>QLNU02015360.1:153531885-153558023 GCA_006491805.2 Dysdera silvatica | reverse complement strand
TTAAATTTGTTTAAAATGTGTTAATTTTGTATTATTTCAATTATTAGTATTATAAATCTCTACTCCACTGACATAATGCAAAGATCTGCTTTGATAAAGAGTCTGGTTGAGATCACATTAAAAAATGTATTCAGTGTTAACAAAAACAGATGTAATCTGTTCCTTAAGACGTTAAAAAGATTCACACTTGAAGTCATTGAAACACAAATTATATAAATGTAAAATTTGTAAATGTTTAAGAATATTACGTTGTTTATATATATATATGTATATATTATACCGACATATTATTTCAAGCAATTACAAAAGTACTTGCATATATAACCTTTTTCATTACCGAAATAGCAAGACTACAAGAGGAAAACGAGGTTCCGGTGCATTCAGAAAGCATATATATATACAAGGACTTCAACGTTTTGGATTTTGTCAATAACATTTTTAACTTTTACAATAATACTTTCAATATATTTCTTATAAAAAACCACATTTTTGCCTTAAACAATAGAAAGAAGAAAGAAATTCTTTCATATGTAAACTCAGTATATTCCATCAACACTTCATGTAAAAAATTGATTATTGTTCTTATTAACTCTAAAATCAACCAGAGTACATGCATGACGACAGATAGAAAACTAAAGAATTTTTCGTGATTAGCTTTAAGCACAAAGTTCTTGATAAACTTAATATTAAAAAAGTCTTCATGGACAACATAGACTTGTTTCCCCCTCAAAGGTATGGTTCAGGTCAACATTGCCTACAAATGTGGTAAACCCATTGGCAGAAAAAATTTTAACTACAAAGGCTTTCGCACAAATTTTAAAGCCGACGTTCTACAAAACCCCTGTCTCTGCCATAAACCGGAATTTAAACAGTTTGTTGACGAGCACCATATGCATATCTGCACCGGCGATTAGCAATAATTCCTTTCCAAGATTTACGCAATACCATGCTACAAGGTACTAACTTTCATCCTGTTCCCTTCTTAAATCTAAAGAGGATGCTACAGCATCTCATGATAGACCTCCTTCAATTTTGCCTAAAACTGAGCCAGAAATACTCCATCCCTGTTGAATTTTTCTTAGAATGGCTTGGCAATATTTCTTTACAAGTCAAAGAATCCCCAAAAGATATTATAGAATGTAACTATAGTCATATCAATATGACTAAGATCCACAAGCAAATTGATGAACTAAAGGAACTTTTCATCATTACTAGTGTTGACAAAGCGAACGGAAACTTCGCCATAGTTCGCAAAAAACTTTATCATCAAATTATCTATCAAGAACTTAGAAGTTCTACCACCTATAAGCTCTACAATTACAATTTGTCCACTACTACCAAGAAGATTATTGCCTTTAACAAACTTTTCAAAACCAAACATCATACTACCCAATATCCCTTTATCTTCACACGTGTTAAGTTTCCCAAAAATTTCGTTAAATTCCGCGTTATTACCAACGGGATTAATTGTTACAATAATTCTGCTAATTACATCCTTTTGGATATATTAAAAATATTCGCTCATGACCTCACAGAATCCGTAAAAAATTGCATCTTCATCAATAATAACGTATCTATAATTCAATATCTAAACAACCATGCTTACATTAATGATTTCAGTACATACGACTTCGAGAACTTATTCCCAAGCATACCATTTGAAAAGTTGGAAAACGTTCTAAACACCTACTTCGTTTAACATATGCATAAAGGATTTGCATGTATAAATGTTTTTTCTTCACGCCACCATCATACATACTTCGCCAAAAGGCTACCAAGCTATAACCCTGTACAGAGACGCTTCAGCTGGAGCATTCAATACGAAACTAAACAAGTCGCCATCTTAGCCGGAATTACTTACATCCTTTACTAATATAATGTGTCACCAAGCAGTGTCTAGAGAAAATTTTCCTTATTACGTAAGTATTCACTATACATGCCATTACTGCATTAACACTAAAATTACTTTTGTAAGGGCAATAGGATACGGACTTGGCTTTTCGGAAGAATTTCTTTAAAATTTTTTTGAAAATATTCGGCTTTGTTTCCACTATTTGAGCATAAACCATTTTCGAAAAGCGTTTGTATATTTATATTCTTTTTTATACCTCTGCATATTTCTATTTTGCATGTATCAAATGTATCTACGTATGATTTTCTATTTTATTGATTTTACGTTTAATGTGCCTATATTGTATATATTATTGTGTATATTGTAATATTATTTGGATTTGTACGTTCTGTTTTTTGGCGCCTTTGGGCCTTGGGATCTCGCTGAATACATCTGGCTTATCTGATTTACTTGTATTTTGCAACATACCTCCAGAAAAGGCGCCAAGCATGTAGTCCTAGAAAAGGCCCCTGACGACAGTTCTGGGGCTGCATGCTTATATTACGTCGTATGTATATGTGTGTGTATATATATATATATATATATATATATATATATATATATATATATATAGATTTGAATATTGTATTCATCTAACTCGCTCTCATTTTTTTTTCATGCTATTCATTACATATATGCATTTGCTATTTTGTTCATATATATATATTAAACTACATTGACTACTACCTTAAATACACTGTGTCATAAACACAAAATGAGGGGGGATGATGCGCTAATGGGAGAAATACCGAATCTAGATTTTATACAAAATTTAATTAACTTAAAAAAGTATGGAAAAATTAGATTTCTGGGCAAGAGTAAATATAATGCATTTTTTCGCCGTATTTTACACTAAGAATAAAAAATTATATCATTATTTTATCCGCTTATGTATACAGACCTTTCCCCCTCTTAAATCGACTGCAATAGTAAAGGTGCAAAATTACAAATTCAATTTTCCGTGTAATATATATATATATATCAAAGAAAAATCACGCTGTTATGGTCGTAGTTCTCTACATGATTATTAATAATTGTGTATTTTGTTATTTTAGAACTTCAAAAAATATTTACTTTTAAAAATTCTACAACAAAACTGTAATTCAAAAATAGCAATAGAAAAATAAATAACCACTTCGAAACACGTGTTTGAAAAACTTGTTTGCGTGCCACAGGTGTTAATATTTGGCGAGCACAGGCGACCAGATAATTGTGCATATATGTGCGGGTTAATGTTGTTAATAAGAAATACAAGTACGACTCACTAATTTCCGCTTCCACTATTTCAGCTCTATCTATTCGATGACATAATTAGAAAGGCTTTTTTTTTGTTGTTGTTGTTTTTTTTTGTTGTTTTTTTTTTTAAAAAGAAACTTTTGCGTTCTGCTCTGTGTAATTTAAAAACCTTGTTCACACGTAGAGAGCAGCATGTATTGTTTGTTTTAATAAGTTTTGCGTGTTTTTGTTTTGTTAAAAAAAAACAATCATGCTTATCTTCCTTTATTTTTTTGTTAAATCTTGTATCAAAGGACGTGTATTTCTGTAGTATGCCCAGCCCTCTTAACGACGATTTAACCTTGCGTTTGTCTTTATTTTACGAAGGACCAGTTATTTCAGCGATATTTGCTATCATAAATTGGAAATCCACGAACTAAACGTTCCTACAAATCATAAAAAAATAGATGCGTCCTAACTTCCCAACTAGAGAAGTTTGATCTATCATTCTTCTATCACGACTATCAAACACGAATCATGTTAAACAAATTCAACGTCAATCCTCCTCCTCATGGGATTGCTCCGACAATCGAATTGCGAAGTTATTCTCTCAATTCGTCCCATTTCTACCATTACATTCAGCAGTTTCCACATTTTTCTCCCCCTGCCTGCCTTCCTTTCCTAAGAAACATACGCCTTTGTCATTTCCAAAAGTATTTTTTAGCTAGTTCTTTTCCCGACGTCCGTCACGACTATATCATTACCAGAAAGCGCCGGCCGTTTGTACGAAATAAACTATCAAGAAAGTGCATTTACGAAATCAAATGCATCCAAAACCTATGAGCGAATAAATGGGGTCTTTGATTTTGACGTGCTTATTTGAAGAATGATAAATGAGATCGAATGGCTGTATGGAGACAGAGCGTCAACGAATCATTGGCAGACTTCGTTTACTTAAGAAATTAATATAATCGAGCCAAACCATTCTCCTTTCCACCCGAAAATAAGTCGAATAACGAAGACATTACAACATAAAAAGTTTGCTATTTAATATCGCCTATCCTGGAAGGAAGTTAACACAAAATGATAGCTATTCATGTAAGCTATGTTTGCCTTTTAAAAGCTTTCACTATGTCCATATATGATTAATTCTACAGTACTAAAGAAAAAGCATTAAATATATCTACCATTTTAAGTGGAACTCCCTTAATTACAATTCCATGTGATTCACTCCCTTCTTTATGGATTTGAAATTCAAAATTTACCTTGGCCTAGTTCGCGCGTTGCATTTTATGCAGAGGGTCAATTCTCAAAATCTGAGAACACCATATGCATGGACAAAGCTATTGTGTTATTGGATAAGATTCGTAAAAGAGGAATAGGATGGAACTGCTGAAAAATTCATTTTTTATACACCATTTTCCAAAGAAAATATACAATTGAAACGCAAAGGGAGTATATAGTTCTGCTATCGTAATAGGCAAGAGATATAAGTTTAAATTCTTTTCGAAACATATTACATTTAACTAGAAAGAAATGTCTTTGAATGAGAAAGAACTGTTCAATTACTTTAATCGCCATAATACTGGAGATTTTTAGGCTGCCTTTTTGGCAGAAATATGTCGAATTCAAATAAAAAATGAAGATTATTACAGAATGTAATAAAAACCCAAACATAGTCTTAAAGCAATTCGAATGCTTAGAACAGCCATAGAATTAAATAACATTTTACTTTAGTTTTATTTTGAGAGAGAATTTTCCTTCATTTATATATTTTAAAAAGAATACTATAAAAGTGGAAAGTATAAACCATTTCTAACTACCTGTGCAATTTTATGTAAACAATTTACCATCAAATCATCTTAATTATTTTAACAATGTGATCATTTTATTACATTGCTTTTCAAATCTAGAGCAATCGGGCAAGATTTTTTATTATACCGAAAAGTATACAAAAGCTTGCAACTTAGAAGTTTTACTATGAAAATTTTAATTTTAAAAAACTACAATGTTCATACCAAAAAATGCTTAATATACTACTATTTTTTTCTTTAAAGAATTTATCATGATCGAGCTGCGCTTAAAATTCTTGATACGTGATTTAGTTTATTGTAAAACTAAATAAAGAAAAATTATTTTTATAACTTTTTAATTTTGTCTAAAATTTTTAACAAGAAACATCATCTTCGTTAATGGAAATTAATAATACAAATATACGACTCGTTACGTTTCATTAAAACTTTAAAACGGGGGTAAAAAGTATCTAAATGTACGTTTCAAACACAGAAGAAATGCTAGATGAGATCGTGTTATTCGCATTTTATAAAATACCCCAACATTTTAAAGGCATCGACTTAAACTGATGCCCGAAAACGTATAACAATAACAGTGTCAAAACTGGAAGCTGAAAATTGTAAAAGCTGACTTCCAGGTGTTTAAAATTCGTCTTTGATAAGAGCTAATCGCACACGTCACCTCGGAAGTTTGTTCGTTGTTTCTCGAATTCCTATACGGACTTCATGTCTTGAATTCGGAATTGGTTGTCACGGCAACGAGGCAATTGATTCTAGGCTCGGAGAAATATTTGGGGAACTCTTCTCCGATTTCGGCTTCGAAACTGAAAGTCATTTTGAATATCGTCATGACAGGTGTCACAAGATAAATTATAATGATGGGACTATAAAGCAGGCTCTCTCACCAACTAGTTACAACGGTATTAGTCAAATAGTGAAGTCGTTTGCCCTTTTAAAAACTAGTTCTTTAACCCACGCCAGCTTAAACTCTTTAAGAGTTACGCGTCATGCTGGTATAATATATGTTAATGTTGTGTTCGTAATACAGAGCCCAATCCTCGTGTATGAGTTAGAAGGTCAAGGAACTGAGCATCGTTGACGGCACTTTGAATATTAGCATCTGGCTCATACTACGAGGGAAAAAAATCTAATTGTGACACTTTTTTTCATGCATTATGTAAAAGAAGATTGCTGTGAATTTAAATTCAGGCTCATACAATTTTATAACTGTTATATTTTGGTCGAATAGAGTATATTATATTGTCGCATAAACGACATAACAAATTGGTGAACAATCTTATAGAAACTGGATGGAGTATTGTGGACCCCAAGTCATTGTGGAATATTTAGAAAGGAACATGCTGACCAATTAGCGAAGGAAGGAAGCACTATGCCCCAGAGCGAGAAACCAATAAACCTACAACAAGCCAAGCCAAAGCTGAATAGAAAAATTGAATTGATAATAAAGAGTGACCACCGAAAACAAGCTGCCAGAAAATCTTGAGAGCGATTACTAGCCAACTGTGTTCCACCTGAGGTCCCGAGAAAATAATTCACGGTAAATTTTAGAATGGCAATAGGTCATGACTACTTGAAGATGCACCTCAATATATTGGAATTAGAAACAGCCCAATCTGGAAGCTCTCTGACTCTAATGTAGTTATGAAAGCCAATCAGCTGAGTGATTGCAAGGGATTGTCCGATATTTCTAAGACCATCTTTCCCTTTGTTTGGATTCCAAACTCTTGTCTATGCTATACTGCATAGAAATGGACACTTTCCACCTTCTGGTATAGGCAGTAACGTAGCAATTCAAAAATCATGGGGGCTCAAGTGGAATTACGGAGGGGGAACTTGAGCCCCTGAAGCCCCTTTCCATTCTTATCTTTTATTATTCATATCTGTTATTAGTTTTTTAGACTGAGCATAGGATGGCAAAAATAAAACGAACAACATAACAGGAATATTGTAAGTAGTGCATCCAATCTGTAGCCGCATGCGATTCACTCAGAATCGTTTAAATGCAATCGAACCTCGTTAAGACGAACACCAAAGGGAACAGAAAATCTGTTCCTATTAACAGTAATTCGTCTTATCCGGAAAGGGTAGTATGTTATACAATCTGACGGGACTTCAGAAAACGGTTCGTATTAAAAGTAATTCGTCTTAAGCATGTTCGTCTTAACGAGGTTCGACTGTAATAATAATAATATAAATTACGCATCTATTTGCAACGCCTTATTAGAGAATTCATGTATGCATTTCGGTAATGCCCGTCGCCCGACCCATTACCTGCTGCAGGGGTGGGGAACCTTTTCATGTTGGAAGGCTGCATTAAATTAGCTGTTAATGTTAGAAGGCCGCATTAAGTTAGCTGTAATGTACGAAGGCTGCGTATGTTTTATGTCAGTCAGAGAAGATTATTTCGTTAAATCTTCATCTACTCTTTTATACTTTAATTAGGTTCGTTTTAAGATTATAATACAAATACAAAAGACCAAAAGAATCCTATGAATACAAGTAAAAGGATTTTTGGAAAATCTTTAATTCGGTCAAAAGGCCGCACCTAAGGGCCTCGAAGGCCGCATGTGGCGCAAAAAGGCCGCGGTTTCTCCACCCCTGATCTACTGCCTAGCATTTCCGAGTGGTCAAACAAAATCACGTCATGCAACGGAGTTACGGAAGCAATTTAATGAAGAGAATCTGCTAAGAAGCAGCTAAAGGACGATACGTTCCCGCAGTCAAATGTCGTGAAAACTCTCAAAATATAGCCAATGACTCGGCGTCTTAAAGAAATCCCAAAAGAGCAGCGTAAAAACTCGATTCTTTGTTATCCCACGCGTTATATGTAAAAACGGTTTTTTTTCCTTCCGAACGCACAATCGCGAGCAACGTAATGTCTTCCTACGCCACTGACCTAACCTAGAAAATGCGGAAATCACCAGCAGAGAGAGACGGGACCAAGTATAGCACAAATAAGCGTCTTTCTAAGTAAATATTATACACGATACAAGGCTCTTGTGGGTTAATTTGATTAAATCGTTATCCTTATTTTATTCTTATAAAATCTCCCATTTATCATTAATGTCTCCATCTGCCTTTCTCTTGTCTCCCATTCTTTTAAAATAAATTGATTAAAACAAGAGATAAATAATATCCCATTTGAATTTGCAATTAAATCAATATTACTTTTGGATTTGCAATTAAACCGATATCACTTTTGGATTTACAATAAAACCAATATTTCTTTTGCATTTGTAATTAAACTAATACCACTCCTGTATTGTATGGTCGTTGTAAAGCCTCGAAATTGCATGTAAAAACTCCAATTTCGTATTAATTTTAGGGATAGAGTAATAGACTCATCTCCCTTGCACTGACTATCAAGTCACGTTTGAAGGCATTTAAATCGTTATACACTGCTATCTTTACTGCGAGTTCTATGACAACAGGTTGAAGAGATAGCTGCCTTCAGTTTAGTTTCATCTGCATTGTAGATGGTTTCAGCTTCATATCCATCATAAATTCCATTCAATCTTCCTGTCCGGTCTTTTACACATTTTAAGTCTACTGATTTTTCCTCACCACAAATGGTTTTAAAAGTAATGTCTTAGTTTAAACTTTCCCAACCAACCATTTGATGCTTCGAAATTCTGTAATCGAAAATTTCGGCAATATTTTTTTTTTCTTTTTTGCAAAAATACGAATATTTTTCTCCTGTCGGCAAAAAACCAATTTAATACTACTGTATCGATTTCACATACTACGGTTTTTTACAGTTTGGGAATTTTCATTTAAATTTGTAATCTATAATTTTCGCAAAGTTATCCTTCGCTCATCAAAAGGTTACTAACAAAAAAAAATTTTTTATCTCCTTTTTTCCTGTGTTGGATACCTTTCTCCAGTATCGCTTAATCAGAGGTAAACGCATTAAGGTCCGTATTCAAAGGGACTGGCACCAGAGAAATCGTTCCTTAAATAGAGGTATCCTTCATTCGGAGGTGTCCCTTAGGGGAGATTTTGTTGTATTTCAATTATGGAATATTTCATTTAATGCGAAGGTGGGGTTGACAGGTCCTGTGAATGGAAACGCCCATTTCAGTTTTTTCAGGCAAATTATGATGCGCGTGTGTACAATAAACATTTATTATACAATAATTTTTGCCACCCACGTATATATAGCTCAAACTAGAGCTTTTTTATTTTTGGAGAAAAAGAGACGCCGTCCTCATCCTGGATTCGAACCAGGGTCCCCGCGTTTAGCCCGCGGTGTCTTGACCTACTAGACGAACGAGGACAAGAAAAGCATTTTTCTCCGTATATGAGGATGTAAGATATTATTACCCTTCATAGGGATAACACAAAAAGCTCTAGTTTGAGCTAAATATACGTGGGTGGCAAAAATTATTGTATAATAAATTTCCCCGCGAAAAACTCACAAAAATCTCGCCCCGGAGGCTTTTCTGTGTTGACCATTATTTGGCAATTGTGTTATCCCTGTGAAGGGTAATAATATCTTACATAAGCATTTATTACTATTAAAATAAGAATTTATTATTTATCTTGAAATATTTCCTTAGATATAAAGTTGGAATACATGGCTAACTTTCATATTGAATATTACCGGAATGCAATTTTAAAATAGGAAATACACGTTTGTATATCAAAATTCTATTACAATAAGTCATTTATTGTCGCGGTCTTGCATGGTACGAGAAATTTCCTGCCATTGTTTTTATGTCGAAAGGTCGTAATTGTTTCATTTCCGTTGCCATATACAGGAAATTTCAGTTCCGCAGTGACTGCTGAGAATCGTTTATTTTGAAAAGCCATAAGCTTGCCTTTTATATTGACGTCTTATTCGATAAATTTCTTCAAAAATACAAAAGTAACTTTTCTGTTTCCTTATGAACCCATTGCAATCATTTGTCATTGTTATTTGAATTTTCAAAAATTTCAATCTCTCTCAATTAATTTTAATACGAATTTTATAATGACGAAGGATTTTCAGTACTGTATAAAAGAAATTCAAATTTGCATTGACAATGTCATAACTTCATTTAAAAAGGAGAATAAATGAAAAAATACTGTACTACTTTTTTTTTTTAAATGAAGGACAATTATAAATTGGCAAGAGTTATTTATTTCAGAATTTTCAATATTTATTTATTTATTTATTTTATAATCCACCAGTAATAAAACTTTTATAAACGATGAGACTCCAAAATTAGCTTAATCCAAAAACGCCCTGTAGTCGATTTCCAGAAATACTAACTTTATACTCAGAAAAATAATTTTATACCACCATAATCAATTAATAACAAATTCGTCCCGTGGAATTTCTGTGCATATAATTCGATTAATATGATGATATATTAAACTCGCCGCGATTTAGTTGAAGTTTGAAATATTGTGAAGAACATTCGTAGATTAATCAATATTGGAGTGCAATGCTCAATCGACTTCCGAAGTCTACATTTCGGTGACAACCACTCAGACTTGCCACAATGCTGGTAATACGAATAATTACCATAAAACAAATTACGCACGTTTCTTACATGATGACATCACGTGTTTCTTCTTAACTACCGGTTCTTACATCGCCTTTGAGAAATCTTCAATTATTTTCTGACGGCTATATAAAAATAACTCACGATGAATGAATTTTTATGCAAAACATTTTCGGATCCTACGGTTGATTTTAAGGCGTGTCCCCTTCCAAGATTTCCGACTTCCATCTGCAATCAACAATCAAAAGTGAAGATCTTATTTTTTTTTTTTTTTTTTTCGACTGCACTTTTCCTTACTTTTCTTTTTTAAGTTCCGGATCATTAATCATAAGGTATATTAGCTCTGCGAGCACGCCTGTAACATATCCGCATCGATATGTTGACTATCACTAGTTAAAAAAAAAATGGTCTCTAGATTTTGCCACATACAATTCCGTACACATTTTAATGTTTATCCACAGCAGGTTCAGAGGATTTCACAAACTACGTTTTACTTCGTAAAATTTAGGACAGAAAAATGAAAAATCTTGTGTAACTCTCTCGAGAATTTTTCTCAAAGGAAGTTACAAAATGTATGGAACTTTGTTGTAATTTTAAGCAAGTGTAGGTTACTTTAACCTGCTTCTCTCTAATATTTTGTACATGCGTATTTCCTATTCATGTGTTATACTGAATTACGTAATAGGTTCAGCTGCGCTTGTGATAGGAAAGGATAATCATGATATCAGTGATTTAATTCGTTTTGCATAGACGATCAATTAGCAACGTGAGAAATGGCGAATAAATAAAAACTAACATCAATTTTGAAAAATAATGAAAATATGTAAGCAACTTTAAATAACAGTTTTTAACATAGTAAATGACCTCAAAAATAATGTAAAAATATATATTAATAAATATATTATAACATAATTATTGCGCACACCTGGACAACAAAAATAAAATCAAAATACCTAAAAAAAAGTGGACACTGTTTCCAGTAAAGTGTTTCAATTTTTTAACAGTGTATATCATGACAAATGATGATAATATAATTATATGTCATTTTTAATAATGATAATAATAGATGTAATAATATAAATAGCAGTATAATTAAAAAATAATATGAATAGTAATATAATAAAAAACAATAATTCAAAAGAATTATTTTGTCCGAAATTAGATTAATTGCAATTTTGCTACATAATTAATACGAACTTCCAAAAAGATAAAATCAATGGCAGTAGGTTACCATGGAACCCATAGGCGTAGACTTATATTGGCCTGTGGGGCATGAGCTGCCTCGATTAAGAATAAAATAAAGTCTTATTGATCCCTCAATAATTTTAAAAACTTTACATTATTGATGGAACTACAATCATCAAATGAGACAATAAGCAGAAAATTGCGAAGAAAATCTCCTTGCAATTTACAAAAATAATTGACAGGCGAAACAAAGGCAAAGAAGGGATATAAAAAATAGCAATAACGCAATACGATTGTTAACGACTGACAAAAGATTCAAAAGTAATGCCTGGATGTTAAATACATGATAGTGTAACTTCACAGGGTATGACCCAACTGTTATGTATTGTTTTATAAAGTGTTTTTATCTTATAGCTTAACAGTTATTAAAGCTAAATAATTTTCTAAACTGCATAACGCACGTAAATGCTATTTCATTTCCACGAATAAAAAACATTATGATGTTACGTTATATGTTTTTTATATAAAAGTATACAAAATAGAAGCCAATTTATCCACATAATCTAGTTGCAAGGTATAATATCCAAGTTAAGTGAGAGGAAATGCCAACGCTGATTGAAGTATGTGGATAAAAATTTGGTAGTTTAACATTAAAATTATTTGTTACTATTAGTCTAGTTAGTTAGTTAGTTAGTTAGGGCAGGAGTTAGTGGTAGCACCTTTTCGCTAAAATAAAATAAAAAAATCAAAATTGTACAATTTCTCTCTTTCTATGCCAATATTTCGAATTGATCCATTTTTCTATCCTAAACTATCCCCTAAATATGATTCTGCTTGGTCATTTCTAAAGTTTCTCCAATTTTTATATGACTCCTTTGTCTTTTCATTATATTTTTTAGGGGCAATTCTTCTAATCGAAATTTTAAATTTGTATATAAACGTAACAAACAAACCTATGTGTCATAGCGGAAAAATTTTCGGTATTCTTCTTCCCACAGACGTTCAACATTTAATTTTATAATCCTTCATCAAGATCAAAACGAACTTTCTCCAATGACAGAGCATCCCGCACTGCGGAAACTGCAGAACCATCAATATGTATGAAAACTGCATTTCTTACAAATAATCTTTTTTCCGGAATGCTCGTATATTTTGTGTAATAGTTAATATTTGTTATTACCGAAATTTCTTTTTTTTTCTATGGCTTGGTTTCTTTTCATCAGTTTGTATGTTTCCTTCTGTAAGAAATTTTTCATGCTATCTAAACACTTTTGATCTTTCCCAGAGGAACTTGGCTATTTGCTTTGTTGTATTCGTATTTGTTTTTTCCCGCTTTTTACTAATTTATTAAAATAAATCAAACGCAATCTAAATGGTGCAAATTTAAAACATCGGTGTATATCCGTGTGTGCGAGAAATTTAATTTCTCTCTACGAAGGACAATAAAATAATGAAGTTCAATATCCTTAATATGAATACACATATTTTGTATTACCTTACAATAAATTTTATTATCCTTCTCTATCCAATCCAATATGTGGTGCATAATGCTATTTTATTCTTTGCTTTGATAACAACAGATGCATAAACATTAATAACGTGAAATAATGCCGAAGATTAAGTTACTGGTAAAAAATGCGAAGGTCTATAACAATTTCATAACTTTAATTAGTCAAATTTATTTTTTAACTTTTAAAGGAACATCATGTTTTAAAAACTAAATTAGGGTATAACTCTTTCTCTTCAACTTGATACAATCTTTCAATTAGATTTACATGTACATATTTCCGTGATATTTATGCAATAGTCTTAGTATTTTATAACAAATGTTGGGAATGTATTTTACAACTTCGCTAAATTAAATTAGAATTTTCCATGATTCTCCTTAAAGTTTCTCCGCTCCTCCATGTTTCCTCCATGGAGGTCCAATTGTATCTACAATTGGACCTCCATGTATCTAATTTTCGTATAAAGGAAAACCCTAATTATTTCACTTAATTGTGCCAACGAAAAGATGGCAGTAATCAAAACCACGATAATCGGGACATACAGTGTATGAAAAATAGGTTATTTTTGCCGAAGCTTCGGAAATCATAAAGTTTTTAAATAAAAAAAGAATGAAGGTAATGATGTTAAAACATTGTTTAAAGATTATGTTTATAAAGTTGCTCAGTAATGTTACACTGTGTTACGTATAAACAGAACAAACTTGTTATGTACAGTACCGTTGCTGTATACATATGTATACTGTATTGTACGTATTAATGCTTATTGTTTAAAAAATACTTCGTTTTGTTTGCTGTACATTTTCCTTCTTTTCTTCGTACATCATTTTATAACAACGAATTGAATTGTCCATTTTTTCACGCAACTTCGAAGAACGTTCAAGGTTAGGATCTGCATCCATAATCTTCTGCTTAAAAAGTTCCCTCAATACGAAACATTTCTTCTAATTCTTTTAAAGTGAATTTTTTTGTTATCATTTCCACTTCTTCATTTTCCTCAGCATCGTACATTTAAATCGGAAATTTAAATGCTGCGACAGTCTCGTTGAAGACGTTTCTGACTGCAGATCGGAAACATACTAGTACTAACATCAGGCATTAGCTCCCATGTTTGTTGACGTAAACTCGATTTACCAAATAGATGCTAATTACTATACTAATTATATATTATATATATATATATATATATAGGCATCCGACTGTACCTGTATACGCTATTATTGCACAAATATTAAAATGCTGATTTACACCTATTCTTGGAACTAAAGGGAACACAAATTTATCTATGACAAGGTTAGTCACTGAAGAATGGCATTTAGACAACAAACAATAACATTTAATTTCAACTGCTGTAATATCTCCACAAAAAGACTTTCACAAACATTTCTCTTTTTCTTCTTACCCGGAAAGTCTCCAAACACGCTTTTCCATTGAGTGTTATTTTTACTTTATTGTTCTAAAAAATATCTGGTACGAGATGCAAAAGTTCATGCTTTGTAGCAAAGAGCAACTTGCATACCTCCAGCCTTGACCGGAAAGACCTTTCGCAATTGGTGAGTTGTTTCTCTTTTTACGTGCCGAATTAACAAAAGGACAGTCGGCGACCACTTCCTCAAAGCACTCGTCTTGATATGCGTGCAATGACTCTAAACTGTTGGATTTGGGCAAAATTGAATGCCTTCATCATCTTCATTGCCTCTCAGCAAGCAAATTTCCATCTTCTTGTGTTTACACGGAGATGAAACTTACCAATGTTTTAGCAACACAGCTTGAAGTTGGACTTATTATAAGATATATATACGTATATACAGTAGAACCTCCATATAACGAACTTTCGTATAGCGAAATTCTCTATATAGCAAAGTTTTGGTAAATCCCCATGGTCATTACATATGAAAGTGTTTCTATATAACGAAATTTTTAACGACTAAAACAGAAAATCGAGTGGTCACGTCAGTGACATCGGGTTTTCGAATATCGTGAGAATAAATTACGCACACTTAAAAACATCTATTTTTAAATGGTTGAATGTTATTTATGGGAAACAGTCGTTTACTGAAAAATGGGATTTTAATTGTGGTATCATATTGTAATACCCTGGTTCATGAATACATCGTTTCCACATAGCGAATTTTCTATATAACGAATTTTTTTTTATGGAACCGTCGATTTCGTTATATGGAGGTTCTACTGTATATTGAAAAGTCTCATTAAATTAGATGCCTGCTATTCACAATTAGATATATTTAGGATCTCCTTTCCATATCATTTTTCTTTGAAGCTTGTTATAAAATATTATCGTGTGGAATATTATGCATATGAGCCTTCCTAACTCCGTTTATAGTAATTATAACTTGATGTGTAGGTCAAAAGACCCAGCAAATAAATCTTTTACTTTTTCGATTCCTGTATCTTGGCATGGCATTTATTCCGTTCGGACTTGAAATTTTAAAGGAGGGTAGAGGGATCGAACAAAGCCTTATATATATACTGAAAAAAGAATGTGAACCTGTCGAATGCGAAGCCGTGGGAAATAAAGCTCCACAGGTAAAAAGAAAGAATAAAGAAAAAATACTAAAGAAAAGCCTTCTCCCCCACCTTAAAAAAAAAGTAAAAACTTACCAGAAAAGCGCACCCCATTAGAAGAAAAAAAGAACTCGGGGGAAATCTTTTTCCTTTTTTTTAATTTACTTTTATGTTCGGTAACGGAGTTCCACGTTTATAAATAAAATATAGATGCTTCTTTTTCAATTTTGATTGTATTAAAATCATGATCCAGATGTATAATGATGATTGACATGCATCAAAAATTATGATCTTTTTTTGAATGAATATGGGGAAGAAAGAGGTGTTGAAGAATGTTTACCATTTTAAGGTATGTGAAGCAAAAGAAATGGACTGAGCTGGTGCTTTGTAAGCGTCCAGGTAAGGAAACTGTATTGGTTGGATAAAGGAAATTGCATAATAAAGAAAACGTGCTGTTCAAGCGTCCTGTCTGGGATTACAGCGCCGCCTCCGGCGGCCACCCTTCCCAATGAAACCCTTGCAAAAAGAAGAAGAAGAAGAAGAAGAAAACGTGAGCCATTATAATGTACATAATTACGTTAAAGGAAAATTGTTTGTTTGATATGCAAAACGTGCTTGCATCTGATATTGTATTGATAAAGTTTCAGTGTCTACACAGTATGATAAATCAAGTTTATTCAAAAGCTCGATAAACATATTCTTGCAATTAATTATCCTATTTGGACGAGTATCGGTCTATTGTCATTTCGCGTGGAGAGAATAGAAATTGTATTACACTTTTAAGTTAACCTTCGTTCAAACTAAATTGTCAGAACGATGTAAAGTAATAAATCTAAAATGATAATCTCCGGTCAATCACCATATTCTTTTGCAAGAAATCTAAAGTTTTATTCATTTATCAAAATATTTATTTATTCATTTGTCAATAGATTAATGCGTTCATTTATTAATAAATAAATTTTTTCATTTATCAATAAATGAATTTGTTTATCACTATATTGAGTTGCTTATTTATCACTAGATCAAGTTGTTCATTTATGAATAGAATAAGTCGTTCATTTATCAATAGATTAATTTTCTTATTTATCGATAGATTAATTTGCTCATTTATCAATAGATTAATTTGGTCAGTAATATTATATTTCGAATATTATTTAATAATAGGCAAATCTCACTGGCATTAGGGGAAGGTTATCTATAAATATCGAAGTATTAGAATGAAAAAGTAACGTTACTTAAAATTACGATGTTAATTTTCGAAAGCTTTAAAATAAATTTTTATTGTATGCAAGGACGTAGCTACCGTATAGAAAATAGGCAAGACCAATGGGCCCCTCACTTTATTTTTGGGCCCTTTATTTTTATAAAAACAGGGGGAGTCGCAATATAATTTCTTGCCTAAGCGCCCAAAGAACATCATCTAAGCCACCGGTTGTATCAATGAATTCAAATTACTATTCACTCTGCTATCGAGCAGTTTCACAAACGACGGCAAAATTTGAATCAAGCGGTGTAAATTGATATCAAACTCCGTACGAAACTCGAGTCCTTCCCGTCGACTCTTGCGCATAAATTACCATCTCAAAAATAAATTAATAAAACGATGGAAAAAAAATATCAAATCGTAAATATGACTTACCACACACATTCAGCCAACCTTCTATCCTGTTGGGAAGTTCCCAGTGGGATAGATTTCGTCGATACATCATGGGGAAATATTGTTCGTGGAAATTCGGGGGCGAGGGGGAATGAATATTTCCCCGATGTGGAGAAAATTCGTTAAAAAATACTTTTACAGGGAATTACGATCGTCCAGTTTTTTTTCTGTTTTCCTGCCTTTTTTTTAAAAAAATTCTTCAAATTTTTATTTTAGCACGTCTAATAGAAGGCACGAGAGCATGAAAACGTAAACCTCATCCGTTGACAACTAACATAGCTTTAAAAGCCGACAGTTTCCAACACAAGTGCTCAGCATTGAATGTGTCGATAGATGGCACTGAAGTCACGCTTGGCGACTTTGGCGCCGAATACAGAATAATAGAGAACTGTTTCGGCGAATTTTTCCTTTCGAAGTCATTTTTCTGTACGTCACACAATGCATAATCAGCTAACGAATGTTTTAAATGTCATCCCAAAATGTCGTTATGACTATCGTTTATAGTTACATAGTAATCTGCGAGAAATTTTATTGAAGCGTAAATTGAATAAAATTACGGGTAACGTTCAAATATATCCATACATCATTTCCAATAGAAGTAAAATTTTAGGCATATACCTTTTTTTAAAACTTAAATTTTGAATTATTAATAAAATAACTCGGATAGTTACATTTCCATTTATCAAATTTTGTATTTGTTTATTATTCGTGTATTTCGAAATTTAAATATTTTCTATTAAATCATTACCGTGAATTATGTGAACAGAGAATTGAATAATAATAGCAAATATATCGGCAAAAAAAACTGACAATATTTTGGGTTTAATTCTATGTGGTGACAAGCTAAGTGAAAAATAAACGGCGAAAAAATAAATTTCCGCTATGTTTTCATTATTAATTTAGCATTTAACTATATCTTCAGTTCGGAAAAAAAAAAAAAAAATTATCTTGTATACATACTAGATATCAAGACCGTTCACAAAGAGGGGTTTTGGGGGTTAAATTCCCCATTTGAACAATATTATTAACTGTAAAATAATTTTCCACATAAGCAAAATTTTTACTTTAACCACCCCTTTAAAAAAGCATACTCAGGCCTGGTAGCGATTTAAGTTAAAAGTAAATGCTGACGTAGAGGCCAGCGTATAAAAAAGATGGAATTTCTGCTTTCAGTCGTTTAACAGAATGATGTGCGCGCGCAGAACGTTTGGGTATCGACCAAGAGGTCGCTAGATTGAGTCCAGCGAGGCTTTTCTTTTTTCTGGTCTTGCTATGCAATGCCTTTGAGAATTCGTGTGTTAAACTATTCGTGATCAATTGCTAATTAATTTCGCAGTAATTGTGCTGATCCTGGGACGAACAATAATATCCGAATCTGTAATTTATGGCTCAAAGAGCTGTAGTTTAAGCCAAAAATCGTTGACGTGTTTTGATTTTTTGAATTTTATAAATACATATATTATTATTATGAAGTCTTGCAGTTTGCAGCACTTCGATTGTCTTGTGTGTTTGTATTTTTCACAATGCAAAAACAACGAAGGTCACGTATAGTGGGACCTACATATCTCCGGGAAATCTGAACCCCTCTGCTAATGGAACCATGGACGCCGACGGCATAAAAATATTGGGGGGACAGTATACCAGTGAAAGGCAGCTTGTTGTTAAACAGGGCCGTAGCCAGCGGGTGGTCTCAAAGGCCCGTCCTCCCATTCCGAATTGTTTTTGGTACGAAGATTTATTCGTTAGCAAAGTTGTATAAATTTGTTGTCTCCCCTGCAAAAATTTCTGATTAAGGCTTTGTTAAATACATTCACGAAGACTTTCACGGCGTCTATTAATATACATTATAGAGCTTTGCGGGATATTCCGCCGCGTCTGTTTATTAAAAACACTTAACGTTTCACTCCACATTTTGACTGAAAATGACACTCCTTTTCTTCCGAGCAACCAAGCGGAAGTCTTGCATTTTTGCAGAGGGAAACTTGGTCGGCTGTTGCTTCTGAGGATGCTCCGCATAGCACGGAGTGAAACGTTAAGTGTTTTTAATAAACAGACGGGGTAGAATATTCCGCAAAGCTCTATAATGTATATAAGGCCTTGTTGTTAACAACTCTTTACAGGGATAACAGACATCAACAAAGCAGTGTTTAATTTAAATATACTTCTGCTTGATGACGTTCACTTTACCATAAAATTAATATTCCAGTCACATTTCCAGTTTCATTTTCACATGCAATGCTCCTTACTAAATTGCGTATTTATTATGCTGATAGTGATGGTGTAGACAGTCCCTTTAATTTATGTCGTTGATAATGAGCTTACTGGGCTAAAAATTTCCTTGAGCTTGCGAAATTAAAATATAGAAACTATAGTTGTGGTTGTAACGTTATTAAAAACGTTCCGTTTGAAAGTTGAAATAATAACACGTCAATGAAAACGCTGCCATGCAGAAAAGAGAGCTATATAATACAATCTAACAAAAGGTATAATTACATCAAATAAATGACAAAGTGCATTTTTTTTATTTTACACTAAATACACTACGCCGAAAAATATAACCGCATTCCTTAGATTAAAAAAAAAAGAAAAGAAAGAGAAAATATTTTAAATGTTAACTGACGTTACCTATTATAAAATTTTTGTTTGAAATGAAGGGGGGACATAGAAGCCTAATACCAACATTGGGGGGCGGGTCCCCCCCCTGTTCTTCCCGCTAATGGCGCCCGTGAATGGAACCGAATCCCGGATAACAATTGGCACGCGTTCTACACCATTGGAAGTCGAATCCGGATTAATGCCACGGTTTACGAATGCGTTACCACTACATCACCGTAGGGGGCAGTGGACCCACACTTTCCCCGAAGAATCTGAATATCTTAATGATTAGAGAATCAACCCCCGATGATAGTGAATACCTAACGTGTAAGCCTTTTTTTTATTATTATTTGCACCGATGGAAGTCAAACCCGGGTTTACGACAAACTAAGTGAACACGTTACATATGCGTCACTGTTAGGCCTTTTTTTACATTCTCAGTCTAGATTGAATTCTTATTGTAGTCTCTTTTAGTTTCATCCACAGGTTTTTCCGAAATCACATAGTTTCTTCATTATTAGGTTCTTTATTGCGCATAACTCGTTCTACTTTAACACCCTGGTTGAAACTTCTCTAATCCATGAAGACAATTCGGGTTTCTTTATACTGTATAATCCGAACTTTGTTCATATCGTACATGTTCTTTCACCATTTCCATTGTGCTTCCTTAATTTTCTTTTTTCCCCAGTTGGCATCTCTTAACCAGATCTTCTTGACAAAAGAGTACAACGATTATCCAGAGCTTATCGTAGTTGGGGGCGGACTGGGCCGTCAGCCCATCAGCCCTTCCTCAGGTCGGTGCGCCCTCATGGGCGATAAGACCAGCACCTCCGAATGGGCAAGCACCCGAGCACTCCGAAAGTCCAAGGTATGCGCCCTTTGAGAGGACCCAGTCCGCCCCTGACCATAGCCAATAATTTTTTTGTTACTGGTCGGAATGCAAAAGAAAGGAAAACAAGAGCCCCAAAAGAAAAGAAAATAAAAATAAGCAAAGTAGAAGAACAAAAACTAAAATAAGAACAAGAAAGTTAATGCAAGAAATGAAAAGAACGAATCAGAAAATTTAAATAACTAAAGAAAGAGAAAGGAAAAACGAAATAAAATAACAAAGTAGATAAGAATAATGGCAAAAAATTAAGAGAAAAATTAGGTAAAGTTTATTAACAGTATAAGGGAAAATTCTGCAACTTTTCAAGAACTGCTGTTCTGTTTATCAAGCGAAATGGCGAAAAAAATTATATCTACATTTTATATATATATATATATATATATAGGGGAAGATTGCCATCATTGGACCACATAACACATTTTTACTGTTTCCAGGTGGACATTTTACGATTTAGCATTGCATAATGAAATATTTACTTTATTGCTTTCTGAAGAGCTATTCGTATTTACTGTGAGGATATATTGTTTTATTATTGGAGGAAAAATAAAATTACAAAATTTTAACAAGTGGTCCGTTGATGGCAACTAGTTTCCATGGATGGACCAGGTAGTTTCCACCGATGGATTACTTACCAAAGTAATAAAAACTGTATCTAATTTGCACTTTTTATTGAACTTGTAGTTCCTCTATCCCTTATATCTTATACAGAAATACTTTTTCTGTCTTTTCTTAACACAATCACATTCTGTATGCACTCCCTTTTTACACATTATACATTGGATCATACTTTGTTGCACGTCGTCTTCACATAACTCATAGGACCAGCTCGGTGCCGATTTGTTTTTTAATTTCTTCACTGAATCAATGGAGGCCAACTGAAGTGTCCATGGTTTCTGTTTTGGGCAGATTTTTCAAGTTGCGAATTACAAAGCGAAGCGGTAGCGTACCAATTTAAAGCCCATGGAGGGGCTCAGGAGGCTTTAATAATAATACTTTATTCCTTTACTGATACTTTATTCCTTTACTTTACTTTATTTCCTGCGTACGCATATGTGTTACGTCTAACACTCTCATATACGTAAAATCTAACAAAAAATTATGAAAATACGACAAAAATCTCATTTGCATTTCTAGTTCGCAAGAAGATAACTTTAACTTGTTCACGACTTGATATATAATTAGTGGAACGGAAAGGAAGAGATAACAACTGTTTCTGCATACGCACAAGCCCTGGTAGGCGAAATACGAAAGTGGTCCATCCATGGAAATGGTCCATCGATCTTTTTCTACATATAACCCCGGTGTTGGGTTTTCTCCTCCGCAGATTTTCTCGAATTCTCATCCCATGATTTCCCATCTTGTTGCGAAAAATTTGCATGATTCAGGCACCTGTTTCGACATGTTAACAGTCCGATTTCGCAAAAGGAAGTCTCCCAAAGCTCAAGGAAAAGTTTACAGCAGCAAGAAATAGCATTTTTATGAGAGCCTTTTGCAACATGCCATTCAATGAGGAGTACGCTCTTTCGCTTCCAAGCATATCCTGACAGAATATTAGACATATCACTCTTCTTTATATCATGCCCATGTTCGTTTTTTCCCTCTTACAAACAGTTCTTCCTATCTAGACAGTGTATGCTTGTTCACAGTCATTACTGGGTATGAGCATCGATGGTGATGTTTTCAACTCATCAATGTTTTGCTTTTGATGTTTGACTATCGATGGTGACTAACCTATGTTTTGTGACCATCGATAATGAATGATTGATGTTTTTGACCATCGATGTTTTTACCGTAATATCGATGTTTTTAATAATTCAAGTGATTTGTAACTTAATCTAAAGTTTCGACAATTTATAATCCTAGTTTTAGTTAAACCATTCAAAATCGCTGATTAAAGATTGCTTTCGTTTAGCCTAAGGTTTAATTAACTACAGTATCGGGAATCGGTAAGCCTGTACACTAAGTTGCTAGCATATGTAATTAGGTTGGCGACCGACTACTGATCTTACACAGGAGGTGAGTTCTTATTCAGTACCAAACAGAAGGAAGTGCAGTGTATTAATGCCATTTGAAATAAACAATGATCTGTTGCTTTTTTTTTTTTTTTAAACTGTCATTTTCATTCAATTGTATAAGTGGGGGCATATCATTTGCGGACATATCAGGAGCCTCGCTGCTCGATCTGACGTGCTTTCGACTTCAAGAAGGTAGTCTTTAATTCTTTTGTTGATTAAGAAGCCAACACCACTTGTTCTTCCAGTTTCCGTTCCTCTATAATAAAACAAATGTCCACTTTTAAGTTCCACCAACTCTTCACCTTTTCTTCTAACTTCACTGAGTCCTACAATGTCCCATTTGATCTTGTCAAGTTCTTCTTCCAATTCCTGAAGTTTTGCTTCAGAAGCAAGGGATCGTCCATTAAACGTAGCCAAGGTCAATAACAAACGGCAGCCTGGGCCATTCCAGTGATTCTTAGCACCCCCTGCTTTCATGCCACACTGACCGCTGCCTTGATCAGGAGCACTCCAGCACCTGGAGACTAGGGGCCATGGTTTCTGGTGTGTCAACATAATGGAGGAATTAGCCATAATTTCACCACGCTGGCTAGACGGGTTGGTGAATTAGCCCTCCCCTTCCGCCTTTCTATCCGTGTAGCAAATATTAATTTGCCACATAAATAGAAAGCTCAGCCTGCACCACTTGAAGGCGGGGTAGGACACTAGGTTACTGGCCTGGCCGGTTCCACACATCGTCACATACGTTCAGCGTGTGGGTCTCCTTCCAGTTAGATACCAGCAACCCTTTTGCAGGCCATTAGACATATAATAACTTTCAAATCATTTGACATTTGAAGCAATAAATGCATTTGTGAAATTTTCTTACACGCTGTCTGGTATAAAAAATGGGATAGAACACATAAAAATTTCAAGAGCGTTGCAGAATACAAAAGAGATTTGAAGGATTTTTATAAACGCTTTATGTTATTGAACATAGATAAATATTTTTCGACATTTACCATCATATGCAAGAGGTTCTATGCTTCAAACATACAGAAATTTCTTGATAATACAGAGCAATACAGAAATCTGGGTACAAACTCTACTCCTGTCTTCAAACACATACAGGGTGCTTTTGAGAATCTCAAAGCCATCCAATCTCCAATCAACTTCCCATACATGACGCTTACTGTTAAATTTCATAAAGATCCAATTGGTTTTACATGTGCTACTAGCTCTTATAGTGTTAGAGTTGGTAAACTGCTTCTTCGAACACTTAAACAGATTTATGTTAAAATTTCCTTAAATACCTTTATTTTTAAAAATAGTTTTCAACTTTTAAAGACTTTGAACTCCAGTGATAGGAATCCCACTTTCATTAAGTGCTTTGATTTTGAGGATCTATTTAACCAAATCAATTTAAGAGACTTATATCGTGTATTATTAGAATTATTTACAGAGTATGATATAAAATCAATTGACAAAATCTCGTTTGTAAAACTACTAAACTTCTGTCTTAACTATAATATGGTATATAATGGCACTGGTTATTATAAACAGGTAAGAGGGCTTTCTTAAGGGGGAGTGTATTCTTCTTTAGCTGCAGATTTATACTTACATAAATATGAAAGTTTGTCTTCACCAAGAACGGATTTATTTTTTGGCAGATATATAGATGATATAATCTATATAGGCTATGGTATGGAGCATCAATTGGACCTTGATTTTTATCCCTCAGGATTAACACTGAAAGATACCTCTGTATCTAGAATTCGAGTTCACTTTTTAGATCTACTTATTACTATCAATGAAAATAATAGATTTGTCTTTCAAATATGCGATAAAAGAAAACAATTTTTATTTGCTTTTGTTCAGTACTTGCAATATGACACATGTCTCAGAAAACATGTTATAAAAAATTTGATTTTATGTGAACTCTCCAGACAGAAAGTGCTTTCAAATAGAGTTGAAGCCATTTCTGAAGGCTTAAGATCTTTTAAAAAATGTTTGGTTTTAAATGGTTTTCCAATGAACTATATAAATAGAACATTTGCAAATTTCATCTCTAGAAAGAAATCTTAAATGTTTCATATAAAGAATGCTTACAGTGGAAGAGTAAGCGGCTAGCGGATCTGGCGACCGCCAGGGGCCCCGAACTCGAGAGATTCCCAGTTAAAAACTACCACAACACAAAAAGCGAAAGATGCAATACTTAATATTATTCACGTATTTTACGTATATAAGTACAGAACGTTTTTTATTAAATTAAAGTTAACTAAAAGTCATATAAGCTCAAACATGCACTGGCGCACCTACATAGCGAGCCCGCGCCCCACTTGGGCTAACAAGGCGAAAAATTATTACGCCAACAGAAATTCTTTTTTTGAAAGTAGTAAAATTGAAAGTAGTGACATTTCCCTAAACTCTATGACATTGATGAGATTGCTGTTGAGGAAAGCAACAGCAGTGAGTTGGGGCAGTCTTTAAATGCTTTCCAGGAGGTAAAGGTAGTCCAAAACAGTTGAAGTGGAAATTCTGACTGCAGATATTTTTAATTATGTCAAGAAATCTAACCTCACTGATGGAGATGAGATAACAGTGCTAAAAAATCTTTGGGAACCATACGCAAATTGAAATTTTCCCACGACCGTCACAAGTGCTGTATAAAGTCAAGGAAAATCTCACCACAGTCAGAAGTTCTGTCCATCTGAACTGAGTAAACATAACTTGCCTAAATGCAGAAGACAGTGCCTATAGCAAATTTTGTGTGTTCTCTTTTCACCCCATGAAGTCTGTTTAAGATCGACACAAGCCACAGGTCAACTTGTTTCAAAAGAATTTAATAATTGGAAGAAGATGCCATTGAAGAAGTTCAGCCAACATAGAACTTTTCTCTATCATAAGAATTCAGTTCACAAAGCCGATGAGTTTTTAAAGGTCGCAAAAGGAAAAAAGGCTTCCGTAGATCAAGTAGTGGACAGAGGGCAAGCAAAAGCAAGTTTTGCACAATAGGATTACTTTTAAATCTATTACTAAAACAGTGATCTTTTGTGGAAAACAAAAGCTGGCCATTGTAAAATTGTACAAAAAAATCCACCATTTTTAATCATTTAAGCATATTGCACTGTCAAATTAGTAGCAATTTAATAATGATAAATGAGCACAAAAAACAACCGCAATTGATATGGTCCCTGTCCATTTTTTCCATCAAAAATTCCTTGCACTACTAGGCCCCCCTACTTGGGAATATTCCGGGTGCGCCACTGCAAAGGTGAGTGCAGAATGATTAACTGCTACTGTTATAACTAGAGCCCGCATTATATACAATTATATATGTACATATGCAATTACATATTTTAGCTGTTTTTAGTGTTT
>QLNU02015360.1:153510535-153522748 GCA_006491805.2 Dysdera silvatica | reverse complement strand
AGTACAGGTTCCTCATTGATTGGGGTTTTCCATGATTTCTATTGAGGAAATCTCCAAATTGCCCCCACTCCAATCCCGCCCCTTGCCCAATCTATGAGTTCGGTCTCAGCTCTGGTGGCGAGCGCGGATGTCTTTTCCTGCGGTTCGGGCTGGCGTCTTGGTTCCGGCTCGCATTAGCGGGAGTGACGATGACTGTGTCGTTGGACCTGATTGATGTCTGTTTCTGCCATTAGCGTAGAAGCCAAAATTATTGAGTAGTCAGGCCCCACGGGCACTATCACGCAAATCGGACTTCGTTTCTGGAGTCGTGCGGGTGACTTTCGTCCTGATCGGACTGTCGCCGCCGTCTCCGTCTGCGTACGGCGCCGATTGTTTAGTGCCAGCTTTCACCGCCTGCGGATGGGACATTGGTTTGATGGACCGGATCGGATGGATGGAACTTCGTGCGCCCTGGTTGCGTGGGCCGGTTGGCGTCAGGACTTTGCCGCTCGCGGAGCTGCACCCACTCAACGGTGCCCGGTGGGCTCGTGTAGGAGTTTCGGCCGGCCCGGGGTGTCCTTCTGTGCCATCTATCTATTTCAGCAACTTCTCGGGGTGGATTGACCGTGGATGGTTCACGGTAGACGTTAAATTGACGATACCAGTGTGAGCTGTGCATCTCTGTACGCCTGTACGGATCGACAATCCCTCAATGCCCTAACACCCTTTAGTCTACTGACTGTCAACTCGTTTGATACTATTATCTGACCGGGAATAGAGAGCCACTCGGCTGCTATCCTTCCCATTAAATCTCCGCACATGCAGGAGCCCAATCTACGTTACGCTCTATTGAAAGCTTCCGGCTTAGCTCCCAATGGCTTTTTCTGGCCTTGGTGGACCTATATTTTATGACAGGTTTTTTCAGAAATTCCAAGTATAAAAAAAAGCCAGAAACAGAATCAGGGGCGGATACAGACTTTCATTTGGGGGGTTAAGGACAGAATTTGCCATGGTCTTGGAATAACACCCTTCATTTATCATGAAAGTTGGAATTTTTTACAGTGAAAAAATATATTTTGGGGGTCATGACCCCTGTGACCCCTCGTGTCCGCCCTTGAACATAATATCGTCATTACACCTGATCAAGGACAGCTGCTGACGCATCAAAAAGCTTGAGTGATCTTTTTCATTTGCTATTTTACTAGTGTTTAACCTTTCGTATGTAAATTTCTGCCCTGGTACTTTGTGTCATATTTCTACCATTAAAGTTGATTCCATTGTTGAAAAAGTCATTAACATATCTTTAGGGATTGTAAACAAAGAAATACAAACTTTTAAAAAGCAACGTTTCATAATGCCATGTGTTAAGAACTGGCATCAGTATTGTTTGTATCCAAAAAAGCAATTTGCTATTGGAAGACGAAATTATTTCCTTTCGAGATATTTTTAAAACGAAATAATCTATTCATCTGAAAACTAAAACGTGATAATTTTCCTATATAACTGAAAGTTATGAATTGATTATCACATTTTGCTGTTGAATCTAAGAATGGCTGATGTTTCTGGCGGGAAACAGTAATGAAATGTTTACGTGAAAGTATATGACGTATGAAAGTTTGACAGATGAAACCAAGGTAAATGCAGTTTATTATTTTGCCGAACTTTAGGCCAGTATTATTTGGTGTTTTTTATGTGGTATCTGCGTTTCAATTTTTTTTTTTTTTTTTTTTTGATACAGTACACTAAATTTTTGTAGTTAATTATTTTTGTTTACATCAGATTTTACTTGTGAGGCTCTGTTTGTAAACATTGTTTCTTATGTTCGATGTCCGGTTTAATGTTTGCGAATTTTTATAATAAATCGTCATTTTGCACTCATATTTTTACTATCAAAATTGTTTAGAAGCATTTTGAAAGTAGAAGTTGTTTTTTGAATGGTCTAATTTAAATACTTTTTTACAACTGTTGGTGTAAAAATTTATTTTTATCAGTGGCGCCATCTATTAACCAAAACATAAACGATATTAAGAATACATAAAGAAAATTTCCTGTTTTTAATTATTTTATGGGGGTATAATGTGATCATTATTGTCTTATTAAGTTCTCAATTTAAATCTTTAATAATATTATATTTAAAAATTTTTTAAGTACCAAATGCGCAAAATTATTCAAATTTCCATTCCTTAAGCTTTCATTTTGTATTACTTGCCATTTCTAACTCACAGGCAGTTATAAAGTTTTGTATAATATTTGTTTATTAGGCAAGCACAAGCTTATATAAAAATCCAACATAATATTGTGATTTATTGATGTAAAATTTATACACGTATACATATCGTAGTGTCAATTCCATACACACTAAGTTGGCACTGGTTTCCTGTTGAACTTTGATCTTGTGTTACGGTTCAGGAAACCTGTTAAACTGTATGAGAAATTCCAACTTTGTGGTTTTGTGGTGCAGATTGCGAACCATTTCATAGAACTGACTTTTCTGTTGTTGTTTATTCTTTCTCTCCAGGAGCAGTTTTGTATGACAAGCATTTATGAAACTCCGGGTGAATAATTCATTTTTTAGCCAAATTACACGTGTATCCCCCTGTGCGATTTGTCGCCAAGGTGTAGCAACCCCCTTCCCAGATTACGTCATCACACGTTCGCTTCCCGGCCGCCATGTTTTTTTAAGGAGTAATTACCTGTTATACTGAGTTTACTACCTATTATACTCTTTTCAGATTTTTTTAACAAAAAAAAAAAACTTCTGTCTTTAAGCGTCTGATTTTTTATGGCTTTTGGAATCATTTCCTCCACTTCCTTTTTGTGACGCCGTCTCCACATATACTCTGCGTAGTATGAGTCAAACAGCTTTTCAGCGCCGACATTCCGATTCTCCATTATCCCCTCATACCTCCTCCTTTCTCTTCTTCCTCCCCCACCCCTTACCTTTTGTGAAGTATAAGTCCAACAGCTGATCAACGCCAATTTGCGAAGTACGAGTCCAACTGCTTTTCATCGCCGACAATGCGATACTCCACATTCCCCTCATCTCCCCCTACCTCCTCTCCTCTTTTCCTCCCTCAAAACCGCTTCCCCTATACCTCCTCTTCTCCCCCATACCTCTTCTAACCTTTTCCTCTTATACCTCCTTAAACCTCTTCCTTCCATACCTCCTCGAACCGCTTCCGCTCATACCTCCTCAAACCTCTTCCTCCCATACCTCCTCAAACCTCTTCCTCCCATACCTCCTCTAACTTCTTCCTCCTATACCCCCTCTCCGTCCAAAACAAACTATCAATTCCAATCCGTTACAAAAATGAAAACATTTAAACGTTCGCTCATCCTATCGCTACAACTCATAATTTATGAATCAACATAAACCACCACCGGCACGAACAGACTCTATGACAGCACAATGTAACTGCCACACGCATGTGCATATTTTCGACGCTCTACAAAACTTTCCCTCTGTTTTAAGAGTATAACATCAGTGTTGGCGACAAAACAGTGGATATATCTGTAGTTTTACCCATTTTTTAAAGTGAATACTCACCTAATGTATCATAAGCATTGGTAAACTAGATGGAAGTATTACACCTATTTATATTAAGTAATCCAATAGGAATCCCAAACGATTTGGTAGGACCTTGTAGATCAAAAAGCTAAAGAACCACGTTCACATTTGTCACTGTTCATCGAGCTATTCGTTGACTTCTATATAATGACATGGAATATATACATTTGCAGTGGGTACAAAAAGTATTTGTACACCCACATTATGTTTTATAAATTTGAGTAGAAAACAAATGTGACAACATATTTGTAAACATTAGATTTTTCGAAGAGGTTAACTTCAATTGAAGGACTATTGATTAATTAGCAATACTATTCGTGCCGATGTCAATTAATGTATATAAAGATTCACCCTAATATCTTTGAGGAAATTCAAGGAATAACCAATTGATTAACCGGAGTAGAAATAAAACGTTGGTGAATATTTCAATAGAAGTAAGATAAGCAGCAAAATGTAAAATAAGTTTATTCACAGCAAGGTAACTTCAAAATTAAAGATTCTACAACAACGAATTATCGAATACTTTTCTCGTTAAAACCGCTTTCTATTCTCATAATTTTAATATTACATTAGCTCTATGATTAACATCATGTTCTGCGATGAACGATATTATTTCTCTACAGTATATAAATTAATAAACACATGAATACATCATAAAAACCCTACAGATTACTTTTACAATCAACATTCACACGTCTATTTTTTTTGGTTCTAGTACAGCTTATGGCAACATTTGGCGACTTTTTCAAAACTTGCAATCATAGACACATATGCACACCATGATTCTGCCATTTTGGAAAAAATACTTTTTTGTTAATGGAGAAATGGGCGCTAGTACACATACTGTTCCATTTCGTTTTTAGTGAGAAGTGTTTCCAATACACTTGGCAACTTTGTCTTGGCTTGCCGCCATGTTGCTTACGTCTCAATACAGGCTCCGCCCCTTTCCTTCCTCCATCCTACACCCAGCCTTCACCCCTACCCTCTCCCTCTTCTTCACTCCTACCGCTCTTTTTGCTCTCTTTAACTCCTTCACCCATACCCCTCTAACCTCATATTCTTTATCCTCCCCCTCCCAACCCCTGTTTTTTTGGCCGTCTCTGCCTACTCCCCCTTACCCTTGGAATCCCTTTCTACTCCCAGCCTCCACCCCCTTCACCTCTTAACCTTTCCCGCTGTTGGCTTTCCTCTCTTTTCCTCCATCTCTTCCCCTCCCCCTGCTCCTTTTTCTCAGTGCAGCGAACAAAATAAAAACGGCATACTAACTTTTATTCCTTTTATCTGTCGGATAACTTCGCCTCTTTAACTACACAGTCATCCACGTTAGGCCTAGCGCACCTTGCAAATCGGGTCCTTCTACTCCAAACCAAATAAACCTTCTCCCACAAACCAATCCAACAACATTCCTCTTCCCTTTCAACCGCAATTGAACAAAAAAATCCATATTGAAATGTTCCGACGTCTTCCCAATCACTTCAATACTTCCATAAGTCTTACCACCGCCACAGAGAAACACTGTATGATGCTCCACCCTGTGTGACATCATGCATCGAAATCGCTGATGTCAAAACCCCGCTTACAGCGACTTTCCTTCATGTTTCTAGGGGAAAATTGATCTTGTGGGACAGTATCTGTACTACCACAGAGAAATGTTTTGGAACTTCGTTGTTGTGAATGTTTTTATTTTTACTAAGATTGCAAGCTTTATGAATTCAAGAGATTACGGTGCCATGGTTCATTGATGTTTTTAGTAAGCAGAAGGTGTGTGGGAGCATCCCCCTAGACATGTACTGATTCAGGAAATGTACAGTCACAAAAACATCATTTCATTATGATGGACACTCGCTATGGCTATTGGTGTTCTGGTGGAGTTGCTGTAATCTGCACTAGTATAATTATTTTACTAACTAACTGCAAGAAATTTATAAAAAAAAAAAATATATTTTTGGCCATAGTACATGACACGTTACCATGCAGTTCTAGCTATTGTTTCCAAAACTGAAAATCGACACAAAGTGAGTAGCCGCCATGTTGTTTATGGTGTTTTTTGTGATTTCCCTCAATCCTCCCCTTCCCCATCCTCTTCCCCCAACCTTAAATAAAAAATATTAATCCTCCCCTTCCTTCTCTTCCCTCCCTCCCTCCCTCTTGTGTGACCTTTCCTGAAAATTTGGATTGGAAGCAGCAGATATTTTACCAGGGCATTACTTTTGATGGACTGATTTTTTTTTGTTGCTGATTTTATTAGTGTTTAACCTTAAGATGACTATATTTATGCATCAGTGCAACTACAACTGGCAAAATTTAATAGAAATTACAAATTATTATGGTTTTTTAGTGTTAGATAACAATCTGCTACTTTTTTCATTTTTTGAAATTATGCTGAAGGTTGAAAGGATTTTGTCACCATACAGGATAATATGAATAGGACAGATGGTGGTCTTTGAATTGTTATGTAATTTTAAAATATGCTGTTTTGCATTGTCATTTATAAATTGCATCCGTTGCTTTTAACTGAAAACTCTAAAATCTCATGTAAGTATTTTTAACTTTATGACTTGAAATTAATTTCATTCAACATTTTTGCTGTCAACTGACAAAGAGAGCAGTTAGGTCTCAAAACATTGCGTTTTTAAACCTTGTACTTGATGTCATATAAATCATCATATTTAGCATTTTATTTCATATGGGAATGAACTTTTGACCAAGAACATACTCTCAAGCCCAGAAAGAAATGCATTTGGTTAGTAACAGGGAATTCAGGAACAAAGGAGCAGGGGTGTAGCTAGGTGCTCATAAAACTGGATCCCAAGGATCGGCCATGTTTAAAAACGTGGGTCCCAAAGAACAAAATACTTTTTTCTCTTACTACTATTCGATGGCGGGAGGCCAAGAAAATGAATTGAATGACAAATGAGAGAAGAGCCATGTTGTTAATTTATTCTTATATTTGGTCATAAGAAACTGTATACTGATTGGATGTTATATTACTTGTTGTAATAATGCTGCAGATCTGTGTAGTTAAATATTCAATACCGTTACTACTTCATCATTATTCAAATACTAAGTCACCATTTCACATTATTCATTATTTCAGGAGTGAGTGAAACTAATGCACTTTTACCTACAGTCGTCAATAGTATGCTGTTCTGTTGTTTGATAATATACCTTTTTAAGAATGCAAAAGTAATCATTGATTAGTCAGTGTTATTATACCTTACATTATAATTTTATTTACAAATATTTGTGTATGGCTGTTTTAATAGAACTCAGCAAAATTCAAATAAGCTTTGGGTCACATATTTGATTTTTAATTGTAAATTATTTACTTCAGTCACATTTTTCCATTCTAAAACTTTATTTATTATAGCTTTATTATATTGAAGAATGGATTTTGAGTTTGAAATAAACGACTTGTTACCAACGGCTGTATCCGTTGTATCACTTGATGTTACCTGTGCAGCTTTGAAAATCGAAGAATTGCATCCAGATGAAACGTTTAAAAATTGGACTCATGTTTTACACTGTGATAATCATAATCAGACTCCAGAATGGAAGTAAGTTATTGTACTATTTATGTGATATTTTAGTACTTTAGGTGATATGTGGATTTTTTTTTCAGTTTCTAAAAATATATGCTTTTCTATTGTTCAGTAATTTGTTTTCTGTTTTTTCTCCTATTCTTGTAAACCATTGCTTTTAATAAATATATATATTTGGGCAGTAGAGGCTATGTCAGCAAGTGGTTTTTAGATACGCTTAGAAATAGTCTTAGACCAAGGGTCTTCAACCTTTTTCAGTCCAAGGGCCAATTTTGCTTATTCTTGTTGGCTTGTAGGCCATACAACTGCACCAGCAATATTAAGACTGAACAAAGACAAATCCAGGGAGAGCAGGAGGGGTCCCCATCCCAGGAACAGCCTTTGCTGCCATTTATTCTAAGCTTTCTATATTGGTTTTGCACACTCACCCGAAAATATTTTCTGGATCCTCCTCTGGGACTGAATATTTATGTTGCAATGGAAAATACGTATGGAAGCAAAAAACATTTACAATACTTTTAGTTATTAATATATAAATATAAAGCGAAATCAAACCTTTTAGTGTGATTTTTGGCACTGCTTATTATTAACGAACCTGTCAATATCGGGTCTTATTTTTGATGCAACCCTAAGAGTGTTTTCAAGGTGGACGTCAGTTATTCTGGTCCCAACTTTTGAGTTTACTAACTTCATTCTTGAAGAAAATAGCTGTTCGCAGATGCAATGGTGTATGCAGAAGGGGATTTATGGGGGGTTACAACTCCCCATTGTGATTAAATTTCGTATTTATACATATGAATATTAAGAGTTGTAGCTCTGTAACCCCCACAATTGTAAGTCTGTAACCCCCCTCAGATGAATAGGCATAAGCAGAAAGTTCATAAGGGGAGGGTTATAGGCTTAATGGGAGGGGTTACAGAGCTACAACTCATATATTCCTATGTTAAATATACAAAATTTCATTGCAATGAGGGAGGTTAAAACCCCCAAGACTTCCCCTGCGATGCCTATGCCCATATGAATTTCTGCATACATGTATGTTTAGACATAAGTGCTCTTGAATAGTGATATCGTTTTCGGAGCATGCAGTCGGATGGTTATGAAAATATTTTTAACGAGATAGAATTCAATATCCTAAGATGAATTTTTTTTAAATCACTGTTGCACTACAAATCAATAAAACTTACCCTAATGCATATATATTCTAGAAAACTGAAGTAAAACACGACTGAGGGAAGACCGCGTATTACTTTAGTTCTTTAACGTTTTAAGATATTTATTACGAAGTGTGAAAATGTGAACAGAATATAACACATAGATTAATGACTCAGAGACAGCAAGGGGAGTAATTTTTGTTCGAAACAGTTTGTTGTTTTTCATGAGCTAGCAGGCCACATAAAAGTTGTTTGTGGGCTGCGGGTTGTAAACCCCTGTCTTAGACAGTAAAGTCACAAAACACCCTTTAAACTTGTGTACAATGTATTATATTATTGGCTTAATTTTTAAATTTTCTAAAAGTTAATATACACTATTTACAATGTGCAAATTAGGTATATAATTCTTAAATGTACATTATTTGTATGAATATTTGTATTACCATGTGATTTAATTTTTAGAGTACAACAAGCCAACTTGAAGTATGTCTTGAATGCCGTTGGAAAAGCTTCATCTAAAGTATATAATTTTTATCTTTTGTGAATATTTTTGACATGACTACACTGTGCATTATTTATTGTTTAAATGTTCATTTTCTAGTTGAATTCCAATACCCCTGAATTTAAAATGTAATTGTTGATTGAAAAAACAAACATTTTTAAAAGTAATACAGTCCTGAAATAAATATAGGTTCACATAAATTTTCTAATTTTTGTTTTGGCATAAGGCAGTATTATACTATAATTTTTGCCACCCACGTGTTAATTACAGCTCAAACTAGAGCTTATGTAATTTTGGAGAAAAAGAGACGCTTTCCCCATCCTGGATTCGAACCAGGGTCCCTCCGTTTAGCCCGGAGTGGAAATACGTGGGTGGCAAAAATTATTGTATAATAAATTTCCCCCACGAAAACTCACAAAAATCTCGCCCCGGAGGCTTTCTTGTGTTGACCATATTTGGCAATTGTGTTATCCCTGCGGAGGGTAATAATACCTTAACATAAGGCAGTATATTGTCCATATTCAACTGATATTAGAGCTTCATTTGTGCCCCAAAGCAGAATATTTTGCAGAGTTCTGCAACAAGCCTTCAGCTGATCAAAAATGTTCTGCTGGAGGTTCATGTAGTATATATATGCAGTCGAGTTTCTATTTAACGAAGTGCCATCGTTCCTCTGAAAAACTTCGTTATAAGGAAAATTCGTTAAATGGAAATTAACATAAATGTTGAAACTTAATTTCGATAAAATGAAAAAGGTTAAATTTGGACAGTAAAAACTAAGTTTAGTAGACTCTTCTTTTCTTACGAGTTTAAATATTTTTTGTATACAAGTACGTACAAATTAATAACAAAAAGCAAAGACCAGGCTTACCTTGCACCTGTATAATCCTCATACTATATATTTGAAACAGAGAAATAATTCTTAAAAACTTATTCCAGATGTTCCTTGCATGCTCCCTACCCCTTCCCCATTGAGTTCAACCTCATTTTCAAACAGTGCAACACACATGTGCGAGAAGCAAATTTCGTGGCTTAGCCACACCTGCAGAATGATACACCCCTGCTGCTTCGAAGTTCCCAGTTTAGAGCAAGAAAATTGCTTATCACAACGGGCCGTATGTCCACAATACAGAAGGCTACCTCACCTCCATCTTTTTGCTTAAAAATCTTAACTATTCCTTCTAGCTAACCATCCCGCTGAAAAATTGTAAAAGGTAAATTAAAAAAAAAATCAAATTCTTTATAAAAAGAACTTCGTTATATAGAAATTGTTTTTCGTAATATGGAGACAAATTTACATGTTAGTGCCATTCAAAGTCAAGGTTCCGCCGAAAATTTCGTTAAATAGAAAACTTTGTTAAATGGAAGTTCGTTATATGGAGACTCTACTGTACTTTTAAATTCTATAAAACATAAATTCCTTTTTTTAATAGAAATGCAGAAACATTTGCCGGATGGATTTTTTTTTATTTCTTTATTTTAGCACAAAAAAAAAAATTGATACACTCAGTGATTGTTCTGCAGTGCAGCTATTTGTTCCGCAACGTGTGTCACTCTTTTTACTACATTCTGCTTTGAGGCATTTATGAAAACACATTTTTACAATTTATTTAAGGATTAAACAGTCAATTTAATAAAAAACTGATGCAAAATAATTATATGCTCACATTGAGCAGTGCATGGATGCCTCGAAGAGGGTGCAAGAGGTGCATTTGTTGCACCCCCTTGGTTTATGAAAAAAGGGAGGAAAAGGACAGAATCCATAAGAAACTATAGTCCAACAACATTATTCAATTGGAATTTTTCTTGGATGCACCTTCTTGCATATAATTTTGGGGCGTCCTTGGAGCGGCGCACCAAAAATGTAATGCTTATTAAAAATCAATATTTGGTATTACCTCCTTTTGACTTAATCACCCTGATGAGATGCTGGGGCATTGATGAGATTAATTTTTAAAGAGTATTGATGTTGATTTCCAACCAAGCAATGCAATGGCATCCTTAAAATTTTTAATTGTAATGAATTGCCAACCATTTGCATACATTTTGCGAGGCAAGATATCCCATAGGCTTTCGATCCGATTCATATCTAGACTAGCCGAAGGCCACTCAGATATCTCAATTTTCTTCTCAGCGAACCACCTTTTTGATGAGGTTCAATGTATGTATTGATTCATTGTCCTGTTGGAATATGAAATTAACTCCCATTAAATCCTCAGCATACTCAACCAATGAGATGATTTCAAGTATGTTGATATAGTCTTGAGGTTCTATATGAGATGCCTTTCTATGCCAGCAATAATTTTCCCACATACAAAAAGCTCCCCAAATCATGACAGATACATCACTGAAGTTTCAACTCATTTAAATTTCTGGATCTTTTCTCAAGTCACGCCAATAACATTGGAATTCATTGGGGACTATCAAGATTAAATTTCTTTCCATCCCTGAAAAGGATTTTGTTCTGATTTTGTAACATTATGTATTTTTTTTATCCCAGTTCAATCTTACTTCTTTCTTTACTTTGGTCAATGCCGCCTTGGTCTGTGTTTTAGAAAATCATAAGTGATCAGAAAAAGACAAAACCTTCTGCACTTGACAAATTCCAACTGACAACGATAATTCTGCTTTGATTTCCAATGCAAACATTTGTTTTGAAGATACATGCCGAATAATATGACGTCTGTCTTGTTCAGTCAGTGTCAGTTTTCGACCACTTCTCTTCTTTGTGCTGTAATTATTACCTAATTTTATAAACTGATTGACTACATTCCATGGCCTATTGATTTTTTTTGCAATTTGGTGATTAGATAATCCACAATCCTTGTAGGCTTGAATTTTAATCTTCTCTTCCATACCCCACGATTTTGCACAAGGTATTTTGGATGTTTCCTCGAAAACAATGAAACATTTAGTTAAACCTTATGTATTCTGAGATAAAATAAACAACACGTTGTCCAATAAATATTACCAAAATCAATATTTAATTTTTGTGTTATTTTTACAATACGAAGTGCTTTTCCGGTAAATTGCACTTATAGTTTTTTCTCATGAAATATTACGATTTTGCAAAACTAAACATTTATTGAAAGAGAAATTAGTATCCCACTAGATGCTTATTATCACTTGACGCGCAAATTATCAGCTACTTGAAAAGCCATTGCTAGTTTATATTTCGAACAGGACATACAATCATTATATGGCTGAACCTGTATTTATTTTGCTAGCTGTATGAATTAAAATTTGTATTACACTTTTTTTTGTTTTTTTAATTACATAATATATAACTATTTTGTGTGTGTGTGTATCATCAAAGTAGGTAGCACACTTTTATTTGGCTGTAAATGCTAACAAATGAAAGAAACCAGTTATAACATTCTAAAAATCTTGTTCTTTTTTTTATGCATACAAATGTATTGATTAATGAAATGTTGATCTTTTTTCTTTGCATACAAATATGTAGTAACT
>QLNU02015360.1:153459754-153510435 GCA_006491805.2 Dysdera silvatica | reverse complement strand
CACAAAAATGAATTTAAAATGAATCAGGGTTGTTATCAGTGATTCTCATTATGCTGTCGTTTTTCTTTTCTAGGCACTCCCCCATATTTATTTGCAAAAATACTTCAGTGCTTTATTTTAATTCTAATTTTTATTATTAATAATTTACATTTAAATTAATTTCTATTTTAGGTTTTATTATAATTCTAGTTTTATTTTTCCAAATTCTTCAAATTTACTTTTTTGTACTATTTTTATTTGTTTTTTCAGTTTCTCTTTCTTCCATGTTTCTTGCCAACCATCTTGTCAAATGTTGAACGTATGCTTGTAAATAAATCTTCTGCATCAATATATCTTTTATCAGTTTCCTTCTTCGGTATATAACTGGCACAGCATGACCTTAGTTGTCTTTGGGCCATAAAACAACTAACCTCAGTGTATGATTGGAAAAGAACAAAATTCAATTTTAATTAAAAAAATTTAACATATTGACAGAAAATATTTTTAAATAACTTGGCAACAAGTGATGCAGTTAGAAATTGTATAGTTGAAAAGCATCAGAAATTGAAAAACTGTCACTGGTGCATCTATTGGCTAAAGAATAATATTTTATCCGTATATGAAATGTTCTTTTGTGTAATATATTTATACTTTAAGCATATTTTATTATGTTTCTAGTAATCATCAGGGAAAAAACAAAAAAAGAAAAAGGTTCCCAAGCCTTTATTCTCATTACTGTGTTGTGGCATCATCATAGTGATTTTTTTTTGTGATGCTCAATATATAAAATTGTATCAGAATAGAAAATAAAATAACTAGTATATAATCATCTATCATTAATATAGCATATTAAGTAAATAACTAACATATTCCCACTTCTAGTATTAATATATTGCATTTAAAGTGTTAATACATAGTGCCAGCATCCTACTAATTTGTGTACAACTTTGCATCTTATAAAACTGTATGCTGTCCAGTATGGCTATTTATACGACTTCAATCAACACTCACATGCTATCTATTGAAACTGATCATTCGTTTATATCAGGAAACTACCATTTTTATATTTTTTCATAATGTGCCCTTTTTTCCTTAGTGTTATGATTTCATTAAAACCATATGTACGGTCTCACCCTGCTTGGTGCAGAATGACCATTGTCGTCCTTGCACCATAAAAATACAACGAACCAATTACGATCTCAATAATAAGGAATATACTTACCAAAGGTTGATAATAAATCAAATGTTTGACAAAGAGAGTTTATTATACTATTTATAGTAAGATTTCAAGTCTTTGTAAATTATATTAAAGAACTTTTTTTGGAATTCCTCAGGATTTCATAAAGGTGTTAAGTTCACATTCTGTACAGTAAAATTTAAACATTTCTTTTGGAGAAATAAATGATTTATAAGTGTATATCTCAAGTCAGAAAAACATTGTGCTTGTGTAACATGCATTGGGAAGAATTTTAATATTGGAATGCTTTTTAACAATGTGTAAATATATATTTTTATAGCAAGAAAAACTAGTGTATATATTTTTTTTATCAGAGTTTTTTGTAAAAAACTGTGCTGTTTGAAAAAACTGTTTATGTAATTTCTTTAAGAAATTATTCATAAAATTAAAAATAAATTATGTATATACAGAGATGCCAACCTGTATGGATTTTCTGTAGTTTGTATGGATTTTAACTTCATCTTACGGTTTTATAGTCGATATCAAGAAACTATGGGAAATCCTCAAGATTCTCACGTACAATTTTCTTCCGACTTCTCAAAAAAAAATTTTTTTTATGGTTTATTTTGGTAAAAACAACTCGCTTTGCAGATGGCTCATACCTTCCATGTGTGGACACAACGCTTCCGACATGCCCACTCTCCTCTACTGGCATTTATGCAGCATATTTCACAAGGAACGAAACACATGTGCGGGAACTCCTCTTCTTATTTGTTTGTCATGTGATTCCCCGTCAAACCATATGAAACAGCTGAGAGGGAGAATAAAATCAGTTATTCGGTGCCTTTTGTGTATGTGTTTGCGTACAAACTGTTTCTCTGTTATTATTTACATCTAGCTTTGTGTGGCCCTGCAGTGGCACAGATGTGTGCATTCGCCTAGTGTACCATTAACTTGGGTTCGACTCCCAGCAGTGCAAAGAACGCTTACTCAGAGATCTCATAAAGATCGCACTGCTCACTGTAGTCCGGGGTTTGGTTCCCTAGGCCTTAAGAGGTTCGGATTCCTCGGAAAAGTCAGTAGGTCCCGGCGCAGCATGACCACTGTAGTCTTTGAGCCGTAAAACCACAAACGAACAAACTAGCTTTGTATGTGAAAATTGTTTTGGATTAAAACAACGAAATGAAATGCAGCCATGATTGTGGAACAGCCAAGACAGAAAAAAAGGGAGAAAGAAATGAAATTGGTACTCAAAACTTATCAGCAAGTGTATCACGATATTTGTAGTAGGGAATGGCCATTCTACGAAGCATTTTTTTATATGGACCAACAATTTTACTACATTTTGAAGAACTTTTTACTCACAGCATTTTACAGTGAAACTTCGATCCATCGTTTTTCAAGGGGATGGAGAGCAAAAATTATATATGCAGGAAAACCATAGTTCTGAGAAGGTATTCAAAATTACAGAGAAGAAAATTTTAAAAATTATTATTTACTGATATATACGTATGTTACAATACAATGTGTTTTACAACTACTAATGCTATTTCTTGTTGAAAAAAATCTTATGATTGACATATGTTTTATGTAAATTTTATGCTTTAGTCTAAAATACGGGTTTCAAAACCTAGAATATTTCAGCAGAGATTCTGTCTTTCAAGTATTTCCTGCCATGACAAGGCTCTCTTTAGAAAACCAAGTTTGATCAGGAAACACATTGTAGAAAAGTCTCATATCTTATGTGTTGTAATTATCACTTGATTCATAGTCAACTAACAAGGATGGCAATTTTTCTGGCTACATTTCTGTGCTTTTGCTGGCCACTATAACACTTTCTTCAGCTAACTTCTTGTATATTAGGCCATGCAGATCATTGAATTTTATTATCCAGCCGTTATATGCAATTTTTTTTTTTATGTTTAGCTGCGTAGCAATCGTCTTTGTCTTTTTACAAAGAATGGTTCTATCAACTGGAATATTAGAAGCCTGTGCCTGTTGGTACCACGTAAAAAGTATACTTTACAGCTCAACGAATATAGACTTCCCACTGGCCCTGCGGTGGCGCAGTGTGGTAACGCGTTCTCCTATTGCGCGGCTAATCCGGGTTCGACTCCCAGCAGTGCAAAAAGAACGCTTACTCAGAGATCTCATAAAGATCGCACTGCTCACTGTAGTCTGGGGTTTGGTTCCCTATGCCTTAAGAGGTTCGGATTCCTCGGAAAACTGTAGGTCCAGAGGTTCGGATTCCTCGGAAAATTGTAGGTCCAGAGGTTCGGATTCCTCGGAAAACAGTAGGTCCCGGCACAGCATGACCACTGTAGTCTTTGAGCCGTAAAACCACAAAACAAACAAATTCTGCATCAGTTTTCCTCTTCTTATGGCGTCACCACATGTTTTGACCTATTTTCATATTTCATCCTTCTTTGCGATTATAAAATTTAATGTGCTTGTAGCTAAGCCAAGACGTTTTGCAATATCGACACATTTCTCTCCAAGTTTCTTCTCTACTATTTTTAATCTCTCACGCAAAGTTTTCACTTGCTTTTTACGTTGGGACATGACACAAGGATAATAAAACTACACAAGTCTACTTACTGTACGTTAAAAATGAATAGGGATATGAAGCACCACGCACATGATAATCCAAGAGCAGATGGAAACGAAAGCATGTAAGAATGCACACGGTCACTTGAAATGTAGTAAAATTCAAAAGTGATGCAACCATAATAACAATGACAGGACTTTCTATTCATTGAAATACCATAGCATCCTTTGTAAACAACTGAACTAATACAGTGTGCAATGCTAACAATAATCACAAACTTCTTATACCTCAAATTCGTGAGTTGGATATACCTACATACAGCATAATAGCTCTACATGAGTTTTACTCCCAGCTTGTACAGAGTCTTCAGATTAGAATAACAGAATTGTTTGTCATGATGGGAGGTGCTTTTTCAGTGTTGGTACTTAAAATCCTTTAATGACCACAAAAATCTCAGATATTTCTGAGAGAAAGATAAAAAGAACGATCCATGTGGGGAAAATATTCCTCCAGGACCAGGTTTTACCAAACTATCGATGCAATAAAACGATAAATCAGGGAACGATAGAACTGGGAAATATTAGTGTTATTCGTATGAGGAAAATTCCAGGACCAAAAATAGCAAATGATATATATCCTAGAAAACTGTAGAAATGAGAACGATGCATCAAGGTTTCATTGTATTAAAATTTCAGAAAAATTTCTTTATGATACTTTAGAAAATAGCACATGATTTGCACCAAGATTTTGTGACACGCATTTCGGGATATTTCCCCCTTCTGCTTTTATATCTGCACACACGTAGGCTTACAGATTAATTCAATAGTAAATTTACCTATTCAATTAATTTATGGAATTTATAATTATATTCTGTGAAAAAATGCTACCTGGTGCCTGTTTCTAGAATTAAAAAAAAAAGCTAAATTAATGATTTGACTTAAAAAATGATTTTAATGTCAATCAATGAGTAATAATTTTTTTTTAATGCACAATTTGGACCTTGATGCATCACCTAGCAGCAAAATTGTGAACAATTTAAATGTGCTGTAATTAATGAGTATTGGTAATTTTTTGTGCACTATGGCCTTTTGGACTTCCCCAGTCACTGGTTTATATGCTGAAACCGTCAAACCTCCATTAAATTTATGTCTCCAACATTTATCTCTCAACTATTACTTTGAAATTCTATCACTAAATGATGATCCTTCATCTCCATCACTTCATTAACCTTGTTTCATTTCACCTTTTAATGCTTTCGTGTATTACAATTTTTGACATGAGGATGGAGAGTGCTACTAGTGAATTGGGCATTTCAAAAACCATGATTGCGGAATCTATGCCAAACATCATTCCTCCATGGTTTGATATTGGCACAGACATCTGTTTGAATCTATCCAAAAGACAATACCCCAGACATTGCCTATCGGCAGGCATTCGCTGATCTGTCTCGTGTGTATGAAGGCTACTACTTCATGTACACAGATAGATCAAAAGCGGATGAATATGTTGGTACAGCATTTGTCTGTGGAAATGTCATACAGAATCAACAACTGCCACAATTTTGCTCTATTTTGATGACAGAAATCTGTGCCATGGGATTAGTTCTACAATACATCTTGAATAATGCCGTATCTCCAACTGTCATCTGTACAGATTCACTCAGCGTTCTGCAAAGCCTGACTTCATTCAACGTCTCGCATCACACTGGAATCCACAGAGTTTACAAACATCTCGTGGATATAAAAAACGCACAGTATATTGCGAAATTCTGTTGGGTTTCGGTCACGTTAGTATCGCCGGCAATGAATAGGATGACATTGACATTGCTGTGAAAACAGCAACTGCAAAACCTGAGTGTATTTCCATTCCATTTGGAGATTTTAACACTCATGTCTCATCCCATCTGTACAAAAAATGGCAGTTGGAATGGAACGAACAAGTTTTTAATAAGCTTCACCATATTAAACCTTGTCTTGAGGTTTAACAGTCTAGCTATAGGAGTGACCACCGTAAAGAGGTCACTCTGTCTAGACTTCGCATTAGGGATACACACTTCGTCCATCAATATTTTTTAAAGGGAGAAGATGTCCCGATGTGTGCCACATGTGGTGAACCATTAAATGTTTTGCATATTTTATATACTTACCCCAATTTTAACCAGTAACGCTCATTAACTTTTAACCAAAATAATTTTACCCTTCATGACATATCAGGTGATACGTTTAATCATGAACTAATTTTTAACTTTTTGTCTAATGTTGGCTTCTCCTATCTCATCTGAGTTAGTTATATAACAAACAATATAGTATATTGTTTCATTTGTGACATTTGATACATTGCTTTCAATACATTTTTACCATTTTAGTTTTAATTTATTCTCATTGTAAAATCGAATGTGCGGTCCCACCTTGTTTGGTGCTGAATGATCCTCACTGTCCTTGCGCCATAAAATACAATTAACCAACCATTGGTAATTTTTTGGTATTTTTCCAACATAGAATAGAATAAAATAGAGGAATTTTGCCCTGATGCCACCTACCGGTGGGTACGAAATTAATGGTTGTTAGTCATATTTTTGCACCTATAAATTTCCATCTACAGAAATAATACGCCTGCAGTGGAAAGTGGGCAAGTTTTGTTGACAAAAGCTAATTTGCGTATTTCAACAATTTTAGCTTCTCAAAAGGAAATCAGGGAAGAGGTTTCAAAATTACAGAAAAAGAAACAAAGAACTTGATGTTTATGAAATTTTACTTTTTCAATAAAACATTTTACTTTTCATCTTTATCATACTCATTCATTTGATTAAACTATTTTTTACCTACTACAAAACTCATGCAAAAACCAATTTTTCTGCACAAAATAATAAAATTGTGATGTTTACCTCCTACAAAACTAGTGCAAAAGCTTTTTTCTTCTACAAAACTGATGCAAAAGCTTTTTTTTTCTTTCTGCAAAACCGATATCGAAAGCCATTTTTCCTGCTATGAAGCTGATACAAAAGGTCATTTCTCTTACTACGAAGTTGATACGAATGTTATTGGTGGGAGTATGATCAGTGCATGAGTACATAAACATATACAGTTGAATCACATTATTAGGAATATTTGCATGTTTTTTCAAAAAGGGGGGGGGGTTACATATATTGCTCTGTAACAATGTAGGTGCTTTACTTATAAAATTTTTTTGTGGGAAATAAAAAAATGCGGTGTTACTGAAAACTACTGAAAATTCTTGTCTTTTTACTGATGATTATTTCCTCAGTCTGGCATCTCTGTGTATGTGCATAAGAAATATGCTTTTTCTATTTATTTGATGCAAGTTGTAGAAAAATAGTTCGAATGATTGGGCATTGTATATATTATATGCCATACTATTAAAAATGTGTTAATAATGAACCTGTGTCCTTGTTGTTTGCGACACAACGAACAAAATAATGTGTTTTGATATCCAGTAGGGTGGGAGACTTGAGCCCTCCCTTTCCTATGCCACCTTTTGAAGACAATAAAATATACTGAATTCATTCGTTTAGTTAACTTCAAAAGTGCGTAGAAAAAAATTGTAACAGAAAAATTTTTAACATCAAAAAGAACTACTACTATTTATCCTTTTTCAAAGAGTTATAAATTCCATGGCTTGCAATTGACATTAAAATTATCAAATCATATTTTTTAAGTTTATATTTTGCCATTTGCGTATGTAATTTTAATTGTTTTCTATTTAATTTCATATCTATTGTTCCCTCATCCTATTCCTCCATTAAGAGAATATCTCTCTGAGTGATTTCTTTTTCATGGAACCAATGGTGGCCATCTTTAGTGAGTTTTATTGTGTGTTGTTAATTTCATGCATCAAAAATCCAGTGCCTGAAACATTGACGTACAATCCGCTGATGCCCAATCGACCCATGCCAAAATGGCCACACCTGAATGATGGTGCCCTATCATACCTAACCTGAGTGAGAACCCTGTACAGTATTTTAACTTCACTTAGGTTTGAATATCATTAAGCTTGGAAATAGATTGTGTTTCCGAGGCCTTATTAAGTTATCCACTCTTATTTCAGATGATTTATTAAACCATCTTGGGGCACAAAACTCAGGACTAAACAATATTTTGTTAATTAAATGTAGATTTGGGTAAACTTGGATATTTGTAAATGTACTATAATTTAGATGTTAGGCTAAGTAATTGTTTCATTACAGGTGATCTATTCTACATACTCGCGATAAAACTTAAGATAACAATGTTGATAGAGTGTTTTGTACATAAATACTCTTTGTTTTTAGCATTTTCACTAAAGATGTGCAAAGAGTCAGAGGTGCTGTACAATTGACTCACTGAAAAGAATTATGACTCCTCCTAGATCTAGCTAGATCCAGCTAATTTTAACATGATATAGCTAATGGAAATAGACAATTATTAGCGGCATAGTTTTTAAATTAATTTTTGTTAATACATTTTCTTTACATATTGTAATGCAAAATATTTAGTAGCTAATTTTTTAGCCGATAGAAAAATCTAGGGTCCTGCGGTGATGTAGTGGCAGTATATTCACCTAGTGTACTGTTTATCTGGGTTCGACTCTCAGTAGTGGAAAAAAAATGCCTACTGACTAATTGCTTACTGTAGTCCAGGTGTTGCTCTCCTAGTCCAGAGTAACAGCTTGTATTTGGGCTATTGGTGGGCCAATAACATATTGACTTGCTAATTTGTAAAGTTCTTTTTCTCGAATAAATAATCAAATGGTTCTGAAACTGTAATCACTTCCTTTTCTGTGTATGTGTAATAAATATGCTGAATTTTATTTCAATTGGATGATTCCATTTTGGTGCTTCAATTTTATTTGCTGAAGAGTGTATAAGCATTATATTAAAAATGCCTGTCCTGCAGTTACTTTTTAAGATATTAATTAACAAGTTATTTCTACATTATATTTCTTTGACTATTTCAGTAAACAAGTGATTATTGGCTTTCTCAAAGTTGGAGAAAAGAATTTGTACTTGACAGATGCCCAAAATGTTATTATTCATAAGTTAACATTATGTGTCCTGGATTTCTATGTTGTCGAAAATATGCAAAGAAAAGGCTATGGGCACACTCTTTTCTCTGAAATGCTTCATGTAAGTTGTAAGAAATATATAGTCAGAAATGTAAACTGTATATGTGTTTAAACTATGAGTTCTGGGAGATTTTTTGTAATAGTCAGTTCTGCATAACAGAGTGCTGCATTTTGTTTTAAAAAGTACTAGTTGCTGATAAAGGATTTTATTTATGTGTATATCAAGGAAATGATGCATATAAAAAAAAAATTTTATTTAAAAGGTTGAAAACGTGAATCCTGGCCAGTTAGCAATTGATTTTCCATCACAAAAGTTCTTGTCATTTCTTAAGAAGCATTTTTCATTGGATAGTCCCATGTATCATCCTAACCGATTCGTCACATTCCCATATTTTTTTGAATGCTTAACAGGTAAATATTTGTGTGTATGTTATTGCAAAAGTAAAATTTCAGATGCCAACATCTATTACTCAAAGTTCAGCTGTAAAACATTTTTGTTAAATTACGTTATAAATAATGTCAATACATCTAATAGCACTTTGTCGAGGGAGGTATAGAACATACATCACAAGTTATTTCCACAATCATGCATATAGTTATTACTTAAAAGAAATCGTTAATTACCTTTAAAAATTTGATACATAGGTATTTTATTCTTAAAAATTATTTTAAGTGAAAGCAGTGAAAAAGATTATGACAATTTGAACGAAAATAATTTATTCATTAGAGTTATTTGTGTCAGTTTTCCTTTTTTTTTTTTTATGTACGTAATTTGACACTTTCTTCATTCTTACTTCTAGATTTGTATGCTTATCCAAACATCATTCCTCTCTGATGCTTCATTTGATTTGAGTCAGGTCTATTTTATTGTGCATCCTTTAATAAATTATGATTTTAAGTTCTATATTGCTTTATTTTATGTATTTTCTGTAATTTATATTACTTTTGGATAATTACAAATTTGCTTTAAGCATGTATAGCAACATTGCATTAAAATTAATTTTGTGAAAATTAGAATATAAAGGTACACATAAAAATAGAACACAATAATACATATATCATGAAGCTTTCTACATGTTTTCATTAAGTTATGCATCAGATGATGGGCAAAACAAATTTGAACAGTTGTATGCTACTGCAATGAAATTATGTTTTGTATTGCAACTTTCAAAGTAATTCATTTGTGAAATATATTTCCATATGAGAATGGATAATAATATAGCAATTTAGAAATATTTAATTTAAATAAACATTTTAAAGTTCAACAAGATTTGAACGAACTAATAAATATTGATATAAACTATGGAGCTAAATACATTGTTTATGGGGATTTGTTAATTAGTCTGTTTACCTACATTATAAGTAGAGAAATCAGTGGCCATTTTGTTCCACTTAAATAGTTTATAGTAATTAAAATTTGTTTTCTGGACCATATATTTTGTTCTGAGGAAAAATGTGTGTGATTATGAAATTTAGTATAACTTTTATGATCTTTATTGATTATTTGAAAATGCTCTGTTTTGATGAATATATTTCTAACAGTTGCAGAGTGAAATTTGTCTTGCTTTGAAAAACATGTAGACAATTTTTGAAATTGTTATTTGATTAAATTGCATACCGGGTGATTACAAATAAAGTTGCAACATTTAGTTTTCTGTAGCTCCAACTATTAAGTAAAATGGCACCAAATTTTGTACATATTTTATTAACATTTTTGCTGCAGGAAGCATACCACATATTGACCATTGTACATAGTATACAATTCAATCTTTCTTTGCCTGTTCATGAACAAACATTACAAAAAAAAAAAAAAAAAAAAAAAGCCATACAAATATTGAGATATATCCATATACAGTCCATAGAGATTTTAATTTTCATGAATGGTTTTCTCTGTTCCAGTTATTAGTTCTGGTTTTGTTTTGTACACTTTTGAAATAATATGGTTCTAAATAAAATAAATAAATCCCCTTTGTTTTCGACTTTTTTTAATTAATAGAATATATAAAATTTCTTGAACAATGCATAATTTAAATATGTACATATTGATATTGTAATTGAATTTTAAACTGTAAAGTGCATTTAAAGAATCAACACCAAACTTTTATACTACTGTGAGTAAAAATGAATCTTTAAGCTTTTAACTGCAGGGTGTGTATCGGCCAAGTATCCAGTGTAGTGCAGTCTTTTTCAACCATTTTAACTCACCTTTATGTGGGAATAATAATTATCTGGCATATTGTAGTATTGCATGATATTTTAATATTTATTGAATTTCCGTAAAGTTATTGCTTTAAAACCAATCGGTGTTATGTAATATTCTTTTCGAAATTTATGTAAAATTTGTGTATGAATTTCTAAGTTTAATTTTTTTACTAAACTAAAAATTTCCAATCATGAAATCTCTAAACTGAAAAGAGAGGAAGAATGCTTTTGTCACTAAAATGCAACATTTTCAAAATCAATAGATATCTGTCTTAAGACATTATTTCGCCAAATTATGAATTTTTCCAAGGAACCCAAACCTCTTGGGCCTTGGGAAGTAACCCCCAAACTGTAGTGAGCAGTTAGCCAGTAAGCATTTTTTTTTGTTACACCATTAAAAGTTGAACCAGGATTAACAGTATGCTATATGAACATTTTACCACTGTGCCACTACATTAGTTCATTAACAATTGAAATGTTCTCATAGAACAGTGGCTAAAAAACAAGAAGAAAAAATCTAATGTGGATGAATTTTCATCCACTTTATATCAGCAACACCAGGATTTCCCTTGAAGTTAAAAATTGCCAGTTTTATATCTTTTTCAACCCATGAAGATTTTTGTGTCTTTGTTGCCAATGGACCATCTTCTGTACCAAGGGTTCCCAAATTTTTTATGCTCTGCACCCCTAGTAAATGTTCGATTAGTGTTTGTATCTTTCCACAGCTGGGGGGATCGACCCTTTTCTTTACTTTTTACTTATGTTCTGCCTCCCAAGCACTCCTTGAGTACCTGGGGAATCTAGCTTTTACTTTAGCCAAGTTCTTGTTAAAGAGACACGGAAGGTGGGGGGGAGGCGGCAGAACACATCTGACAATTTTGGCAGTAATCATAAAAATATAGGGGGTATATACATTTGGGAGGAACCCTTTTTCCTCCCAATTGTAGGAAAGGTTTATATGACGTAAAGGTTTAAATAATTTTATCACCAGGACCACAGGCTACTCCCAAAAGTCTTTAAAGTACTGAAAACAAAATTGTAATTCAGAAATAATTTGAAGGAAAAAAACGTTGGCATTTTTAAAATCAGTAAAAGCACCTAAAAATAAATTTTACATTTTCCGTTTTACTTTTATGAAGATAATTGAGTTGGAAACAAAAGTATGTTGTATATAATGATGTTGCACCTACAAAAGTAAAATAAATAAATAATCATCTAGAGAAAAAATATTTTTCTATAATTAACTATAATTTGCTTCATTTTAACATTTCAGGTGTCTTATTGTACCAGATAATCTGATAATGAAATTTAAATTATACTTGAATCCTTTGAAATGTGTGCCGGTTATTCGATTTAAAATTTTTGGAACTCACAATAATTTTTCAAGTCGGCGCTTATGCTGATTGGTCATAAACCGGTGAGATTTTTTCTTAAAGTTGGTCTGCCAATGATGTTGATTTTTATTTTATAGCCAGAGGTCTAATAAGTTAGAGAAGATATATAAGATTAAATACATGTAATAAGTTAAATAATATAGCCTACAAAAAAGAAAGGTGGTTTTTGTAACAAACCTTTGATTTATTCTGAATGTTTTTAATTGTAAAGTATAAGTTAGTTTAGTATAAGTGCATTTTTTAATTGTAAGCATATATTATAATTAGGACAGTAATTTTTTCACAGCCGTGGTCGTGGGAAAAATTTTGAAAAAATTATGGAAGAAGTATGACACTAACATAAAAAAAACAAAAATAAAAACTCACAGCTTAGAAACAGAAATACAAATAATTATTATGTTATTAAATAAACATTATATAGCAGAATTTCTATATCCAGAGGTCATATGTTTCAAGACCAACCATGGATAGTAGCAAACTATATAGTAGTTTTTCATTTACATATATGCTTATGATAAAGTTCAATTGATAAATTACACACAATAAGCCAGTACCAACATTAAGTAATAACAATATACATAATGTTTTATTATCAGAGAAAGTTATATAAAAGTATATTGCGATTTGCCAGCCAATAAAAGGAAGTAATATGAAATAATAGGAAGTAAAATTGAACAGAAGTTTGAAAAAAAAAAGTTTTTCTTAAGTTTCATCTCCATATAAGTCATTTACTGTGCCCTTGCCGTTACATTATTATATTAATGCTCTTTCTTTTTATTGGGATTTTGATATATTAGCTTAACCCTCTAAAGCTATAGTGGGGCAGTCAAAGTATTTTGCACATATATAATTTAAATACATTTTTCTGCCAAATTTCACCAGATTTTCTGGTGATGGCAGTATTAAAGTTATTTAATTATAAAAATTAATCAAAAAACTGTAATCAAAACTAGGCAATAATAGGAGAAAATCTAAAATTCGTAAAATTGTTGAAAAATCCTAAAATTTTCCAAATCGGCGAAAAAACTTTAAAATTTGCTGAAAATGTCACAAATTCATGCCGCAATAAAATTACTGCTGTAATTATAATATACTAAATCATTGCATTTAATTTGATGACGACACTGCAGGAATAAAATAATTGAGAAGACAGCAAATTAACACAATTTAAATGGCATAGTTAAACATTTATAGCTGCTTCAATCAGGGTTTGCTTTCTGCCAGCAGTAACTTTTTTGTTTTTATCTTGATAGTCTTAGAAATAGGTTATAACCGGCAGAAAGTGGGTGAAACCGATAAAAGCACTTAAGACATTGTTGTATCATTTAGTAAATGAAAGATTACAAATATATATTTTATTACAATAATTTAGAATATTATAAAGCTTTATATTAATAATTTCAATTAAAATATTTTGCGATAAAAATTACTCGAATAAATCAAAGATTCATAACAAAAATCATCCTTTTAAGCCTGCATTACTTATTTGGCCTATTTAGTCTTGTCTCTCTTCTTTGTCTTACTAGATCCTTGACTGTAAAATAAAAGGCAACAACATTGGCAGATTGACTGTAAGAAAAAACCTTACTGATTTATGGCCAATTTGATAAGCTGTATCACAGCTGATGTACCACACTTTTTAAGTTCATTGTAAAGCATGTGATGTCTGTGTAGAAATAAATATTTCAGAAAATATTGCAAGCAAGGTGTGTAGCTGAAGGAATATCCAAACACTGTGAAGTCACAAATACCTGGCAATATAGTGTGGAACAGTAAGATAGATCACTTGAAATCGTTCATAAAGAACAGTTCACATTACTTGTAGATCATGAAAATGATATGGATGATCAAGGGGCTGTTCAAGTCATAAATTATCAGATAATTAATAAAGATGTAAAAAAAACAAAACTTGTGGCAGCTGTTAAAACCTATTACTGTTGCCCTGTATAAAGTCCAAAAAGATTGTTAAGGTCTAAAATGCTATTACAAATGTTTGTGAAATTTGGTTGGGCTTAATGGATGATGGTAATCTCATAGAAATTAATGAAAAGAAGGTAGAAAGTAGATTTATCAGTCAATAACTCAACATCATATGCTAGTTTTAAATTATACATTCTACGTCAATTTGTTTGGTGCAAAATAACCCTTACTGTTTTTGCACGATAAAAATTCAACCAACCATCTATCATGTGCTTCATCCAAAGTATTAATACATGGGATCTAAATTATTACATGAGCAGGAAGGAAATGCTAGTAAAATCTGTATGTCATTAACCCAAATTTTGTGCTTTACATTATAGCTTTTTGAGCAAAATCAGCTCCTTTTCCTAAAACATTACTCCAATGATACGTTAAAAAATGCTTCAGCTTCTACATGGTGGTCTATTTTAACGAAAACAATTATAAATGAAGATTTTGCAACCCTTATTTGTGTAATGATGATATTGCCTGCAAGTTCTGTTGGACTTGGTAGAATATTTCTCTGAAGCTTTTCATTTATTAAATTAAGTAAATTAAGAAATTATTTGAATTAGGAAATAGCAGGAAAACTGATCTTTTGCTATAGACTGCTTTATCGAAAAGATCAGCCTGAACTTAAATGCTAGTGAATTTGCTATGATGTAACCTTTGAATAAATACTATACACATTGTAACTAAACTTATTTTACTTTAAAATACATTCACTTTCACAAATTTTGGTATTTTGTTAAGTTTTTAATACACGAAGTGATTTTTCTGGATTTCTGCCAGTTCTTGACATATTTCTGGCAGAAACTAGTTTCTGCCTTACCCGTTTTAATTGCCTTGGTAGATATTTGCCAACCCTGGTTTTAATAGCCCTCTGAGGCTATTTTCACCAGAACGGAACTAATACAACACAAAGTGTGATGCCAAAAAGTGTTACAATTCATCTAAAAGAACATGATGCCTACACTCTTAAACAAGAACTCCACAAATCTGTTTTGGTTAAACATTCATGGGAATCCTGCTGAAAATTTTAATTTTCATCAAGTACAAATTATCCAAAAAGTTTCTTCGCCACTTGACCTTAATTTTTTTAACCATACATATAATCGCCAATACAGATATCACCATTAATGACCCAATTCTTTCTAATTCCTTTTCTGCCATATGGAAGAATTTTCCTGTTAGTGTAGTTTGTGTTTAGGAAAGTTATAGTGTTTAGGAAACCAACGCATACTGATAGGTATCTTGACTTTCGTTCTCATAGCCTGGCATCACAAAAAGCATCTGTCATTAGAGCCTTGCACCGACGAGCCTTTACACACTGTTGTAATGATGACCTTCGCAATGTTGAATTACGACGCAATAAAAGCGTGTTGAAAAAGAACGGTTACCCGACTAAATTTATCGCTCGTAACTAATGTGGTGTTAGTGGTGGAAACAGGAATGTAGAGGATGAGACTAGGAAGACATCAGTGGTTTTGCCATATGTGGCGGGTGTCTCAGAAAAGCTGTCTCGAATTCTCAGTTGTGTGAATGTTAAGACCTACTACAAACCTGTCTACACCCTGCGTGATCTATTACTTAAAGTTAAGGATCGCGTCCCTGAGGAGGAAAAATCTGGTGCTATTTACCAAATACCGTGTGGAGACTGTGACAAGGTGTATGTTGGACAGACGGGAAGATCGATACGTCTACGAGGGAAGGAGCATATGCGTGCGGTAGCTAGGGGAGACGATTCAAACCAGTTGGCTGAACATGTCTTCAGGGAGGGTCACGAACCAGATTGGCATTCGATGAAAATATTACATCAGAATGTGACGAATCTGGGGAGTAGACTTTTTCTGGAATCATGGGAAACCTACGGTTTGAGGAGTCGTGCAATAAACATCGCAAAACCTCTACCAGAACCTTACAGGATTTTTGCAAAACCTCGAGTTGGGGGTGTTCATCTGATGTCGTCGGGTGCGGGGGGGGGGTCCCCTGGTTTTTTTCTAGCCGGAGTTACCCTACATCAGATGGCGTCAGATGGGGATTCCCAACATGCGGGTATATAAGCTTAGGACTTTCACGAACTCTTCATTCTGCCTTCACTTGACAAAGGGAGCAGTTGGCTCCCGAAACGTCGTGTTTTTAAACCTTACGCCAGTGTCAAAATAACTGTTCGTTATGAAACAAATGAAAAAAACAGTGTTTTTTTTTAAATAATGAGCCTTCCATTGTTTGCTCATCTAATACCTAGTGATGTACTTACATTAAAAATTACTTGGTTTATAATTTTTTTCTTGTTTCAATTTTCATCATATTTTTGAAAACAGTGCTACAGCATTTTGCTGCTGCATGTCTTTTTATGTTTAAGTAATAAGTATATCATTTTAGAATCAGTTTAAAGGTTTTCATTATGAGGTATGAATTTTTTACCATTCTGTTTCTATCAACAACTTTATTCTAAAATTAACCAGCCAGTGTCCCTGTTAAAGAGGTAGACCACTGTATGTATAAAATTTGATGTCATTTTACTTATTAGTTGGAATTAGAGAGAGCTTTAAATAACTTATATAACTTTAATTATTATCACAGGGTATATCAAAGTGAAAAAGTAAATCACTATTTGTGTTAAACATGAAAAGTGTATAATTTTTAAGAAAACATTTTATACAGAACTAAATACTTGAATTAATGTCTCAATTTATTTGTAAACAAGCTTGTTTTGACTTACATTGTGATTCAAATTCAACAGGTAAATGTATAGAAAAGCAAGTTACAGAAAGCTCATTACAAGATGATTGTGCTCATGAATTTATTCCCTTCCCAGATACAAAGTAATTTAAGTTCTATATTTTAGGAAGAACAAATTTACTATATATTGATTTTTTATATGTATTTCAGGTAATATGACTTTTTCAGAAATTTTACAAAAACTATGATTTAATGCCATATAAAATATAGTGTAAAATTTATCTAAATGTATCGTAATAGACAATAGATAACTTTTTTTGGTACTTGCATGTTTCCAAATAATAGTTTCATTTTTGTTCATTAAACATTAGAAAGTATATTAGTTAATTCATGGCAATTAAGAAAAAATATACACTCTATAACAAAAAAATCGACGCACCAAGAAAGAGTTGTCCGATTGTAATGAAATTTCGTATGCAAAGACATTTTGACCGAACATGCAAATGATTAAAATTTGGTGTCCAATGAATGAATAGCGGGAACTCCAGCGCATCGGAACTGCGCATTCAGCAGGTGTATATAAGGAGCGATTCTCAATATGTGGTCAAAATTTCTGTTGCATTTTGACTGCGGATATCTTACGTCGACTGTAACAATGCCTCGCCGAAAGATTCGTGCTCATTACGAGCATATGTCAGAGTTTGAAAGAGGTCGTGCTATCGGATTGAAAGAGGCTGGTTGGACGAATCGAAGAATCGCTGGACATGTGGGTCGAAGCGATGCGGCGATTGGACGGTGCTGGCAAGAGTGGGTCAACAACGGCAGATGTCAGCGTAGGGATGGCAGCGGTCGACCTAGGGCCACAACAGAACGGGAAGACAGAGCGATTGTCAGAGCAGCTGTCACAGCACCGGATTCGTCGTTATCAACTATCAAAAGTGTGGCCCGCACACATGTGTCCAACATGACCCTCTGCAGACGACTGAGAGAGCGGAATTTACGCTCGCGCCGACCTTTACTCCGCTTACTTCTCACGTCTTTACACCGTCAAGTCCGATTACAGTGGTGCCGGGCTCGATCAACTTGGAACTGCGCTGACTGGGGACGTATAGTCTTTAGTGACGAGTCCCGTTTCCAACTGTGTCCTGACGACAACCGCAGACGTGTCTGGAGACGTCCAGGGCAGCGTGGGGATCCTGCCCTTACTATCGCACGCCACACATGCCCACAACAGGGCGTTATGGTCTGGGGTGCCATCTCCTTTGATAGCCGGACCCCTTTGGTGGTCATTTCTGGCACACTTACAGCACAGCGGTACGTAGACGACATTCTACGACCGGTTGTGTTACCGTTCCTTTTGCGACACCCTGGACTTACGTTTCAACAAGACAATGCCCGGCCGCACACGGCACGTGTTGCTATGAATTGTCTTCAAGCTTGCCCAACACTTCCTTGGCAAGCTAGGTCTCCTGATCTCTCTCCCATAGAGCACATTTGGGACGCTATGGGAAGGCGATTGCAACCATCCCGGAATGTTGACGATTTAGCCCGACAGTTGGAGACAATTTGGCAAGAAATTCCGCAGGACACCATCCGGGATCTTTATCAGTCTATGCCACGCCGGGTGACAGCTTGCATCCAGGCCAGAGGTGGACCAACGCCTTATTGACTTCCTCCCTTTGTAACGGTCAAACTCTGCAATAAATCATTCAATTGTTCTGAAATTTTAATCGTTTCTTTTTCTATGTATGTTCTTCATATCCACCAATTTTTATCGCAATCGGACAACCCCCTCTTGGTGCGTCGATTTTTTTTGTTGTAGCCTGTATCTTACATTTTGTATGTTTTTAAAATCTGTGTTTGGGAAAAATCGACATTTGATGTGTTAAATCATTCAGTAGTATATATTTTGCTATTCAAACATGACAAGCGAGTTTTGTAGGTTCATAATCACATGTTTTTGTAGATGAGAAGTATATTTTGAAACATTTAGGTCCAATGGTGACAGTCATGACTTTCTGCTTACTGGACTTGCCTAATATTTATAAATGTCTTATGAGAAAGTAATCAACGGATTTTTGTGTTTACTAACAATTTTAGTAACTTACCAATTAGAAGCTATTAGTCTGAAAAAAAAAGTGTTAAGTAGAGATTGGGGAGGAGGAGGGGGATTTACTGTTAGGAATCTGATGTAATTTTAATAGTGTGTAAATTTTAAAGATGAATGTTTGACACACAGTGCTTAGACAATATGAAATACATAAAGTCTTAGTTAAAAAATTTAATTATAAACTATTAATAGTTATTTCAGAAACATAGAGCTTCCTTCTTTAGAACATAAACGACCTGATGTTGTAAACATGCGACCTTTTGTACATGTACAACATCAATTTTATGTTCTGAAGAAGGAAGCTCCATTCTTCCGAAATAGTTATTAACATTGTATAATTAAATTTGTAATTGTAATTTTGGGTATTTTATATTTATGTACCATGTAAGTTGTTAATATGACAGTTTATAATTTATATATGATGTGTTGGCTTATTCTACAATGAATTATATATATCAAAAGACCAAAGTATTATATTAGTAATTGGGTTGGTAATGGGTAAGTTAAATTCTTGATTTCAGAACAGCGACAATACGTAAAAATGTGGATTTTACATTGCTTTGGAAATGAGAGGTGAAATTGTTATCCACGAATCTAAAATAATCAATTGTCTAAATTTCTTAGTTGTCAATTTTGGACTTGAATCTATCTTTCCACTTTGCCTCAAAGTGTTTAATAAGCTTATAATCTGAAGAGTTGGGGATTTTTAATGCTAACCTCTGCTGATTATCCTTTCATCCAATCGCTTATCAACTGGGTCCAATGAGGTGGGGCATTATCCTGCTAATAAATGCCATTTTTCTGAGAAAAATCTGTGGTTATCAAATGGTGGAGATTATCAATGAGTTTATATAACTGTTGTTAGTAATAAAGTTCTTTAATGCTACAAGAAAGTCCATTGAAGCACATATAAGCGCTCCCTTGAATATTAATCACCTGTCACATGTAGCATCTTACCTGGGAAGCAGGGCTCCATGTGATCTGTACCCTACACATATCCTTCCACCAATGAATGTGTCACAATTTAAATACAGACTTAGAAGTTCAGAAGAACCATTTCCAGTCCTCTGTGATTCAATTGCGATATTTCTCGTCCACTGTAAAGTTATCTAATGGTGCCTTGCATTGAACAAAGGTTCCAAATGTGGACATTTGTGTCTATAGCTCATTCACATCGTATTGCCTTCGAGCACAGGTTAGTAGACATACCAGACATGTAGCCAGGATGAAGGGGCAACTGGGGCCATGCTTCTCTTGGCCCCGGCTTGGCTACAGGCCTGAGGCACACTATTATTGAATTTATTCAATTGAACATCACTGTCTGATTGGCCGTTATGGTATGGCACAGATGTTTCTCCTCAGGTTTCAATTGTTTATTTATGGCTAGTTTTCTTGCTGCTTTGCAGTTTACCTAATTTCACATGTTTTTGGCTCACATGTATTATGGTCGAACACAGGAATTCCTGAAGTTCTAGACCCTCTGAAGTGAAACAATCAACCTTCTACACACCAATTATTTGCTTATATTCAAGTATCTACCTTTACCCATATTGACTTTAGTATGAATGTTGCGTAATATGTACTTAATTTTATAATGTATACTTAACTATTTATAATTAACTGCCAATTCTAATCCAGCCCCATATTGGCTGCAGTAAGTGCATCTTTCTACTAGTGGCCAGGGTGTACATAATTTCTCTTCTCAGTCTAGCTAAACGTTTCATTTCGTCTCTTGTTCAAGTAAGACATGTTTTTTTTCGCTCCTGATCTTTCCATGTGGGCTTGGTATGTTCCTAACAGAGCCTTGACCAGCCCCAGGAGTGGTAGATTAAGATGTACTCCTCGTGACCTTACATTTCCTTGCTGGTCTCGTTAGGTTCCTGTAGGATCCTTGGCTGACCCGGGTGTGGTTCCATTCCACCAGTCAGGCTTGATCGTGGCAGTCCAGTTGTCTGCTGGCTTTAGTTCATATTAAGTGTTGATACCTGTGTGAGAGTGCACCTCTGTGTGTCATGCATGGTCGATTATTCCCTAACCTGCCTTTGGCGGTTGATTTGTGCAATGTGAGTGCTCTGTCTGGGATTTAAGTGCCGCCATTGGCAGCCACCTTTCCTCTTTTTGTTGCATAATTCATTCATTCGTTCAGTATAGTTATGATTAAAGACTTTAGATACAGTATATATCTACTAGAATAATATTGCAGGAGGGAGAAAATGAACTTGTAAATATGGAGAGAGGTTTTATGCAACATTGAGAAGTATGTAATTATATTTAATTATTAGACATTTATATCAAATGAAAGTATAAATTACTTTTTAAGTTATGAGTTTGGTGACTATATTATGATCATTTTGCTGAAGTTATTCTGCTTTCAAACCTTTTATTTAAAATCATTAGTGAATTTTAAATAAATATTTCATCATGAAAATTTGTTTTTCTGTTTATCTGCAGTGTCTAAGAATTCTGTACACACTGTTTTTTCCCAGTATATAAGTTAATTTGGAGTAAAAGCGTGAGTAGTAACAAATAGAAAAATAATTTATCCAATGGATGTTAGTGAAATCGATTGATTATTTTGTAGTTTTATATTTAACTATAACTCATATAGGTCAATTGAAGACATGATTTCAAAATTACAGTGGTCATGATTCTCCAGTGTTAAATCTGTTCCCATAGATTTGAGGCAGTAAGATTAAATACTTTTGTAATAGTACATATATGAGACTTTGTGTGTGATTAGTGGAATTATTTTTACTTTATCCAGTTTATTACGTTTACAAATATTTCATAGGTAGATTTTAGCTACATGTTATTTACATCTTACATGAATTTAAAATAGATTTTTGTTAATGTAATTTGAGTTATAGTGTGAAATATTCTTCAAGTTTCCTTCTATTTTCTATTTTTGAACTCCTTGAAATATACTAGTAAGTTAGAAATATGAATAAGCAACTTTTTTTATTCTTTGGTGCTTTACAGGCATTTGCATTTAAGCTGTATTCCCTATTGCAAAAAATCTTACATAAACTTTATTACCAATAATTTTTATTATAAATGTAAATTATTTATTTAATGATCCTGTACCATTTATGATAAGGTTTGATTTAGTTTTGTTTATTCCCTAATGCTTTACTTTTAATGAAAAAACTAATTTACATTTTTCAGTAAAATTGTTTTATTTTGAACATGACTTGAAACCGTTAAAGTTTTGATTGGCAGTTGATAATGTATTGCAATGAAGACTTAAAACTCATAATTAAATATATTGATTTCTATTACATCTAATTTTGTTTTTACTTATCTTTGGTATATGAAAGTCTTATGTGACTTTTCTTAGTCATTTGATTTAAACTTGTTTTGTTTGTATATTTTATTTACAGTGTAACTCACAAAATCATCACTTTAAGAAAAACTTGATTTCAAAGATCATAATGTAATAATTTGATATTTTTTCTGTTTTCTTTTATAGTAGCTCAGCTATGGCCGATACATTTAAGAAATTAAGAATAGCTGAATCATCATGGCGCACACTTGGAATAAGCCCTCCCCATTATGGTCCTGAAGTGTGCCGGAAATGTGGACTTGAAAATATTTAATATTTATAGTAATTATAATATTTAATGCCCAGTGAAATACTTTTATTTAGCAACAAATGTTAAGACAGATGTAGTGCATGTAACAATGCAAAGACATCTGATGACAGCATTATGTGTAAAAGTGACATTTCTGTTTTAAGAAATGTTTATCTCTTTGCTTAAATTGCAAAGCATTTGATGGTATATTATGGAAATAATTTTTGTTAGGTTCACACTAAACAGCTAACAAGCATTTTCTATTTTAAACTTATGCTATTCTTATTTAAATGTTAGGCTTTTCAATAATTCAATCAATAATTGCTTCACAGTTAACTATAAATATATATTATAAATACACATACACACAGGGTGATTCAGAACTAATGGAACAAACTGGAAGGGGCAGTAAAGGACATCAAATAAGCCATATTTGGCTAAATCCCCATGTCCGCAAACGGCCTGATTTGGCTGTAGAGTGAATTTATTATACACATCCACATCGTTACTACGTAGGCAGTCACATGAACCAAAAAAATTTTGACACATAATTTAAGTTATTGAACTAATAATGCAGCAGGGGCAAAAAAATGTGAAATTCCCTTCCCTGACCCTGAGTAGTATTGCCATTTAGTCACCAAAGGTATGGAATACGATTGTTTTACCATACTGGAGGCAATTAGGAATTGTCAAGCATGCATAATAGGTGAAGGACATCAAAAGAAACAACTTCGGTCCAATGAACCAGTGTCTGAAGATGAGCAGTTCTGGAACTATAGGGCTGCTATTATTTGCATCCACATTAGTTAATCATGTAACAAAATTTGAAAAATTTGCCATTCCGGCCTTGAACCATATTGGAAAAGATTACACTACTTACTATGGTCCAAAACAATTTCCCATGGCCAAATTAATGCAATTCGAGAATTTATGGCCCAAATATGAGCCTAATGTTTTGCTGTGGGAAGTTGTTTTGGACAATAGTAAGTGGTGGAATTATTTCCAATATGACTTTAGACTGGAACGGCAAATTTTCCAAATTTTGTTACATGATTAACGTAGTGAATGCAAATAATATCCTTGTAGTTCCAGAAAGGCTCATTTTCGGGCATTGGTTCACTCTGCCAAAGTTGTTTCTTTTGATGTCCTTCACCTATTATGCATGCTTGACAATTCCCAATTGCTGCCTTCAGTATGGTAAAACAATCGTTTTCCATACCTTTGATGACTAAATGGCAATGCTACTCAGGGCCAGGGAAGGGAATTTCTGATTTTTTTTTCTCTGCTGCATTATTAGGTCAATCACTTAAATTATGTGTCAAAAAAATTTTTTTGTTCATGTAATTGCCTTTGTAGCGACGATGTGGATGTAAATAATACTTTCACTGTACAGCCAAATCGGATCCTTTGCGGACCTGATTTCGCCAAATATGGCTTATTTGGCGTCCTTTACCACCCCTTTCAGTATGTTCCATTAGTTTTGAATCACTTTGCATATATAGGCCAGACTCTATGATGCAAAAGTGGTAATGTATTTATCTACCATGCAAAAAACCAGGGTTTGAATCTTGCTGATGTGGAGCACATTTTTTCTTACTAATCACATTCTGGGGTTTGGATGACAGATTCAGATTTTTTAGGTGGATGGTTCAGATTCTTTGGAAACCTATAGGTCCTCATGCAGCATGATATTAGACATCCTTGCACCATAAAACAATATAAAGTATGTGTGTGGATTATTGACAATGGAATTATAGCAGTAGAAAAATAAACATTGAGTTGTTAAATAAACAAACACAAAGTAGGCAACTTAAAGGTATTTGAATGACAACTGTAAAACAAAAGAATGCTATACATCTGCATTTGTTAAGTTTTCCCATCTCACATAGCCATCTTTGTAAGTGACATTCCAACTTGTGAATATATTTTTGTTAGCTAAGTAATAACCTCTACTGAGTTACTATGCATAATAAACAAGAAGTTTGTCCTATATATATTTAATATTTCTTACCACATATGCTTGTCATCAAATTTTGAGAATGCATGGATTATAAGAAAATGTGTGGACTATATAGAGTAGAAATTAGCATGATTTGTGTATGTGCAAGTACTGTATTGCACCAGGTGATGTGCAACAGGGCATATTATTTTATGGGCAATTGAAGTAATGTACCATCAGACTGATAGGTTGAAATGTAGATTCTATTGAGCTCCCACACCTAATACTGCAACGAACTGAGATATAATATTATGATATCTTATAGGATTCAGTTTTACAAGCTTCAATGTTCTGGACAGCCAAACTTGTCAACACAAACACCAGGGAGGAAAGGACAGAAAATATGCGTTAATGTTAGGTCACATTATCTGGAAAACATGGGATCGCATTATTAAGTTATTTATTCCATCTCTAGTTACCATATACATTTTTGCTATTATTATGTATGTTTTTTTGTTATATATACAGTGAAAATCGTTCATAATGATGCCAGTTATAATGACCAGCTGCGTATAATGATGGAATTTTTACAAGAAGTTTGGTTTGCTATTCTACTCCATACTAAATATATCGGTTATAACGACATCGTATATAACGACGAAACCTGCTATAACGACGGCGATTTTGTAGTCTACGTAGATTCTAACTAGGGAAATTCGTATCGGATATAACGACGCGACTTGACAGTCATAAAGCAGAACCACATAGGTTAATTATTAAAATTTAAAGTTAGTTATCAAAATTTAAGCTTTATTCTAATCTTGTTTATTTACAAATGTCCGAGTAATTTTTATTAATGCTAAACCTGAATATTGAAGATAATAAACCTTAAAAAACACGTGATTTATTAATTGAATAACACGAAGGTCATATTCTTTAGAGGCCTATTTTATTTTTTCAGTATAGGGCCCATAAATCTCTTAAACCGGCACTGTTCGGAAGTCATTAGTATAATATAATAAATATTATTCATTAGATTTGTTTTCTACATTATATACTTTAGTATTTTCTAGAATTTTTTCAATTTAAAAAACTAAGGAAGTACTATGTTTTTAGTGTGGCTATAAATATAATTTAATATAAACGGAAATTAAATTCATTATAATTAAATATATTTTTATTTAATTTTGAAACCAAAAAATTTAATACTTTTTACTATCAAAATAATTTATAAAACTCTAGAGTGTATTATACTATAGGCTACTATGATTTTAAAAAGATATCGCTTATAGCGACCGAATTTGCACGGTCCCTTGAAGGTCGTTATAACCGATTTTCACTATATTTATTATAGTATATACGTGCTTAGCAAAAATAATAGTAGTATTTACATAACCTTTAAAGTCCATATCATATAGCTTCCTCAGAACAAACTTTTTTACAAATTATCCCATGCCTGTCCTTAAAACATTATAACCACCAAATAAGCATTTAAAATCACTCACATTGAATGTGAGTGATTTTATCTCATATATAATGAGATGATAGCATCAGTAAAAAAATGGGCATTTCTTTTGTAAAACTGCACCGTTGAGTGTAAGATTTTGTTCTGAATTCTCTGTTCCACCTCATCAGTGCTATTTCAACTTCCTTGTTTGTAATTTTCATCCTTTTTCGAACAGGCTCAAATTGATTAATTACACAAGCAAGTTTGATTTTTTAAAATCATCAATAAAATACTTTTTCCAGTCACAAACTTTACGGCAATTTATGTATTACTCAACTTTTCATAATCCACATCATTTGGAATTTCTAGACTTATTATTTAAACTCAATAATTTCTGTGCTTTGCATTGTATTTTCACACTCATACATTGAAGGAATCTGCTATAAAACCGTTCTGCATAAAATACATGCAGGAAAAAAAAAAAAGACTTCTGACTGTCACATAGTGTGAACTTCAGGGTGATGAAAATTAAATAATGAAAAATCATTCTCTGCTGATCAAGGGGACTTGGTCACCCCAGCCCTCTAGGGCTATTAGAACAAAAATCATCTCCTGTAAAAGATATCATTATCTTGGTCTTCTTTGGAATTCTACATTCCATCCGAAACTCTGGATAACAGTGAGTAGCCCTTTGGTAAATGTTCTTAACTTTTTGGAAAAATTAGAATAAATATACATAATTTAAATTAGTATGTTAATATCTGAAGTCAAGATTAAAAAACTATATATTCAGAAAAGCTTAAGATTCCGAGTGAGCTAGCTGATCAGGTTTATCCTGAACTTTCATTACTTTAACATATATTTTTATAAAAGGTTTACATTCTATACGAATGTTAATTTAGTAAAAAACAAAAAACAAAAAAAAAACTAGGAAGTGGCAATAACTTTTGACTAAATGGATCTTGAAAAGTATATAGGGAAAAAAAAAAGATTTTCCACTTAAGGAACTTTTGTAATAAAAGAATCAATGGTAGTAACATCTAAATCACTATAAATTACATTTTGTACATTTAAAGCAATCTACTAAACCTATATTACCATTTAGGAAATACCATAATACTGCATTTAATAAAATATTAAATTTTTGTAAACGTATATGACCTTGTTTGATACAGCATGGTTTTTACAGCACTGTGGTAACATTAGAGGTAACACTTTCATACCATTACTTTCACACCATACCATTAACCTGTATTCTATTCCAGTAATACTGTAGAATATCTTTTTTTTTTCCAACCCATCATAGTCTGGAGTTCTATTTCCTAAGCAATGGAGGTTTTGATTTCTCGAAAAGCTGTAGACCCTTGTGCAGTATGATCTTAGCTGCCCTTGCATCATAAAACACGAGCATTATTTTTGCTATATATGCACTATAATTCACAATATAAATCCACATTGACTTTGCATACCTATCTAGTATAGGTCATTATCTTTAATGATGCTCCATACAGAAATAGGGAAGTCAATCCTCCCATATTGTGTTTTTTTGTAATCGTTTATAACACATCTTCCAGTTATGAAATATAAAGTAATTGAATATATAGTAAACTCTCGATTATCTATAGTAATGGGTGGCATGACTACTGCAAATAATTGCAATTCATGGATAATCTGAAAAAGAAAAAAGGAAATGCTGAGCAAACGTTAAAATTTAAAAAAAAAAAAAAAATTGTTAATACAAATATATATAATGAAAACATTTTTTGGGAATAGTCTTTGTCTGGATGTCATGGAAATGACCACCACATACATGGACGTAGAGTTATATGGCCCCAAGACCTCCAATAATTTGAAATAAAATGTATGTTTGTACAATACGTGTAAAAATGCAAATGTGCTTAAGCCCCCAATAATTTTGAAAGCCTACATTGGTAATTACATAACAATAGGAAGAATTTTCTCTGTAGTGGCCTCTTATTTTGAAATTTCTGTAGAATATGATATATTTTGTGATGAAAATGCAGTTGTTTGCTACCTGTATGTTAAATATGATTCGTTATACATTTGGGCTTCAATTATTTTCAAATCATATGAATGAATTGTAGTTTTTAAATGACACCAAAGATTCAAACAGAATTAAATTTCTATGTACAGTATTTCTATATAACTGGAGTTTCAGCATAATGACTAATAGGTAATCTCTCGTGGTGTACAATGATGTTATTTAACAAATGTAAATTTAATGTTAATTCAACAATTAGTCATGTGTGCTTCTTCAATTTTTAAGTGCATTTTTGAGTGTGGATAATGGAAGTTTACTGTAATTGAGTTTTTTTTTTAATTTCTAGAATATTTTGAAAACTGTGTGGTCATTTCGAAAAAAAAAAAAAAAAAAAGTAAGAAAAAAAAAAAAAAAAGACTGTGATCCAAAATAAGGCTAAATAGTCTTATTTTAAATATTTATATTTTTCTGCTAATGTGATATATATGTGTGACCAGAGGTGACTTTAGGGTAAGATGAGACAGGTGACAGCCTAGGGCCTTACTTCATTAGTTGCATTGATTTTTTAAATTTTGAAAAAATATGAAAATTCAAATATTTTTCATATTATAAAATAAATAAAAAATAACTTTACCAATAACTATTCCAAATAGTGTGTAATTTCTTTATGTAAATGAGAAAGCAGGAATTACTAAAAATATTGGGTCTCTGCAACAAAAAACTAATAACTTATGGCGTACAAATGGGTAGGATGTCTGACAGTTAATGTGAAAAGGGAGACAAAATTGTAAATAAGGTGGGCGTGTGGCAAAAGGGAGACAATTGTTTAGGAAATAGTTTCGATACTGTCAATATAGTGAGTCTCAGCAGGTATAACACTTTTAGATTGATTTAGTTATTTTTTAGTTTAAAAAATTAGTTATAATAAATATTATTGATTCTATTATAAGCCCTATGTGTAAACGTAATTTATTTGGATATTTTATTAAGCCATTAATCCCATCTCAAATTATCTAACGCACTTTTGATCTATAAGGTAAGTACACAGTATGAAGTATTTGTGAACAAGTATAGCTTGTATCGAGCAATAATATTATGATTTGAGCAATAATTTAGGTGCGAAGCCCGAGTAAGCCTGCAAAACTAAGTTGCAACATTCAAATTAAATTTTAATATATTTTGTTACAAACACTTAAATCAGTGTTTTTTAAAAACTTGTTGCTCAAGCACCACTTTAAACATTCCTGCATTCTGTTTGTAACAGAACAGAACAATAAACTCCCTTTCCTAGACGTTCTTGTACACAGATCTCACGATAACTCAATCTTCACCTCAGTTTACCGTAAACCCACACATACAGACAGATATCTCGATTTTAAATCGCATCATCCAACATGCCACAAAGCTTCCGTTGTTAAAACATTAAGTCTTAGAGCGAATTCTCACTGCAGTAATGAAACACTTTCAAACACAGAAACAAAACACATACACACGGCACTTAAAAATAATGGATACCCTAAACGATTCATTCTCAGAAACTGTAGACCCAATAGTACATCTTTAAACAATACATCTCACACCCGCATATCTATTCCATATATTCACGGCATTTCCGAAACAATCTCTCGCATCCTTAAAGAGGCAAATATCAAAACATTCTATTCCCCTGTCACAACACTTCGCAAACAACTTACAAAAGTTAAAGACCCAGTTCCACCAGAAGATCTCACAGGCGCCATATACCAAATACCATGCAAAGACTGCAACAAACATTACATAGGACAAACAAAAAGAATGATCAAAACAAGAAAAAAAGAACACAAACAAGCACTCGCGAAAGGAGACATAGCCTCACGTCTGGCAGAACACGCTTTACAACACGGACACGAACCCGACTGGGACTCAACAAAAATACTACACCGTCACATCACAAACAAGAATAGTAGACTCTTCTTAGAATCTTGGGAAACTTACAAACTACACGGGAAAGCCATTAATACATCACAACCACTTCCAGAAACTTATAAACAACTCTTACTCTGAAATGTATGAGACATCCCCAAATTAGGTAACCCGCAGTGTGGGTTTCTCATTGGTCCCTATTGGGGTTCTTCCATGATTCTATTGGAGGCCTCCCATTGGTTCTCATTGGGTTTTCCCATTCTGCGGGACTACTCTGATGAAGGGTTTTCCAGAAATTTCAAGTATAAAAAAGAGACAGAAACATAACATCGTCATTACTCCTGATGAAGGACTGCTGCTGATGCGTCCGAAAGCTTGAGTGATCTTTTTCATTGCTATTTTACCAGTGTTTAACCTTATGCAATTCCTGGTATTTATTGCAGACTGGTGTTCTCCCTCACACAAAATATATTGCCTGAAATTAAAGTAGTTGTCAACTATGGCTAATAATATTAAGCTTTACTTGGCCAATCACATACTAATCTCCCCCACACACACCTCTCACAAGGAAAGACATAACCAAAGTAGCCCTCAATTAATGTGATTTATTGGCAGGCTTATATACATATATAAGAGCTTCGGCAGAAGAGATTTATTCATTCTTTGAAATATAATTTGTAGTAAATTTTAAACTTTTTTTACTTTAAAAAAACACTAGCTTTTGGCAGAAAATCTCTAAAATCTCCGACCATGTTCTTAAAACATGGGTTGGTTGCCAAACTCACCTGAAACAAAATAATTTTTAGGGTAATGCTATTTGATAAAGAGAGTGTGAGTTATGATCTTATTTTGTCAAATTTACAATGAAAATGACATCATTAACTTAAATAATAATAATAAGCAATGTAGACAGCAAGGGTGTATTTAGAGGATTCAAATCTTTCACAAAATGCCGTAAGGTGAGACTTACAACAATATTTATGAGAACCTCTTTAAATCTCACTAGAACATAAATTCTAGCGACGCCTGCAATTTCTAGTTCAATTTTTTTTTTCCTGAAAGTTGGTGATGATCCTACATTCCACTTGATAAGCTGATGCGTACCACATTTTGAGAAACACTAAGTCATTAAGTATGATTACTGTTTAAACACATGATCAATATGTAATGTATTTCATTCTTTTTTAGTAAAGTGCTTCTGTTTCGCCCCCTTGTCCTACCCTCTTAATCCAAAACATTTAGAAAAGTTTTAAATACAGTAGGACCCACTTATAAAAAGCACATATTTAGTGAGTTTTCGGATATGGTCAGGAAAATGTAAATTTTGTTTGGCACAGATTAAGTACAATAGAATTCAATTGTTTTTAATGACCAAGATTTTTGCGGGTGGGATATGGCGAGCATTTTCTTTGGTCCCAAGTTCCTTGTTATATGCTGGTCCTCTTGTATAGAGCCTCACGCAGTACACCCTGCCTTGGGTCTCGCAGACTCTGAGGCCACCTCTGTGTGTATGACAGAATTATAGTATTAAATATTGTAGATCTGTATATGTTATATTTATACTTTTTTGTTTCAAATCTTTATATCGCAAACACAAAAACCACAGTCTTTCAAAAATTTCTCTTACCAATAGAATATACTTGTCATGATCTGCAGTTTTATTTCAAATTTTTTGTAAATGGATGAATAAAATTTTCCCTAGACATTTGTAAACTACAATTTATATAATAAATATGAAACAGCGCACAACCCAATTGAAGAAATATTTGCAAAAAATTTTTTGGTCCAGCTAATTAATTTTGAAATGTTAATTTCAAAAATAGACGTTGCTGATAGCTATTTTGAAAGTATGCAGGTAATCATTATTAAAGCATGGTAACTTCTGTTCACAATTGTAGTGTTTATCGGAGATGCCAAAAAGTCCAGTTTGGAAACTCGTTAGGTTAGTCAGGAGTTGGGTATATCGGAGGCGTCATCTCTAGCCACAAAACACAAACGTTTTCCCAAGTATGTGAGACAATGTTATTTAGGAGTTAATTGTTGAATATAATATTGATGTTAGATAAGTTGTGTAAAATGCTTCAAAGAAATTGAGATCCAATGTTGAGTGGACTGGTTTTTTTATGATGTGTGAGTTGGAGAATGAAAACTTATTTTCGTATTCCCAGGAGTATTTTGCCAAAACCGATTTGTAAAATTCTTGTTTTCTGATATATGCTTCATGTTTTCAATTTAACCCAAAGTGCTTTTTGTGTTTGGCCAATATAAATTCATAAATTTTTATTGTTTGAAATATATAACACAATTGAAGTTCTTCACTTTTATTGCATTTATTGAACTTATAAAATGTTTTGATTATTTGCGAACTAAAGGATAATTTGTGTTATTTTATTGTAGTAACATGACAATATATGAATATGCAGTAGCCTCTCTAACAATCTGAGTCTCACATTCATTAACCCAAACGTGTGATAATACAAGCTTTTTTTTTTTTATCTGAAAGTTTAAAAATTTTCAAAAATTCTTTTAAATTAAAAATTAACTTATTAAATTTAATGTTTTTTGTATACTTAATAAAAGTTTCAATAAAAATTATTTTTCTATTGCAATGGTATTTAGCAACAAGTTATTGACCAGTTGAAAATTATTATTCATCATAAAAACGTATTTTTTATTTCTGATAATAATACAAGGTTCCAGTCCACATCACTTTGGATTATTAAAATTACTACATATGCTGTAAGGCTCTGTCTTATACAGATTAACTCCTTTTCAACTACAACCAAGTCCCATTTATTGCACCATATCCATTCATACAAATTTAGGAACATGACACTGACTATCATTTATAATATTGGTCATATATAAAATTGATACAATTATTTCAATTAACACTTAATTATTGGAACTATACAGAGTGTTTCAGAATTGATGCTGTCTGGATTATCTTTTTAACGATTAGTCATAGAAGAAAATTTCCTAGGGAAAAAGTTTTCAAATTATGTTGTGTTTTAAAAACACATTTTTTTTATTGCTTTCATATCCAAAATGAATATTTCACAGTTTGGCCAACAAAAACAAAGAGAAGAAAACTTTCCGCACATGGGCCATAAAATTAAATATTAAACACAAATTTCAAACATATTTCCCGAGCTGCTAAAAATTCAAGTACATTTTCAGACTTCCCTGACAGCTGGACACCCTGATACATTACCCTTCATAAAATAAATAACATATTCAGCATCCTCACATCATTTGAAAACTTTTTTCTTTAAAAGTTTTTTTTTTCTATTACTAACAGTTAGAAAGGGCCCTGCGGTGGTAACATGTTTGCATGGCGTTAGACTCCCAGTGATGTGAAAAAAAAAGAACGTTTATCAACTAACTGTTCACTGTTGTCCAGGGGGGTTGATTTCCTAGGCCTTAAGAGGTTCTGATTCCTTGGAAAACTATCGATCCAATGCAGCATGACCTTTGCTGCTCTTGTTTGTAAAACACAAATTATAAACTGTAATTATGAATTAGACAGTGGAAATGATAAATGCAGTAACATCTAGTTTAAAACACTTGATATATGTATTTATAAAGAAAAATTTTAAGCAGTTTTTGTATGAAGAAATGGTTTGCCAAATTTATAATACAGCACTTTATATTGGAAAAATTTGCTTTTTTATGTTGAAAACTTTTTTTTTATTACAAAAGTATACACATTGATGATTACTGGTTAAGAACTATGTCTATTTTTTTAATATTTTTTGCAGTTATGAATTTTCTTTAGATGCTTCTAGTGAATTATCATACTTGGTCATCATGTTTTACTTGATTAAAGATTCCCTCAGCATCTTATCATTTTTTGTTGGATAATAAATTTCAATTAAAATTACTGCCACAATTTTCTCTACATTTTTTAACGCTATCAACAGCATTCTTTAAATCAATCATTACAGATGCATTGTTGAAGTGCAATATAATGTGGTTTGTAACAGACAAATTTCTAAATTCAAGATTAAAAAGTTTACAATATTGAAATATTAAAATTCCTGATAAAACAGATATCACAAGCAGAATTTTTAATTTTATGAAGTTTAGTATTCTAAACAGTAACACTGTTTGTGAATCATTATTATTCTATTCATTACAATGGGATATCCTTTAAAGAGCATGTTTTTGAATCTTGCAGAGTTAAATCAATTTCTTCAATAATAGTTTATCTTACACTGTATTTTCTTGTTTCTCGTTCTGGAAACGTTTCTTAGAACAGTTATTGCAAACTAAGCAGATCATACTCAATAAGTGCTGTCATAAGCCATTTTCCATTTATAATACAATTCTTACCAGCTTTGGAAATTTCCTTGATTTACATTATGTAAACATACTTTTTTTTTTAACTTTGTATATACATTTAAATCATCCATTTCTATGAGAAATATTCAAATGACAACTACACATTGAATAAAGTATGCAGTTAGTTTCTTTGAAGGACCTATCAGTATATGAAATCAACTCGGTGTATGATGATTTGTACAGCTTTAACATTAAATCTGAGTATGATGGCAGAGTATCTTTATCATTTCTGATAGTAAGGGATTAAATTAAAAACTATATATTTTTGGAATTATAATGTAGTGTTCCCAATAATCAACAGTGTGTCCATTTATGAGTTATTCTGAGTATAAAATAGATTATCATAAAACAATTTTCTTTTTTTCCCTTTTTTACCCTTGCCAGTTAGTTACTTATAAGTACATCGTGCTTTGGATGCTATATTATTTCATTGGTCTCCTAGACAATTACCTGCTTAATTTTAAAATGCAAAACCTGAAACCGAACAAGTCCAATCTAAAAGCATTGTTGTCTACACTATATGCCCAAAAGTATCCGGACACTTTAGATTTTTGTTTCGAATTTCTAAAAAACCACTCGGCCAATTGTTCTCTAACTTTGGAGATATATAGAACATACTTGAACGCCCACTTTTCAAGGAAATTTCAGTGACTTGTGCATTTAGGGGACCACCCACATATTGACAAAGTGAAAAAATATATTTGATCACCCTGTATCATAAAAAGCTGGAAATTATTTGTAACTTTCAGAAAATATTTAACCAGCTATGCTTAATGCCTGTGTGCATTTTTGTAAAACAAACATGTATATTCATGAAGATAGAAACGTTTCTTTAAGAAAACCCAAATTTTGTCATAATTTTTTTGCTTATAATATCCACAATTTTCAGTCAAATTTCACGAAACTTACAGAACATTTGTCAACGTACAAGAAAAATATTATACTTAAATTAGAAATTAATATATTGAATACACGATGAGATATGAGCATTTGAAGAAAATAATTTTTTACTGCGCATGCGCGAAAGATATGAATAACTTTCTTTCATAATTTTGTAGTCAATAGTATAGGGCAACTTAAAAAAAATACCAGTGGGATATCTTGAAAATTCAGAAAGTTATCGACGATATAGTGAGCCGTATTTCTCTAATTCTCTGAAAGTAGCTAGATGATAAGGGTTTTTTCCACAAATTGTCATATTCCAAATTACCAAACACCCCTGTTCTGAAAATGAAATATTCCAGATTTATGCAAATAAGGATCAAAAGTATCCGTACACCAGCATGTTTTGCTTCTCCTTTACAGAAGTCAAAAACCTTGCTTGGTGCAGAATGACCATTGTTGTCCTTGCGCCATAAAAATACAACAAACCAACAAGAAGTCAAAAATTAGTATGAAGTGGGGCCATATTTTGCTGCAATGACGGCTACCACTCTATCTGGGAGGCTATCTACTAGTTTCTGGAATTTTTCAGTGGGAATTGCATGCCATTCTTGCAAAAGAATATTAATCAGCTCTTGCGCCAATGTGGGGCATTCTGGCTTAGTTCACAGTCAACGTTCTAATTCATCCCATAGGTGTTCTATGGGATTTAGGTCCGGGCTCTGAGCAGGCCAGTCCAATTCCTCAACATCCATGTCAGCAAACCAGCTCTGTACAGCCTGTGCTGTGTGGATAGGAGCATGATCTTGTTGAAACAAGAATGAACCTACTCCAAACTGTTGCCACAATGTGGGCAGCGTGGAATTGTCCGAAATGTCGAGATAGCCTCCCGTCTTCAGAGTTCCCTTCAAAGGAATTAAAGTGCCAAGCTCGAACCATGAGAAACCACCCCAAACCATTATGCTTCCACCATCAAACTTAATCCCAGGCACAATAGTGTCAATGTGAAAGATCACCGGCATTCTCCACACCCAGACTCTACCATCTGATTGCCAAATAGTGTACTCATGATTTGTCGCCCATAACTCCTTGGATACCGCCGCAAGCTCCATGTTTTGGTGAATTTTGCACCATTGTAAGTTACTTTGTATTGGTTATTGTGGAAAGTTTCCTTATCATCTAGCTACTTTGAATGGTGAAATACGGCTCACTATACTGCCTATGAATCCTTTCGAATTTTCAAGATAACCTACTGGTATTTTTTTTGCTGTCTCTATACTATTGATCTGCTACAAATTGTGAAAGAAAGTCATTCATATCTTTCACAAGATGTGCAAAAATTTCTTCAAATGCTCATATCTCATTGTGTATTCTATATATTAATTTCTAATTTAAGTATAATATTTTTCTTATATGTTGACAAATGTTCTGTAAGTATTCGTGAAATTCGACTGAAAATTGTGGATACTATAAGCAAAAAATATGTGACAAAATTTGGGATTTCTCAAAAAAACGTTTCTATCTTTATGAATATACAGGTTAGTTTTACGAAAATGCACACAGGCATTAAGCATAGTTGGTTAAATATTTTCTGAAAGTTACAAATAATTTCCAGTTTTTTATGATACAGGGTGAGTGATCAATCAAATATATTTTTTCACTGTCAATATGTGGGTAACCCCCTAAATGCACAAGTCACCGAAACTTTGTTGAAAAGTGTGCATTCAAGCATGTTCTATATATCTCCAAAGTTAGAGAACAATTGGCCGAGTAGTTTTTTAGAAATTCAAAAAAATTAAAAAATCCAAAGTGTCCGGATACTTTTGGGCATATAGTGTATATTGAGCACAACAGAAGGTAGTATCTTGTGTGATTACAGTTAATGATGTGTGTTGAAAGAAAATATGCCCATTAAAATCCCATAACACAATAATGATTTTAGGAAAATTAATGTTAAAATCAGACCCCAGAATGTTACTGTAACTAACTTTTCACTTCAAAAATATTCAAATATTGCATTTAATTGAAATGTATTAAAAATATACCTACTTATTATTCTATTATATTAAAAAATTTTACACAGCTATATGTATGCTTCTCTCATGCTTATAATTATACTACCAGAAAATGAAAAAAGAACACCAGGGAGGAAACGTTTGATATCAATGAAATTTATACATCAGGGAGGCAAGTCTGATGAACGTGTGCAGGTCATTGAAGTTGTCTCACACCCTGAAGTGCATATTGCGTTGCACATGCCATGTGTAGGCATGCATTGCCATTCTAGAAAATACCATTATGGACCGATCTTAAAAATGGCACAACAATTGGATTCATGATGTTACTGATAGACCAAGTGCTGTTTAACGTACCTGGTACAAACACTAGTTCTATGCGGGAGTGATAGTTGATCACTCCCTATATCAGGAGAGCAGGTGTAGGCCCTCTGTTGATTGGGAGATTCCAGAAGGGTGGAGATGATCCCCTGTGCATTTGTGAACACTAATAAAGCCATATCAGGCTCCTAAATCGAATCTTCTTCCATCGCTGAAAATGATAAATTGCCATTGCGTTCCCCAGTGCTGACATAGGCGACACAACCGCAGCCATTCCCAACAGTGGTCTGAAGCCAGAGATACACATGCCAGAGGCATACATACACATAGTCCTGATTTCAGTAGGTGATTGCAGATCGTTTGCACCGGTCACCTCAGGTGCAACAACAGCTCGAATTTGTGATGCAGTGGATGTTCTGTTTCATAACGTAGCTCTTATGTTTTAATCTGTCTGTTCATCAGTCTGTCTGTGACTCCTGGTGCCATGTTTTCTCATGTGCGAATCTTTCTTGGACCATCTATGCTGCCATCATACCACTACCGATACTTCCCATCTAATTCAGTACTCAATACAACCAACCGGCTTCACAGAGTTTCACTAGATGACCTTGCTCAAAGCCTGATAACTTCTGACATCATACACGTTTTCAATGTCCAGGCATTGCAGCTAGTTCAGGGTTTTCACAAGTGTCTGTAATTCGATTGCTGATTACTTTCACTTTGCCCTGCTTCTTAAATAACGCTAACTGTATGTGTATGTGCAATTTGCATATTATGCCATGCTTTGGCATAAGTGCTTACTTGTTGGTCCTAAAATTAAGGTCACACCTATGTGTACTATATCCCATTAATATATGTAAATTCCATGATCATCCAACAATTCTTTTATGGTGTTTTTTTTTAATTTTTCAGTAGTGTATTTTGGTGATGTGGGGTGTGGGTTTTTTTTTCTAAACATAAATGGAATAAGAAACTTGTGTGAACAGTTATACACATGTCAGTTTGTGATAAGGCGAATGTCTAATTAAGTAAATGATATTTGTGTAATGGTGAATTTTTCTGAATGATTGCATAACATTATATATATGATCCTACAACTGTCCATTGCCAAGAATACTGGCTCTCGAGAGAATGCTGCTTCGAAGCAGCCCTCCCTGTAAGTGGGGGCGACACCCAGTCCCACTTTAGTATAGGACTTTGGCTGTGGTGACTGAAGTTTAGAACCTTCGTTAAACTGTAGGTTCAGCTTGCTAATACATTCTGGTCAATGTGGTGAGTTTAAGGCTGATTCCTTTGTATTTCTTTCACCATACTACATATATGTGTGATAACAGAGAGACCTCCATCCTGCAGTGGATTAAAAATGGTTGTTGATGATGTATATATATGTAGTTAAAAAAAACTATGTATATTACCACACAAGGAATAAAAATATCAAATACAATAACCACTACCTTTTTGATGTTAAATTCTAATATCCAACTACCAGGGCAAAACATAAGACAATTTGGAACCAGCCAAATGAAATGTAGAAAACTTGGAATCAGCCAGATAAAATCAAAGTAAAAGAATAAAAAAACTAAGATAATGTAATAGGGGAACCCTATTACATTATCTTACGTTGTCAAGAGAGACTTCTTTGCATTGGGTTGTTTCTATGTGTATGGATCCTGTCTCTTGATAACTCAATTTATATTAACACTTTGCTAACTGGCCACGAGTGTACTCATATTCTTGTGCCGGAAGTTTGCTTACTGGTTAAGAGCATACTCTTGTTTTCATGCATAAACTGGCTGCATGAGATAGTTTTGGCTTGAAATAGCCGGTCAACATTGTGTTAAAAATTTAGACAGGAAAAAGGAAAATATAGGTTTGCTCATACTGATTACATTATCAGCCATGAAATGAAACTAATCACAAAATGATAGAATTTTCAAAAAGCAACAATACAAAAGGGTGCTAATAGGACAAGACAAAGGACATGTAGATACAGGTTATTAAATTTCAAATATGCGATAACAAATAAAAATAATCAGAAACTTAATATCTATTGAAGCTTAAACATTCTAATTTTATCAAATTTATTGAATATGTCCCAAATAAAACTATACACACACATTGGGAACTAAATTTTCAATTAGTGCACTTTTAAGGGAAGTAATTGTACTGTAAAAGTTTATTTTCATAAATTCTATTCATACATGACATCTGCCTAATAATGTTGCAATGTATTCTTACACTGACATTTGATATGACATTAGACAGTGAAATTGCATCAAACTCAAAATCTTTTGTCCTAGGTATTTGTAACAAAATTGGAGTCATCTGTTAAAAAATTGCATATCAAGGAATACTGTGATTATTAGAATTTATATTTTTAAAGGTCAATCTGTATAAATGTCATTAAACTCAAGATGATTAAATACTGTTTCATTACAAATCAATCCAATTTTTTTCACAAACATCTACGACAAAAGAAAAGATTTTGAGTTTGATGTAATTATGTTGCCAATTTCTCGTCTTATGTCAGTGTAGGTAATTGCTTCAATAAATCTGATTGAATTAAAAAAGCTTAAGCTTCAATAGATTTTGATGAAGTTTTGTTTATTGTTTTTTATTTAGTGTTGTATTTGAAATTGTGTAAGCTATATTGTTCTTACTTTTTTCCTGTAAGTCCCTTTTCTTGTCCTATATTATCTGATCAAATTTTTTTTTTTTAATTTTAATATGATCTTATTTCTCTTTCCGTTTATGTCAGCATCCTTGCGTTTTGTTACTTTTTGAAAATTTACATTTTGTGGCTCATAGTTCTGATAATTTTCATTTCCCTATGTTTCTAAATTGGTAATATAAATTGAGTTGTCAGCAGACCTGGTGATTGGCTATTAGAATTTATTATCAAAAGGTTAGTGATTATTGCATTTAATGTTTTTATTTATTATATGGTTATATATATCGATTTAGTTTTTTTCATTATATATAATATGTGGTACTTCTACGAAACATGCTGACCTTGGCGACTTTCGCGATTTTCAACATGAACAGTATTACGCATCGGCCATTTTGAAAAAATTTGAAAAGTGCTTTTTTGAAAGGGGGATTATTATCCTTCTCAGGGTTAACATAATTGCCAAATGGTGAATACACAAAGCCACCATGACATATTTTTTGTATTTTTTTTACTTTAATTTTTTCCTAACTCAGTGGATGTCTAGTGGGAAGGGGAACTCCTCCACACTCTTCTGTATTTTGATATTGAACCTGAGCCTTGCATCCTCCTGAATCAGTAAATTTTTCAAAAGTATGGGGCAGAAAGGTAAACAAACCCATGGTCGGATCACGAATGAATATTAGACCTAACTAAGTGTTCACAAGCTTATCACAAAGTCAAAAGACTCTTTGTATATTGAACATGGCGGCAACTAGAATTAGTTTTAAAAATCAAATGGAGGCTGTGTGAAGATTCAGCATCTGCAATTTGTGAAAGAAAAATAATTTTTCTAGCTTCGAAAAGTGCAGAGAACGAATTTTGTACTAAACTCAAGGAGAAAAACTCGAATGGTTGTCAGAAAAATTGTCACACTGGGAAACTATGTTTGAGACTGAATCACTAAAATCGTCAGGTTATCGTATTTGGTAGTAGAGCCTAATATGTCACTACTCTGCAACTTTTAACATGATAGCACATGGTAATTCATTAATTTTATTTTACTGTACTATTTCTTTCATATTCTAAAACCATATGATCCCACCTTTTTTGGTGCAGAATAACCCTTCCTGTCTTTGCACCAAAAATTCAACCAACTAACCACCTTCAATATTCTTAGGTTGTATCTAATATTGTGTCTATGTTTAATGTATATACATATATTTAATACATATTGATATTGTGTATTTATGTATACATGTATTGACTTTAATGAAACAATACAGAGTTTCACCAGGAGATTCCATAACAAACAGTTATTTCGACACTGGCGTAAGGTTTAAAAACCGCGTTCAGTCAACTGCTCCCTTTGTCAATAAAAGCAGAATCTGCCTTCATTTGACAAAGGGAGCAGTTGGCTCCCGAAACGTCGTGTTTTTAAACCTTACGCCAGTGTCGAAATAACTGTTATGTATTGACTTTATGGTGCGCATATTTGTACTAGTATTTCTCATTATACATGCTGACTTCAGTGACGGATCCAGAATTTGTTTTTGGAAAGAGCCAAGTTTTGACAGCGTTAGCATTATCAGTGTGTCATTCTATCCTGTTTGTACCATTTGGGATTGGAGCGGGGTTTCAGCTCATTAATCCCATGAATCTATCACTGGCATTTTAGATGTTTTGTATACTGTTTGCATGACAGAATTAAGATGGAGATAAAGACACATTTGAGAAATTATTCAGACTTTATATGAATATTTTGATCCGTGATAAAGAAACATAGAGGTATAATTTAACTTTATGATATATAATTTGCTAAACATTTTTACAAAGTAACGTGCAAAATTCAAGAATATTAGAATTTTCATATTTTGTATAAAAATTACCCCAATACTGCGGAATATGGTAAAATTACTAAAGATATTGAAAGTATTTCCTTTTTTGTACTGCAAGAACTAGGAAAAAAGTCAATTACCATGGAAGTTCTATTTCTTCAGAAATGTTTTTTAATTCACTAATCTTGGCCTGTAACTGCTACAAGAGATATAACTATGCCTACACTTACTAAGTTTAATTAACGGCATATTGAAAAACCCTACACTTCAGCTTTAAATAATTTATATTTAACTTACTATGTTTGCGGAAATTTACTGGACAAAACGTTTTGTTATGAAATGAGGGACACTTGTATATGTACACACATTTTTTTACCAATATAAAATTTGTTTCATTAGGCGATTGTACATAATGGCTTGTGTAAATACATAATAAGATGATGAGTTATATTTTGTATTTTTTTTATGTAAGAAAACTAAACATGTTTAAAGTTTTATTTACGTGTCCAATGATTTTATTTTTTTACATTTATAAAGGAAATTGATTTTGTTGATCAAGATTGCAGTCAAAAATTGTTTTTATTATTAAAGTTGAGCTTAGGAAAATTATATATTGCAAAGCAACTGTTTTTAAATAAAATTATGAAACTAAAGAATGCTGTCTTTTCTGAATTAATGTAAACCGTAGTATATGTATCATTGCCTTTATTTTTTTTTAATACTTTATTTATACTTGAAGCACTCATTGGCTAATTGAATGTTTACTATAGTAGTGAATGTTCTTGAGAAGTTCTGAGTATTAGGGTAAAGTACAGAACACGGTAAGTGCACCAATTTTTACATAACTCTCATTACTACGGCAACCCTGTCCCGTTTTTGGGAAATATGGCAACCATACTGAATTTCCATGACAATTCTGAAAATTTCGAGCAAATTTTTATTTCTAGTATGTTTAAGGCAGGGAAATCAATAAAAAACGAATTTTTATATAGGGAAAAAAAACTATCTGTACATATTTTACTTTAATACTAAATTTCGCTATTGCTTTGTGTGCAACTAAAAAATCAATTAATTAGAAAAGTTGGCCGCAATACCGGCATTGTATTTCCAGAATATTAAATCTTGTTAGTTGTGCCTGGAGTCAATATTATGATGCGATTAGTATTTTTCATGTAATTGGTATACTTACCTGAATCACAGGAACCAAACTTGGAGAGACCTCCCACTTGTCGCTTCGTGACCGTTCAGATCACATTCGATGTGCGCTGCCTGAATCAGTAAAAGGCTGATTTAATATTAAAATAAACAGTGCACCAATAAAGTTTTTTTCCATATAAATGTTTTTTATTGATTTCTCTTTCCTAAACATAGCAGAAATAAAGTTTTTCTCAAAATGGCAGAATCGTTGCAGAAATTCAGCATGGTTTCCATATGTGTTTGTGTTGCCTAAATGTGTTTTTGCAAAATGACGAGATCGCGAGATACATCTCCGGCCGTAATGGCGACATTTTGAAAAAAGTCGCCAACGCTTGCTGTATTCTGTACTATGGCCAAGTATTATTTAGAACGAACTTTTGAATATTTAAAAACATGTACAATTACCTACAAACCACTACTATAAATGGTAGAATTATGTAAAGTCGGAGTGTGTGTGTGTGTGGACTGTAGTATCACATATCAATTCACATGCTGCATAATTCAAGGAACACCATATTTTAGAATTTGAACTGGTTACATGAATTACATTTGCAGCATGTCATAATACAGAAGTTTTCAATATAAGTAAAACCTCACTTTTATCAGTTATTCTAACTAATACAGAAGAACATGGTACACATTTGTGCTTCAAAGGCTGATACATATCGGTAGCCTGTTATTAAGTTTTCATTAATGTTGATTTATAAAATGAGGAATTTTTTATATTAACCTACTTATACAATTCTTTGAATCTATAGTATACAATACTGAATTTGCAGGTGTTAATAAAAATATAGCTAAACATATTGTGGTTTGATAAACTGGTACTATGTGGTTAACTTTCTGGGCAAAAAAATAACATGTCACTGATATTTTCAGCATTTCTGAAATCTAAATTTTTATGATTTATAGCTAAAGCTTGTAAACATCCTTTAAATGGCTGATTCAGACCCTTTAAACGATTTTCTGAAAAAGAAGGAAAACATACATGAAATATTTTAATACTTACTAGTTAATAATATTCAGAAATTTATTTAACCCATAATTTTATGGCTCATTTTACAAGCACTAACCTTATCACATACATTGATTGTATTTGTGTTAGAAATATAGGTAAAAGTGCAAATTAGGTTCACACTTTAGCAACTTTTTTCAAGGCTGCCAAAATGGACACCAAGGGTCATAGTTACAGTCCGTCTTGATGAAATGATGGATATGAGACGTTTTTTGGACCCATTACATTTTTTAATCAGTACATGCCTTGTGGGATCTCTTCTGCACCAATGCCAAGTACTGGGTCCAAAAAAATCTGAAAACCAACATTTCGTCCAAGGAAAAAGGGGTGAAATTAGCGAAAGTGAGGGAACAATGGCAAGGGGAAGAGGCCAAGAAATAATAGTCTGCAAGGGTAGAAGGTAGTTCAAAAATAAGTTTTGAAACAAACTTAAATTATTTATTTTTTTCAGATGAGGACCTCTTTCAGTGGAAGAAGTAACAAAAGTGGGGAACTGTGCAAAGGGGGAGGAAGAGGCCAACAGATGGAAGTCTGAGAGGATGGAAGGTGGTTTTCAAAAATAGAAAGATTTTGAAACAAACTCGCCTATTTTTTTTTTAAACTAGGACCCCTTTCAATAGGAGAAGTAATGAAAATGGGGAATTACATAAAGGGGAGAAAAGGCCAACGAACGGAAATCTGCAAGAGTAGAAACGTTTACAAACCATGAAAAAAAATAATAGGTTTAGACAATCTGACATATTGAAGCGTTGCATGACACATTTAAAGAGAGAGGCCTAGAAGTGAAATGGAAATTATGAGACGTTTCTGAACCCTGTAGTAAAAAAAAAAAAAAAAAAAGAGCAGACGGTGGTGTCTCCATGACACTCTTAACAGTGGAAACAGGAATTATTAATGGTAGAAACCAGGGTTGCCAGAAACACTGGATCACCATGAAACAACATTCAGGACGAAATCACCTGGTGGATCTAAGCTGCACTAATGCCAAAATATACATCACCCAATACATTTTATTTAATTCACTTTTATATATGTTTTTAAAACTAGCTACCTAATTTACATTAACATTCTTTTTTTTTAAATTAATCATATATATTACCTTGATTTCATTCTCATCATAATTTGTTAATTTTTATATCTGTGGTCACAGAGAGTAACTGGTTAAGTAAAAAACACAATTTTTCAGGACGGCACTTTTTTACCTTAGAACTTTTTCTGCATATACGGTTTTTGCAAAAAATAAACTTGGTTAACATCAATGTGACTCAAATAACGTTCTAAGTTTAATGGTTTGAAGAATGAATAATTTGCTTGCACTGTGTGCACTGAAATCACAATGCACTTATTTTTGCCATTTTTTTTACTTAACCACTTATTCCCTGTGACCATAGATACCTTGTGTATGCTACATGAGTCCTGATAGTTATACACTATTGTCATAGTAATATAGGTCAAATCGTATAATTTAATAAATTATTAATATCTTTTTTACACAATGTACAATCCCGTAATAAGTAAAGACAGCTTACTTTTAATAATGAAGATAGAACTTCAAAGTCTTAACCACTATTAAACAATATAATAAACATATGATGAAAATAAGTGTAATTAGACTTACTTGGAAAACCACCAACAAATATTTCTGCATAATTTAACTCTGCAAATGGTTTCTCAATTTTTTTATTAACAGCCTCTTGATTGTCCAACGTAAGGGAGAAAATTCTGTGTTTATATGAGAAATTAATATGATGCCACTGATTATTACAAACTGCATATCTGGACTGCAAACTACAAGACAATTCAATTTTCGGGAAATCCGATTCTGAGAAAACTGTACCCAAAACCTAAAAGAAAGAACTATATAAATTGCTAATTTTCAGCTTTCGTTCATTCCATTGTCTCAGTTCTGCACATAATTATCAGTATTTTACCAGATCAAATATTAAATAAAAAGTATTAACTTCATTGAGAAATTTTAATGAAAACACAAAATCCATCCTAATAAGGCAAGGCTATAGTTAGATGCTTTTAACAGAGTGGGGGTGGGTGCCTCAGGAAGCTACAAAGGAGCTTAGAATTTGTTAATGTTTTGATGTATTTCATTAATACATTTAATAATACTAAATATCTAACAAGGAAGGTCTTTTGACCGACAAACGCAGATTTTAACGAATAAAATACAGTCGAAAGTTCACACACTAATCTCATCACATAGAAATTAGCAGCTGAATTCTCATATGAATTCTGAAAAAAATTAATAAAATATAAAAATCAAATTGCAATCCTTGGCAAGAATGTTTTGCTGCTTGAAATTTCAAAGGAAAACATTTCAGCAGTAAGTGGACAGATGCAAACGAGTTAGTTGGTTTCATTCAACTTCCTAAATACGCTTTCGGTATTGCATAATTATATTTCAGTTACTTTATATTTCAAAAGCCTTCTTAAAATTTGTTACAAGTTGTTCTTTTAAATTAAAGTTTAATCTTATTATATTCATTTTATTTTTTAAAATAGTGACAGAAAAATATTAGGAGTTTTATTTTTATGGTTTCTTATAAGTTGCAATTATTTTAATTCAGTAATGTACTGCTTTTATTTTATTTCTGAAATATCAGACAATGTCCCAAAGTACAAAAAACGTGTTTTCCATAAACATGTATAACATTGTATGGATGTTTTTCGAAGAAGATTCCTCAAAAAATATGAAATTGTTCACCTACAATGTAATGCATATCCTATATCTATTTTTTTGTTTTTATTTATTGTAAATCCAGCGTCAAATAATGCCATTCATTATTTTTAAAATACGAAGCCTAATAAAAAATTTAAGTAGGCAAATACATAAACCTACTTTAACAAAGGATACTTATTTCGTAAAGTGATTTTTTTCGTATTTATTACGATTTTAGTTACCTTATTTCTGTATCATTCTAATTTTCGGTTTGTAATTTAATAAATTTTTCTTCGTCAAAGGGGTTGAAAATAATGCGAGCCGATGGCATTTATAATTGAAATAAATGCAATGTGTTTTAGCGCACATACAAGGATTATCAAACGCATTTTTATTTAACGCCAAGTGGCGATGAAAGCTTCTTCCTGGTAACCTGGATCATATTTTTATTAATTTTTTTCTGAGTTTATATGGGAATTTGGCTGCTAATTTTTACGTGATGGAGTTATTAGTGTATGTACTTTTGACTGTATTTTTTTTGTTAAAATCGGCGTCTCTCGGTCAGAAGACTTTCCATGTAAGCAGACTAATATATTTAACATTAATGAATAAATTTCTTAACATAAATTTTACATTGAAAACTTATAGAGGTATACTAAAATTTGTAATTTCGATTCTTCTTACCATGGAGTATATGAAGACACAAACATGTGTAAAAAATATGATGTACACAAGATCTACTGTGAAAATCTGTTTTGAATACAATTTTAACTTCCAAAAACAATTTTGTTGTGTACAAATATATACAAAAAAAATTTAAAAGAAAATTCTACACAATAATTTATTTTAAGAAAACATTTTTTTCGGAAGAGGGGAGTGCTAGCCACCCTGGTCCAAACCTGACTTAAGCCCTGTCATAAGGTGACTGATGGATATATGTAGAGTATATTAAATATTTGTCTTATTTTTTTAATTTATAAGGGGAAGTTAGAAAGTAAGTTCCAACTCACATAATTTTTTACTACTTTATTTGTACTGATAGATGTTTTAAAAATATGCATTCATACGCTATTTTCTAAAACAGTGACCTTCTTTGTGGAGAACCTTTCCTAAACAGGAAATATGTGAATTAGAATCCTGTTGATAAAAGGTAGGAACCTGTTCATGTAGTAGGAATGAGTATACATAGTTTATTTTTTCACAATATGATGTTTTGAGACCATCAATGTTTTTACTGTATTATCGATTTTTTTTTTAATATTACAAGAGATTTGCAATTTAATCTTAGGTTTTGACAATTTAAAATCCTACTTCTAATAAAACCATCCAGAATCACTGATTCATGATTATGTTCAGTCTAAGATTTGACTATGGTATCGGGAATTGGTAAGACTGTACATTAAGTAGTTCGTGTATGTAATTAGGTTACCGACCACTGGTCTTATATGGGGGTACTAAAAAGACAGGAAGTCTAGTGCATTAACACCATTTGAAACAAACAATGAGCTGATGCTTCTTACAATGGTCATACTCATTCAATTGTGTATGTGCCATTGGAAGTGAATAACAGTGGTCGGTTTTGGTGGGAAATTTTATGATAACAGACCGATGGGTGGGAAATAGTCCTAGTTGTGGTCTTCCCATATGCGATCAGCTCAAAATTCGTCCCTTTTGTGGTTGAATATAACAGATCCATAGTGGGGTTCATCCCATTTTCAGTTAATCCAAAGTCAATCCTTTTACCTATTAAAAAGTAAAGGATTTGATAAGGAACTGATAATTATGACTGGACATTTTATTTAATTTGTATAAAATACAGCATCCACTGAAATTAACTTTGGGTTTGACTAAGTGTATAATTATAAATAATTATAAATAATTATATTGCTTAGTAAATTTTTAATAATCTGCTATAGTGTAGTCTTGTTAAAAAAAAAAATGAAAATAAACCAAATGTTCATTCAAACTTATGAATGACAGCCATACATTAAAGAACTTCCATTCTAGTTTGTTTGTATTCCTCTAATCTAGTGTTTCTCAACTGCTGGGCCTTGGCATGAATTATACCAGGCCACAAGTGAATATTCTGAGATTTGTCTCTTTAATTTGTAAGCATTTTTCATGAATAAATATTTTATAGTGGAAATATTCTGAGGAAAACAGTATTTGTGAATGTGTCGAAAAGCCCAAATGCAAAACACCTAAATGACATTTGTGCAGCAAATGTGAGTGCATATGCCATGTGTTTTTAAATATTGAAATATTCATGAATGATTGAGAATTTACTGAAATTGAAATCTTTTAGCATTCAAGAAAGGGTATACTGCTGATTATGACTGGTCATAAAAATTGTCTGCAAGCAAATTACAACACTATGCTGTGTATCCTCTGTTTTTAAAACTGAACTAAATAAAATGAGTTGAAACTGTCAATAACTAATTAATAAGGTAGTAAAAAGCAAAGTCTGTACTAATAGAAGAAGTGTACAAATGCATACTTCATGATTATGCCATAATTACTAATGCTTATGAAAGTTTAATATATGAAATTTAAAAAAAAATGGAAAGAAGTTATTTACGAATATGTTTTTTTGGGACTGGGCCCTTGTCTTATATAAAAAAAAAAGAATTTACCAGACTGTAGTTTCATAAAGGTTGAAAAGCCCCACTCTAATCATTTGTAGTACCTTACATCGATTTTTACATGCATTTTTTCCCACCTTTTTCCTTCAAGGTTGAACTCTTTCTTTTCACTAGGAATTCACTATAGCTAGATTCTTCTTTTAGAACCTCAATTCTCGATTGCAGATGAGGCTTTGATATTAATTTATTCAATCTATGGTTCCATCCCTCAGCCATGTTGTTCATTTTGGCCTTCTATCAGAGCAGTTCCACATGTCTACTGTTATATCAGGATTTGTTAATATTGGGTAGTGGAATAGGAAAGGGGGGGGATCAACCCCCCATTAGATTTTCTCTTAGGCTGCATCACATAACCCTCTTTACAGCCACTTGAGATCCTCCTCCCCTCTACACACACACACACACACTATGATTTTTGAATTGCTGCTATGTTACTGCCATTGGGCAATGGATTAATTGTAAAAGTTTTGCAGTTTAATATTACTTGGGGTAGTTTCTTGGATATGAGGCTAATTAGAAGCCACCTATTTCTGCAGGTGTTTTTATCATCGTTTTGTGGTAAGTTCATTTGTTCATAAGTGGGATAGTTATTTTTTAGTGACTGCATATGGAATGACCCCAAGTAGGATAACACCACCCATAACCCCTATAGAGCTGGAGAAGTCAGTCATAAATAAAAATCTAAATGATATTGTTTCGAGTCGGTGCCCCCTGGCTACCACATAGATTCATGTGTAACTACTAATAACTAATTTTCTTACATTCTCCATAGATGATTCCATGTGGTCATTTTAAATTTTATATGATTTTTTAATACATAATTCAATTTATTTTCTACAATGGTATACCAAAAGATATTCCTACAAATGACAATTCACCTATTTCTTGTTATATATATGATTATACTATATATTCTCTTGGTTATAATTTACTTTTTATTTTAAAAATAATAACCAAGTTAAGTCATTTTTTCTGAAATAAATTAATATTTTTATACTTATTTCATAATATTGGATTTACCTTACCTCACTAATCATTAAACATAGGTCCATTAATTTTTTTTAATTAAACAACTTCTATATTTTTGAAATTGGAACACCGATGTTTTTTGGTTATAAACATCAATGTTTAG
>QLNU02015360.1:153424441-153459654 GCA_006491805.2 Dysdera silvatica | reverse complement strand
GGCATTCTCATTACTGTGGTAACTGTCACTAGAAGAGCTGTTGCAGATGCTCAGTAATTGCGTTTGGCTAGTAATGTGACGATCATCAAAGGATATCGTTACCGTAGGATAATTTAAACTGAGTTTCCAGATAATTCCTCCAGTATACTCTTGGAAGACCGTGTGTATGGCCTCATCTTGTTTGGCATAGAATGACCCTTGCTATCGTTGCATCATAAAAATACAACCAATTACTCTTGAAAGAGCTGTCTTTACCAATCTACCACTTTCATCTACTCTCCAATAGTTGAAAGCTTTGTATGTTAATGCATATCTAGCAAGCCAACCTATCTCGATTTCCAACGTCGTTGAAGCTTATATTTTCAATGTGGGCTTTTTCTGAAAAACCACCAAACAGGGGTTGATTATTTTTCCGTTTTGTCGAAAGATTTGAAGGTTAATATTTCAAAATTTTTAGTTTTACTGGAAAATTGCTGAAACACATATCAAGTAATTTTCGATAACCTGTTTTAAAATCCGCAGATCATTAAAATCCATCCATGGAATCATGAGATATCAAGGTCTGTATTATGGGTGTTTTTGGACTTTAGGGGGCCATATCTCCGAAATATAGGGCCAGTCTGAAAAAAGCTTGGACATGGGTCTAATACCTTTTTAAGACTTTTCGAACGTGCCTACTTTGGTTCCAATCCCCGTCCAGCACGTTGAGTTTCTCTCCCATGAAAATATGAAAATACTAAAAGGGTAATAAATATTCTCAAATATATTTTCTTGAATTTTATTATTATACATATGAATAGAAAACTATTCACTATCTTTTTGTTAAATTTGGAGTTAATCAAAGCAGAACTGTTTAAGTTATGTCGGATTTACTGCCGCATGTTAATTTTTGGAAGTTGCAAAACGAATGCTGACATCTGACTTTGAAGTCTGTATCAAATTCCTGTGGTTAAATTCTGTTTCTCTTTCTAGTCAATTCTCCTTAAAACTAAACATATCAACAATATATAAGACGTACGATAAGTTGACCTAGCATTACGCAGATAAGATTTATAAGTAAAGGCAACGTTATATTGTTTGTTTGGCTTTTTTATGGCGCAAGAGCATCTGGGCTATACTGCGCCAAACAACGTTATAAGTTTAATTTAGATTGTTAAAACGTTTTATTTCAACGTACGTTTCTGACGGACTTGGCCGTCTTTCGTCAGGAAAAAAAGTATTTTTTGTATTCCTGATGAAAAACGGCCAAGTCCGTCAGAAACATACATTGAAATGAACTGTTATAACATTGTCTTTATTTATAAATAATATCAACAATAATTCCTGATATACAAGGGCTGTTCAAAAAGTATCAGACTTTTATTCAGGAAAATGAAATTTTTTTCCATTAAGGTTTCAAACAATGATCTCCTTTAAAATACTTCCCTTGGGACTGCACATATTTATTTCAGCACTTTTTCCACTTTTGGAAGCATGTCCGAAAATTCTCTTTAGGAATAAACTTCATCTCGGCCATTGCATTTTGCATTACATCTGTTCTGTTATCGAAGCAGGTCTCCTTTAGCAGCATTTTTAGTTTTGAAAACATTTAAAAATCACAAGGAACCAAATCTGGAGAGCGAGGAGCTTGCCATACCTGGGGAATACTATATTTGGTCAAAATAAATTTGAATTAGGTGTGAAGAAAGTACAGGTGTGTTGCATGTTGAAGCTGCCAAGATAACACACTCTTTTCAAACCCAAATCATCGGTCAAAATAGAATATACTGACCTAACCCTTACTTCAATATATTTTAAAAGCTCAAAGACAGTGATACTATGGTCCTTTATCCCCAAAGATCGTACTTGGTTAACAACTTTATTGTTCTGACTTGTTGAAGGCCTATCAGAATGGAATTCGCTGTCCACTAAAGTGCAGCCATTTTTGAAAGGATTGTACCACTCCTTACTTCATGTAATACTCAAAGCATCGTTCCAAGAAGCCTGCCAAATCTGACGAATGGTTTCAATTATCACAGAGTTTTTTGGCAAAACTTAATGCAATACCGCTGTCCAAGATGTTTCACAATTTCTGGATAAATTAGAACATGACGAGCAAGTAGTAAACACATAGAGTGACAGACCATTTGCTAGCGACTACAGCAGTACTGAGTACTGATACCAATCTGTGCATGTGCACAATGGTCTACAGCAACTTTACACTAGCAGTCAATGCCCCGGCTCTACTTGTTCACTCTTTAGAAAAAGATATGATACTTTTGAACAGTCTTTATATGTGTTATTTGTTTTCAGGACCACAGCTAGATGATCTTGCACCCTTGGCAAAATCGTCCAGCTTGCAACTCCTGCTCACGGATATAGGTATTTCCCTTGCGAGTTATTTCAGCCAAATTTATACCCTCCCTCGCCTGCACCCCTGGTATGGGCCTTTTTCGCCACCCTCTAGCTACGACTTTATTTTCCATCAAAATGGAATTTCGAAAGATACTGATCTGATAATCTAAGTATTTAATTTTGTGTCCAACATAAATTAGCTTAAATAAAATGGAATAAATTCAAAATCAAAACTCCTTAAAGTCAGATTTGAACTAAAAACAACCCAGAAATGGTTTCTATAGGAAGGGGAGAAAAAATAAATAATTTCGTCTGGTCTAAAGAAACTGGGAACACATATAGCACATCCCAAATTATGCCTATGTATGCCTTGAGAAGTTCATGAGTTCACAGTGACTGACTTAGAATCCATCATGCATATAGTGATTATCCATCTATATTTAGCATAACATGCAACTTTGTACTAAATGATGTCATTTCAGATATATTTTACTAATAACTACAGAAAGTTCAATGTTAAATTATTATGAAAGAACATGTATTTAAGATGCTTTTTTGCATTACATATAAGAACTGGAATATATCAAAGATTTTCTCAGACAACTAAAATAACATACTCACTATGTTAATAGCTTGTGTGTGCTTTGGGGTACCTCCTATATATAAAGGACTTTTCAATCCAAGTCTTTTGATGTTGTCAAACGATGCAGTAAGTTTATCATCAATAAAGAGATTAAGACCTAATCCTGATTTCAATAATTCAATCTAATGCAAAAGAAAAATCACTAAGCATGCGCAAAGTCCTTTTTTTCAACTTTGAAAAATAATACTTATCGATAAAATATAATTTTTAATAAGGAATATATCATAAGCAAATATGTAAAAATACATAGTTTAGAATTTGTATTTATGTATCTGTACTATAATTATACTATATATAATGTGTCTACTGTAATATACACTATTCTATTGAAAACTTGCAGATGCCATTGAAGCATTTGGAATGGCTAACACCACAATCCTCTACACATTTGTTAGAGTACAAAAAAAAATCATTCGAATAATGAACTTTACAAGCTATTTTATCCACATGAGACTACTTTTCAAGCTCTGTAACCTTCTTCCAATTCAACAAATTATTACATTAAAGACAGCTCTACTTATGCACAAAATCGTTAATAAAAACTTTGAGGGTTCAGGACCTTTTTCACCCCCTGACAACACTTACTCTGCTAGGTTTCGACTTAATTCGTCATTAACCATTCCGCCAGCCTGCACAAATTTCATGAAATCTAACTTATACTTTTTTTTTTTTACAAAAATTTGGAATTCTCCAAGTCCTCAAATTAGACATTTATCCTCATAACTCTTCAAGCAAAATATTCATGCAGCTGCTTGAAGAGATCTGCGTGACGTGTGCTCTCTATTGATTAAACGGCCATCATAATCCCACCCATCCCCTTTCTTGTTTACTATTTATTGGTATTGCATAATTTACATTTTTTCCTTCCCCCTCTCCTCACTATGTTCTACTCTCTAAAAATAACTGGATAATAGTTTATTACCACCCTCTTTACATATTTTTTGCAATTTTAAAACTATTTTTTCTAGGAATATCATTTTTTTATTTGTTTAGCTTTTGAATTATGTTCTCCGTCTTATTTTTAATTTTTTTTTCGTTCTTTTATTTTTCTAATAGTTATTTTTTCATTTAAGTAATAAATGTTTTCTTTTGTAAATAAATGATTCAGATATTAAATTTACGATCATGTATTTTGTCATTTAAATATTTTGGCTATTTATAAATTTCGGGGGGTGAATGAGGAGGATAAAAAGTAAAAATAAATAAATAAACATACTTAATACAAACAACCAAACATTTTTTTGTAATTTCAAACTTCTCTCTAGCAAAGTGATTCATGTTAAAATACTAGTTCTATCGTTTTTATTGAGTAGGCCTGTTTCATGATTAGCAATGATTTCCTATCCTCCCGTCTTTTACTTCAATAAATTATGTGAAACAAGTTTTTCACCACTGAAGATATATATGCTGGACCGTGGCGTTTACAAAGATCACGGTGGAACCTAAACATCTCAGCCCCCAGGTTCCTTATTTCCAGCCATAAAAGAATGACCCTTGTCAATAATACCCTCTAGAATCCATTGTCAGTGGGCAGTGTCTTTTTTTTTTTCTTTAACTACTGGTTTCGCTCTCGTTTTATGCTTTTGTCTTTTCAGGTAAGTTGCAAAGAGGGGGAAGCTGAAATGAGTTGCCACAATGACATTCAATGATGCCGAGGTGGGGTGGGGGAGGACATAAAAAAAGAACCGAATTTCAGCCTGGGAAGAAATCACTTAACACAAAGAAACCCTATAGATCGTTACAGCAGAGCTTCCAAGAATTTCTTCGGATTACCCTACGGACATTTTCAACAAGCATAATACGGCCCCTTAAAAAGATAAACTGATTATATTGTATTTTGTCTTTCAACCTCAGAAACTCCTACTACGTTCAACATCTTTTCTTTCTCATCAAATCACTGTGACTTCAATATATATAAAGAATATTCTCCAATATCTGTGCGAATATAAAAATAGAGATACAAAACTTTCAAACACCAACTGAACTCACACAATGATATTTTGGGCTCTTTAGGTTGGTTTTCTTTATCCGCAAAATAATTGCTTTTGTTTTTCTGAAACATTTAAACATATTCCAAAACGTGCGTCATAAAGAATCGATGGCATTTGCGTTTTTTCCCTAAAGAAAAATTGTGACACCTGCTGGATGGAATCTCTACGTCTCCTATTCCTCCTTAAGCTATTCTGTATTTTGGATCCAAGTTTTACACTACTTTCAAAATATAATCTCTTATACAATAGTATAATTTCATATATGTAACTCTTAATAGTACAACTAACTTGCTAACTGTCAACTGTTGTGCTAACATTTTTTTGAATCAAAATTTCTGATTACACATGCTGGCTCTCAGATATCCTTTTGGCTAGCATTTTGATAAACAGATAATTTCACAAATTTTATCCAGGTGTGTATCGCAATTTTCTCAAATGAAGCCCATGAAAAGCTCTAAATAACACTAATACTGCTTATTCATTAATTTGTAAAAACGACGTTCAATTTGTTTTTAAGGTATCACAAGGTTTCTACATCCTTCTGCTAAAGATATATAATGACTGAACTCTTTAAAACAAGCATAATTTTAAAACCATAACAAATCTACCTTTTTTCTTGTCAACATCACCGCATTCTGGAAGAAAATCTCGTAACAAGCTACGGCTTTATATTCTCTTCCATTTCTTACCTCAAAACTTAAAATAATTTAATATAGATTTTCTCTTACATTTCTATAACTTTTATACTGCTCAAGCTATGTATCACTATATATTGTATATCGGGTTGAATGAAAATTTATTATTATTATTATATTATTATGAAAGTATTGATTCACATATTATGAAGCAACTCCACTGACATAAAACGTAGGTGGAGTGCTTTTGGAGAAGAGAAAGTTTTATGCTTGAATATTTTCATTTTTGCTTACTTTTATTTTCATTTTTGCTTACTTTTATTTTCAGTGTTTATTACCATCTCTCTCTTCTTTTTAAATCAAGGCTCTACAGTGGTAACGCATTGCTCTATAGTGTGCAGTTCTTCCGGGTTTGACTCCTAACTGCACCAACAAAAACAAAAAAAAATCTTAGTAACTCACTGTTCACCGTAGTCCAGAGTTAGGTTCTCTGGCCCTTAAGAGGCTTGGATTCCTCTGAAATTGTAGGTCCAGGCTCAGCACGGCCTTTGCTGTCCTTGTGTTATAAAAGTCAAATAAAAAAACTTTTATGAATCAGAGAGATGGAGTATAACAAAAAAAGTAATATGTAAGTTGCAAACAAGCATGGAGAGATGTATGCTTGAAATACCTAGAAGGGATAAAAAAAGTACTTGGATGAGAGATCAAACAAGGGTTGAAGACATCAGTATTAATGAAAAAAGCTGAAATGGCAATGGGATAGGCACAGTTGAAAACTGAGCAACACAGCACAACTGAAACCTTTAAATGGACTGCACAGGACCATTAAAGATCTAAGAAACATGCTTAAACGAGACGGATGTATGATATAAGAAAACAAGTTGGAGTAATGCTGAAATAAATTGTCAAACATAAACATATATGGAGAGTACTTGGAGTGACCTTAATTCAGCAGTGAATAGATAATGGATGCATATAGGACTGTGATTTGTAAGTTTTCTTGTTCAAACCAAATTGATTTTTAATAACTTAGCTTTCACGTCTCTGTGCTTAACTTAAGGTAGCTCCTGCTTTATTTTACGTCAAGCAAATGGAAGGAGAAAATCATTTTATGCAATATTAATTGCCTGAAATTAAGGTTATCCTTTGATAGTACAAAGGTAATACGCTTTTCTATCATGCCAGTAACTCAGGTTCAATTTCAACTATTCGAAGGTACTGTAGAGCAGCGGTCGCCAACCTTTCGGACCTCACGGACCACTAAATTCATAATTTTAAATCCCGCGGACCACATTTCGTGAATTTAGTGCAATATAAAGGTGGAAATTGTCATTCAGAATATGAGAATTTCTTAGAATATTATTTTTGTTTTATTATTAATAAAACATTAAAAATGCAAATAATATCCGGATCTTTTTTGCGGACCACCGGTTGGCGACTGCTGTTTTAGAGCACATGTCATTTTTTCTATCTATCATAGGCTGGGGTTTGGTTCAGTGGCGTAGGTAGAAAGTTTAAAAGGAGGGGTTACATAATGGCGGACACAGGCTTTCATTTTGGGGGGAGTCACGGACAGAATTTGCCATGGTCTTGGAATAACACCCTTCATTTATCATGCAAGTTGGAATTTTTTACAGTGAAAAAATATATTTTGGGGGTCATGACCCCTGTGTCCGTCCTTGGGGTTACAGAGCTACAACTCATATATTCCTATATTAAATATACAAAATTTCATTACGATGGGGTTACAACCCCCAAAACCGCCCCCTGGCTACACCTCTGGTTTGGTTCCTTAGGTAATAGAGATTCAGATTCTTCAGAAAATTGTAGGTCCTGACACAACATGACTTTAGCTGTCCTTGCATTATATAACATAAGCATATATTGCTTCATAAATTTTAATACTTGAAGTAAAAATAAAAACAACTTAAAATTATTACAAAGACATTATGTGTACTATATTAAGATTTAAATATAAGTACAACTTTCGCAAAGTAAGCTTTAAGTCTTAATTGACATAATATATTAAAAATTGCAGGATTATATATATATAGTCTAAATTTAATTTAACGATATCCTCGGTTTAGCGATTGTTTTTATTGGTCCGGATTGAGTTACATTGAGCTGAATGTTATATTTTCCTCGATTTTACAATAACTTTTCATCATTAGCCAGTAGCTGCAAGTAGAATTTCAGTTAGAAAATCAACTGTCGTCAGCAAATCAACTTCAATTGAGTTTACTCAATTGTAGCTAATGATGGTTTACAGTTTGTAAAAAAGTATTTACTGAGTTTTGACGTCAACAATGATGCTTTCGATGCATTTGAAAAAATCGAAAAGGCAATGTTAAATGTCAGCTCCCAAGAAAAACCGAAACATCAATCAAGGATTTTTTCCGAAGTATTAATTGCGTACGTACTTATGTCTTACGTTTATTAAAATTAACACGTATTCTTCAGAACGCTGGTAAGCATTTTTATGATTTGCTTTTTCAATAATTTCTTATTTCAGTTCCAATTAATAGTGCACCCACGATTTTTGTTCAGGGGAGGGTCGGAAATGCAAAAAATATTGCCATTTTTTTTATTATAATAGTTGTTACTTTTAAAGTATTTTACATGTAAATTTCAACCCAAGGAAGATCCCAGGATTCATACCCCCCCCCCAAACCCCGGGGTACATCCTTGGTTCCGATAAACGTGTTCCCCTAGTTTAATGAATTCCTCGATTTAACGATTATTTTCACTGGTCCCGTGAAAATCGCTAAATCAAGGTTAGACTATATATATAATTTTTAATTATACAATGAGCTTCAGAAGTAGAACTCTCACCTTCTACAAGAAATTACTAATTCACTAAGTATGTAAACATCTTTTATAATTTTTGTAATTTCAAGGGGAAAAACATCTTTGTTATCTGCTATAAATATAGAAATGTATATTTCTTTTTCTCATTTAACTAAAAATAGCTTTATACATAAATCGTACGTACGGTCTCACCTTGCTTGGTGCAGAATGACCATTGTTGTCCTTGCACCATAAAAATACAACCAACCAAGCTTTATACATAACATTGTAGGAAATGTTTACATTAACGTTGACAGAGGATGTAAATATAGTAATATTACGAGGTGACTTCTTTAATGGCCGCCGCCACCACACAACTTTTCGATAGTAACTCTAAACAGGTTACTTAATACACATTATTACCTTGATAGTCCTTTCTAGGGACCATATTGTTTCCTACTTACCCAGGTTCTAAATACAATTTAATGCCCGGCCATTTTTACCATTCTCAGAACTGACGCAATTGAGTCCAACATGTAACAGAACTCAACAAGTAATTATCAAGTTTCCTGATCATTATTTTATTCTCATTAGATGTAACATTAATGGTATACACAATTAGACATCCACAATGGGAACCACAAAATTTACTCAGGGAGCGGCTAGAAAAGGGGTCTCTTAAGGAGTTATAACTTATATTATCTTTTGGTGCACTTCTTAAATAAATAAAATTAAAATTAGGGTCGTTCCATAAAAAGAACCATGCTTAGGGCAATTTTGCATCACAGAAGATCCAAACATCTGGGTGCTGCCCCAGATGGAATGTGATTCGATTGTATGGATGAATCAGTCCTAGCCTCGCTAATTTAATTTAGCACGCGAATTCTAGGTAACGGATGTCGAATATAAACAAGATACTTCTCATGGGTTCATCGTCCACGCCGATCACATAGGCATCTTTTGGTGGTTTATTTCTTACGGATTGCTGCAAAAATACATCTCCATCATGTTTGTATTAAGTATACACTGCCTTTTCGAGGACAACCCAACCTGCACGTCCGTTCACTCCAACGTTTACTTTTCAAGAGAGCATGCTATCGTCTTTTTCCTGACATCCCTGCTACAAGCCTGCTTAAAGCCTGTGTAGATACTGACCCAGAATTTTCTGTGTACTTACTTTACATGAATATGAAACGACATCACCTGACATTGTATGTGTCCTTTAGACAGGTAAGTGATCCAACGGTCTACCCATACTAAGGTACAATGGGGGTTTGAGGCATGCTTCTCGACCCTCTACAATTAGTCGAATAACATACAGGAATATAAATGCACATTACGGAAACAAATGAGTGATCAGTCCATATTTTAGAAAAGGAATTTATATGCTGACCGTTAAGGGTACTAATGTTATGATCAAAACTTAAAATTTCCCAACTACAAACAGACCGGTGCTAAACTTTCCTTTTGTGTTTACGTTGGAAATCTACAATATCTGAACTACTTAGCAATAAAATTGGGGATACTAACATCCCCAAATACATCTGAGAGGGTGAATTCTAGGTCTAAGGTGGTGTCGTGGATTGGTCGTTCCGGTCTGAGCACTTCTGGCTTTAAATTTTCCCTATTTGGTGGAAATTCTCGCTGATTGGGGACTTCTTGACCTATTCTTGGACGCCTCCTCCGGGCTCTAACCCAATAATTCTCCATAATGTCTTCCTCACTTTCAACAACAACTCAATTTGTTTGGGCACTGTTTGTTTGACTAAACTCTTATCCATTCTTTTCAAATTGTGGGAATATAATCCTTTCCTCTGACTTTGTAAGCCTATTTACATGGACAAGTTGAACGTTGGAAGGGTTGTTAATATGCTTAATCTCAAAGTTTACCTGTGAGGTTTGTTTTGTAACTCTGAAAGCTCCCATATTCAATTTTGCAAGCTTCTTGGAAGTACCCACTTTTACAACAGGTGTGAAAAGATACACTAGGTCCCCTTCTTTTATTTTACTTTCCCTAGCTGTTGTAAGTCTATGTTTCTCTTGGCGCTTTGCCAAAGTTTCTAAGCTCTGGTAGACACTATCAAAAGTCTTCTGCAGTCTATGGATTAAGTCCATGCTGTAGTCAGAAAAATTTTGGTGTATAGGACGCTCTTCTCCAATAATGAGATGATGGGGTAAAATCATATCACGACCAAATGTTAAATAGCTGGGTGTCTGGTTTGTAGCGCTATGTACTGCTGAGCGGTGAGTCATTAAAGCAAAATATAAATGTTCATCCCAATTTAATTATGTGGAATCTATTAGATGTGACAACAACTCAATAAGGGTACTGTTCAAACGTTCAACCAGGACATCCGGTTGTGGATGATATGCTGTTATGTTTACATATTCCCAGCTTCTCATATAGTTTCTTAATTGCCTCGCTAATGAAAGATGTCCCTCGTTCCGTGATTAACTGCTCAGGAATTCCATATGTATAGATAAACTTTTCCAGTACTCTGCAAACGGTTTCGGTTTTAGGTTGGGGACTGCATACGGCTCAGGCCAACGGGTGAAATAGTCGCTGATGAATATATGTTTATTGTTACAATTCGATTCAATAATCGGACCAATGGCGTCCATCGCGCAACACTGAAAAAGACGACTAGTAACCTCGATTCTTGGGAGGGGACTGGCCTCTTGTATTTGTGTGCTTTGCGTTGCAGGCATGAAGCACAGGACTTGCTATAGTTACGGACATGTTGATACATTTGGGGCCAGGTATACTGACTTTTTACCTGCTGCATGGTTCTGCTAAATCTCTGGTGTCCAAAATTTCTGGAACTAACGTTAAAGGAGTCACAAGTTTATGGTTTGAGGACTGGTTAATATTTCTTGAGTTGTGACAAAACAAGAGGATATTCTTCAACCAATAGGTGAAATCGTTTTTAGTTACTTTGGATTTTCCTTCGAGTGTTTGGATGATTTGGCTATAAAACGTGTCGTTAAGCTGCAAACTTTGATCTTTCCATTGCTAAACCCTGTTTCAACTGTTTCTTGTACTACGAGACCACTGACAGATTGTTTAATCTCAGGAAAGGGACGCGATAAAAAAAATCTGCTGGAATATTTTCTCTTTCAGGCTTATGTTTGATCTGAAAGTTATACTATTGAAGTGCAAGGACCCAGCATGAAATTCTATTTGTTGGGTCTTTGAACCTAAGGACATTTGATAGGCTTGCTGGGTTGCAATAGACTGTAAATTTTGTGCCATACAGGTAATTTTGGAATTGATTTACGGCAAATAGGATAGCCAGGGCCACTTTTTCAAATGTGCTGTACTGTACTTCAGCCGATTTCAGCTTTCTACTCGCATAGGCTACGGGATGTTCCAACCCTTCCTCTCCTATCTGGCTCAAAACTGCCCCCAGAGCTTCTAATGATGCGTCACTGTGGACTTAACTAAACTTTACTTAAGTCTGGGAGGAGTAAACATGGGTGCCTTGTTAGACAGGACTTGATTTGCTCTAATGCCAGTTGCGCAGATTCGCTTCATTGGAATTTCCCACTATCCTTTGTTAACCGTGTGAGGGGCAAGATGGTATTGGCATACTTTGGAATGAATTTTCGGTAAAAATTAGTTAGACTTAGAAATAAGAGAATTTGTTTCTTCGTCTGGGGGGGGCCTTTAAAGTTCTTAACTGCCTCTATCTTTGACTCTTTAGGCATAATACAATCATTTTCAACGGTAAATCTTAAATATTTGACACTGGTCTTTGCAAAGTGACATTTTCTGGGCGAGAACCTAATGTTATGCTGGTTTAAACGTTTAAATATTGGTTCTAATCTATCCAGATGCTCTGCAAAGGTTTTTGAGGAGACGTAAAGGCTGTCCAAATAACACCCAATCTGGTCTGGTTTAAGGCCATTGAGGACAATGTTCATGAACTTCATGAATTCATTGGCTGAGGTTCGGAGACCAAAAGGACTTCTTTTCCAGTGATACAAACCCTTATGGCTAATAAATGCAGTTAATTCTCTATCCCTTTTATCCAGTTTTTGTTGATAAAAGCCGCTCTTTAAATCTAGGGTTGAAAATATCTTTGTGCCCTGAAGGTTATCCAGTAATTTGCTTAATAACGGCAGAGGATATGGTAAACGACGAGTTTTCTCGTTAAGACGCCTGTAATCACAAACAAGTCTAAATTTGCTGCTTTGCTTCCTGACGAGCATAACTGGGGCTGCGTAGTTTGACGAGGACTCTTCTATTATGTCTGCCTCAAGTAATTCTGCAATCTGCGCGTCTAATTCTGACTTAAAGGGTATTGTACTCTATATGCCTTTTGCCTGCAGGAGGTAGGGTCAGTTAATTCTATTTTATGGAGGAAAGTGTAGCACGTAGCCAAGTTTTTCACCGACTTGGCAAAAAGGTGATTATATTTGTCCAACAGTTTACACAAATCTTCCAGTTCTGAAGGTTCTAGGTGTTCCATATCAAATTCTCCATCCCAATCACCAAAATTCCACTTCTCAAAATTTTCAATGTCTGCAGAATTTATTGACTCACTGGCTTTTGGGTTTACTTTGATTTGCTCGACCGAGGCCAAGCTGCAATTTTTGTTGAGATTTTACTCAAAGTTGTTTGGGTTTACAAGTTTTATATGATAAACGCCTTTTTCATTGAAGCGGTTAACAGAACGAGCTAGAGAAAAACCCAAATTTTCCACTTTTGGCAGTGGTTCAATTAATACATCAGGTGTCAAGATTTTTACTTAATTTTTGACTCTGGTTTTAACAAACATTTCTGATCTGAGTGGAATTTGTTGCTTGTGCAGCAGGACGCAACTGAAACCAAATTTTCTGGCACCTTAGCCGGAGAGTCAATAATTTTTCCTTTTAAACTGGTGATTGTGAGTGGTGTGGTGGAAGAGTCTATTTTGATCTGATGAGAATTCAAAAAGTTGATCCCCAATAAAACATCATACTGTTTGGGTAACCCCTCTGCACATATTAAAAATTTTCCTTTAACTTCTGTTTCATTTAGATAAAAGGAGATGACTGCTTTACGGTTAATTGTAAGCTCATTACTGGCTATCCCTGACACCTTTACTTCACAAGGTTGAGTTTTGACCTTCCACTCACCTTGTTTGGACCTTACCACTGATTCTTTAATCAGGCACACCTATGCGGCAGTGCCTATAAGAATTCTAACTTGTTTATCCAACATTTGTATTGAAACTGTGGGTAAGTTACATCCGTTAAGGTAATTTGTCAGGCACTTGTACTGGTTTTTTTTCTAAAGTGTGGTATCCGCACGTTCTCCCTTCTGCTAGTTTAAAGCAGCCTTTTGACCTTCCCTATTCCTAGGACTTAGGGTTCTCTGCCTTGTTCCATTACATGATTGATTTTGTCGACTTCTGCTTTGGTGTTACTCTTGGCTTATTCTTTGGCTGCATTCAACTTTCCTGTGACCTGCTTTTCCGCAGAAGAAGTAAACAATTGGTCGTCTCTGGGTATGGGGTCTAGAGGAACCTGCATAAATATCTCTGTTCTGCAATCTTCCTACAGTCAACGAGAGAGCCTCCACTTCCTTGGTCAATTCTTTGATTAACCCCATCTCTGCCGTTCTCTGAGGTTCGACAAAACTAACAGTTTTTAGGACAGTCTCTTCGGAGTTCTGTTCTTCTAGCAGGGCACTGCTTTTGGCACTTGCGAATGTTTGTGGATTGTCCGATCTCACACATCTCTTAATTTCCAAAGAAAGGCCTGCTATAAATTGCGTAAGGAGCAATTTTTCCTTCACTGCTTCAGCTCCGCCTTCCATGCCCTCTCGGAAACATCTTATGGAGATGTCTTCAATTCGGGCTTCAAACTGTGAAACCGTTTCCCCTACTCCCTGCTTCCATGTGGTGAACTGGGCCAAAAGATTGGATTCTGAAACCTTGGTGTGGAACCTTTCTATCAAAACACTCTTCATTTGTGCAATTCCCTGTTCCTTTAAGTGTGGACGATCTTTGAGAAAGTGGGACGCAGAACCAATTAGTTTGAGTTTCAGCACCTTGACCTTCTCACTGGCTGTCCAATGAGCTATGTCACCCACCTCGTCAACTGCGTCCAAAAAATTATGTATTGTAGAATCGGAGTTGTCCCCGGAAAAAGAATTTATGAGTGGTATGTACTCCATTATTTTTTCACTTTCCTCCGCCATTGTAAATTTTCAATAGTTTCCGTGCAATGCTTAACTCAAAACTCTAAAGGGGTTTTACTTAGGTCATGAATCATTAACACATACTTTATAATATAATACAGCAGTTCAACACGTATACCAACTTTAAACGTAAAATTGTAAAGTTCCAAACTTTATTGCCAAAATTTTTTCAATTAAAACAATTTATTTAATTCCATTAATCCCATCCACTCCTCGTGTCAGCTCCGATTCGTTTTTCAAATGTCTAAAAACCCCTTGGTCACGGGACCACTTATTACGAGGTGGCTTCTTTAATGGCCGCCGCCACCACGCAACTTTTCGATAGTAACTCTAAACAGGTTACTTAATACACTTTATTATCTTGATAGCCCTTTCTAGGGACCACATTGTTTCCTATTTACCCAGGTTCCAAATTTACTCGGGTGAAAGCTCAAATCAAACGACCGCTTATGGGACTCGTCTCCGACCTAATGAACTTTACACACGTGGTCTTTTGGTAGATGCAGGATGGTTCTCATGACGGATATTCCATAGAACCAACGTTATTATGAAAGAGATGTCCTTTGGAAGTAGACAATCTTGTTGATACACCTTTTCAAGGCGGAGATCAAAGCACATAAGAACATCATCTCGTCGCTACGAAGTATACAACTTTGGGTACAGTGGATCACATCTCGTTTCTTCATCTTTGCCTCGTGATTGTAAACAACATCGATGAAGATAGACAAGAAAGGATTAATTAAGCTTATAATTAACCTCCATATCATAACAGTAAAATAACAATATTTTTCAAAAATGGCATTTAACGTGAAGTTTTATGTAAATTTATATTCTTTGTAGACTGTATGTTAAATATAATTTGTTATGCTATATCTTATTCACAACAGCATTTTAAAATTCACCCCCATATTTTTACTTGAATACCATTTAATAAATATGATTAACAAGAATCATATTTTCATACATAATCATTTAAATTATTTTTCTACATAACAATTATATATAACTTTTCCATTTGGCTGATTTGAATTAATGAGTTGGTTATTAAACTGCATAAATATGCATTGTATACTGTAAATAGTCTCTTTTTGTAAATATAACCAGGAATGAAGTATTACTATCAAATAATAATAATGTATTATAAACTCATGTTTGTAAAAATTGCAACACCATGAAGTAGCATGTGATTGAGCTGAAACTTTCAGGAAATGCAAATTAGGGTATGCTATTCAAATGATTAGAATTTCAGAGTCATCGCGCATGCGTGGGCTGAGCAGCGCCCTCTGAACTGCTGATGGATCCGTATAAATAGAGGGCTGTAGCGGGGCGTGTATGGTTATCTGCTAGTGGTAAACGTTACATGAGACGTCACTATGCCTCTACGACGAAAGAGGGCGACATTTCAGCAAGTTACGGAGTTTCAACGAGGACGAATAATCGGCCTTCGTGAAGGAGGGTTTTCTTATCGTGAAACAGCAGCTCGTATGGGGCATAACAGCAGCACAGTGATGCGAGTGTGGAAGCAGTGGGTTCAAGAGAACCAGACAACTCAGAAATCCGGGAGTGGACGCCGAAAGGTGACGTCAGCACGGGATGATAGACACCTGGTCCGCATGGCGGTGACGGACCGTTTTGCTTCATCTGGACAGTTGGCAAAATGTTGGTGCACTGCTACAGGTGTATAATTGTGTGCTTCAATTCGTCAGCGTCTACTGCACCGTGGACTGCGTGCAAGAGTTCCTTTATACAGGATCCTCCTGACGCAAAACCATCGGCGCCTGCTGCTACAATGGGCTCATGGACATAGAGACTGGCGTGCTGATTGGCAACAAGTGGTGTTTTCTGATGAATCCCGCTTTAATTTGGGGTACAGTGATGGCCGCATCCGTGTTAGACGCTATACCGGTGAACGCCACCTTCCGGAGTGCGTTATCCAACGTCATAGTGGACGAACCCCCAGCGTTATGGTCTGGGGTGCGATTGCGTATCATGGACGATCTCAGCTGCTACGAATTGTGGGTAATCTTAACAGCAACCGGTACATCAATGAAGTTCTGGAGCCCGAAGTTGTTCCCTTCCTTCAAGGCATTCCCGGAGCTGTATTTCAACAGGACAATGCCCGCCCACATATTGCCAGGAATGTTCAAGACTTCTTTTCATCACAACAGATACAGCTTCTTCCTTGGCCTGCCTATTCGCCGGATATGTCGCCGATTGAACATGTGTGGGATTTCGTTGGTCGGCGTCTCGCTCGTGATCCTCGTCCCATAGCTACTACAGATGAACTTTGGGGTTGCATACAAGCAATCTGGAATGCTCTTCCTCAGGCATACGTTCAACATCTGTTTGATTCCACACCACGTCGTATAGCATCACTTATTGCAGCGCGTGGTGGCTTCACCAAATACTGATTTTCGACATGTAATATTGTTTTTTTGCTTTGTAATTTTAATCGTTTATTTGTATCAACACAGGTCGTTTGTACATTAAATTTCATTCAATTCGGACGAGTCCTTCATGGTGTTGCAATTTTTACAAACAGGAGTATATATAATGAACCATACTTGTACTAAAAATTGCTTAATTTTGCATTTAATTATATGACATAAAACAATTACATGCTATTATTAAATATGGCCATTGGAATTAGAAATTGGGTTTAGTCCATAATATACTACAAATGACAGTACTTTTATAGTGATACTGATGTTATCACTGAAAAAAAAAAAGCTTTAACCATTATATCAGCACAATAGTAGTAGTAGATTGTGCAGAATAATTAGAGCCCTGCGGTGGCGCAGTGTGGTAACGCGTTCTCCTAGTGCGCCGCTAATCCGGGTTCGACTCCCAGCAGTGCAAAAAGAACGCTTACTCAGAGATCTCATAAAGATCGCACTGCTCACTGTAGTCCGGGGTTTGGTTCCCTAGGCCTTAAGAGGTTCGGATTCCTCGGAAAACAGTAGGTCCCGGCGCAGCATGACCATTGTAGTCTTTGAGCCACAAAACAAACAAACAGAATAATTAGATGGGAAAGGCGGCACTGTAATTCCAGACAGGTATTAACGTCAAATAACTTGACAGTTAATGGCCTAATGGGAAGATTGTCGATCTGTACTGGCGTAAAGATTCGCACTGGTACCGTCATTTAACGTCCACCGAAAACCATCCAAGACCAATCCACCCCAAGGAGTGGTTGAAATTGATGGATGTCACGGAAGAATACCCCGGACAGGCCGATGCTCCTACAGTAGCCCACCGGACATGGTTGAACGAGTGCAAGCTCCGCGAAACGGTAGGGAACGGGTACGAACCGGCCCTGCAACCAGAGCGAACGAACCGCCATCCATTCCGTATCAGGCCGCCGAGCCGTTGTCCCATCCACGGGCTAAAACTCTTTTCCAAGGCGTTCAGAGCCTCACGCGGACGGAGATTGTGGCCTAGTAGTTCGGAGCAGAACTAAGGACGCCCGCACGACCCTGGAGGCAAAGGCGAGAGCAAATCCGCGAGGAAAAGGCGGAGACCGAACTCCATATGAGCGCAACAAAAAATAAATATTATTTAATGAAAACAAATCAAACTAAAATATACATAAAAGGACATATTGGAATATGATACAAAAGGACACATAGGAATAAAATACATACTTTGTGCCATTTTCCAGTCTCCAGATGCTTGGAAATCATAGGTTGCTTCATATGTCTATTTTTCCCTTTAAATTTTACATTAACACTTGAATTTTTCAAATAAAGAATGAATTCTTGCTTTTCCATGTGAGTTTTGGTAAAAAGTAATATCCCATCAGAATAGTGGGTTTGAAATTCAAAGGTGATATTAAAACTGAAAGCAAATGAAAATATTTGTAGAGCATTAATCTCAACACAACATTTGCTGCAGTTACGTTTTTATATACATTTATTAATATAAAAAAGCATTTTGCCATATGTTCACCCCCCCTTAAAATGATAAATTTATTTCATATCAATGCATACACATTTTGATGAAATAAAAAGGTACATATTTTCCACAATCTTTTATCAGCTTTTTTTGCAGCCTCTATATTCTTGTTGGTCAATACTAAGCTTATATAATTTAGAGAGAGAACGGTGCATCATTGTATCATGTAGTGTAGAAGGATGAAACATTTTATATTTTATCACATGCACCCACGCGTTTATATAGGGTTCAATAAATCCGGTCGCCACTGGCAACTAGATTTTTGCATGTCGTGAGTCGGAAATATTTTCCTGCTAGGTTCCTAGTTTTTCTTAGTGAGGCAGGAAAGTAACATTTTTGTCAGAGAAGGGGTTCCCGACCTCAGGTCGCGACCCGATTCATGGTCGCGGAGGATTGATGCAGGATCGCCTGATAATTATTGTTAAAAACTTCGTTTTATGATTTTTATTATGGAGAGGGAAAGTATTTTTTAAAATATGGAGATATGTTAAAAATATAGTGAAAATCGGTTATAACGACCTCCAAGGGACCGTGAAAATTCGGTCGTTATAACCGATAGTCGTTATAAAGGATGTCTTTTTAAAATCATAGTAGCCTATAGCAATGTACTCTAGAGTTTTATACATTATTTTGACAGCAAAAACTATTAAACTTTTTGGTTTCAAAATTAAATAAAAACATAATTATAATGAATTTAATTTCCGTTTATATTATGTTATAGCTAGCTACACTAAATACATAGTACTTTCTTAGTTTTTTAAATTGAAGAAATTGTAGAAAATACTACTGAATACTACTGAATAATGTAGAAAACAAATGTAATAAATAGTATTAATTATATTATACTAATGACTTCAGAACAGTGTTGGTTTAAGAATTTTGCGGGCTCTACGCCAAAAAAAATAGAATGCCCCCCCCCTTAAGAATATGACCCTCGTGATATTCAATTAATAAATCATTTTATTTTAGTTCATTATCTTTAATATTCAGGTTTAGCAGTAATAAAAATTTCTCAGACATTTGTAAATAAACAAGATTAGAATAACGCTTAAATTTTGATAACTAATTTTAAATTTTAATAATTAACCTATGTGGTTCTGCTTTATGACTGTCAAGTCGCATCGTTATATCCGATACGAATTTCCCTAATTAGAATCTACGTAGACTACAAAATCGCCGTCGTTATAGCAGGTTTTGTCGTTATATACGATGTCGTTATAACCGATATATTTAGTATGGGGTAGAATAGCAAACCAAACTTCTTGCGGTAAGCAACGGTTATAAATGATTTTCACCGGCCTAGATGTTCCCAAAATGTCTCTAAAACTGTTAAAAAGTAATAAATTGCAGCCAGACTCACGTCAAGAACATAATGGGCCGCAATTCGAAGGTTCATAAACCCGGCATTCCATTGCGGCCCATAGTCTCCAACATCGGTACTGCAACCCATCCCCTAGCCAAATTTCTCGTCCGCAGATTTTCTCCTCTCCTGGCTAACAACCATGATACTGTCCTTAATTCTTCTGACTTCATTTCCAAATTAAATTCCTCTTCTTCTTTCGCTTCTTCAAAAATAGTCTCGTTCGATGTCAAAAGCCTTTTCACAAATGTTCCCGTTCAGGGAGCTCTTGAAGCTCTTATCTTTCGTATGAAAGAATTTCATTTTGCTGATGCTGAAATCCGTGAATTAGTCAAATTTACGGAGATCTGTATCACACAGACTTGCTTTTCTTTCCGTGATCAATTATTTTCGCAAACTGATGGCCTTGCCATGGGAAATCCTCTTTCACCCGTTTTATGTGATATTTACATGCATTATGTCGAAGAGGATATTCTCAATCGCATACCATTTAAACTGTGGATTAGATATGTGGATGACACATTCGCTATTCTTCCAAACGATTGTTCAGATCTCTCTACAATTCTCACCACCTTAAATTCCGTCAACCCTCACATACAATTCACTTTGGAAGAAGAAAACAACGGTTCATTGCCTTTCCTGGACGTTTTGGTACATAGATCGCCGTCCGGGTTCCAAACCAGCGTATATCGGAAACATTTTGTTGTTAGCCAAACGCCGCATGCTGCTTCCGCCCATCCACAAAATTAGACGATAAGCACGTTCTACAGGTTTGGTCTCATGTACTCTAAAATTGTCATCATCTGAAGAATTACTCAAGATTGAACTTAACCATATTCTTGACATCGCTCGAGATCGTGGTTACAATCCTACCATTATTGACGACGCTTTGAAGAAACTCACTAGACCTAAGCTGTGCAGTACACTCTTGATTGATTCCTCTCCTTGTAATTTTATCAGCATTCCTTTCGTTCCACGAATTTCTTCAAAAATTGCTTCCATCCTCCGTAAATTTAATTTCAAGGTCACTTTTACTCCAATCAATAAACTCGGTTATTCCAAACTCAAGGATATTATTCCTGATTGCAATTATTTTGGAATTTACTCCATTCCATGCCAGTGTAATCGTGTTTATATTGGTCAAACACGTCGGGCCCTTCGATTTCGTCTTAAAGAGCATGAAGCCTACGTGCGTAAACAACAACTGGAAAAATCTGCTTTGGCCAAACACGCCTGGGAAGCTGGCCACAAATTTTCTTTCGACAAGGCCCATCTAATAGAGAAAGTTTCTTCACCAGCCGACCTCAATTTCTTTGAAGCCTTCCATATTCTTTCGCATTCCTCTTCTACTGTTAACGATCAGCTTCCGTTCAATTCCATGTCCTCTATTTGGAGAAACTTCATTCGTCCCATAGCAAAAGACGCGGCTACGGACCCACAACTGGTTTACCCGAACTAATTTTGGACTAGCAATTTGGCATCGATAGTTTTTCTAGCACGTGTGCCACATTAGTGTAACTAGGGTTCTGAAGAAGGAAGCCTAAACGCGCTTCCGAAATAGCTATAAACCATCGTATTTATTTTAACTGTGTTAATGTGTTTTATTTTATTTAATATTTTGCGCAGTGTGTCGTTTCATCTTTACTATAGATATAATTAGTTTAGGATAACGTTATAAAAATTGACGTTTGCACATAGGGCACCATTTCACAGGCTCAAGGCAATGCTTAACTTCAAGAGTCTTATAAATTATTTTTCCTTTCTAGTTTTGAGTAGCATAATGTCAATTTCTTTTCACATGAAAGCAATAATATCATTGGCTTATATAGTTAAAATTCCACACACCTAAAGAACAAGTTTTTGAATAATCTTTATGTAAAAACGTTTAATTCAAAGTTTTTTACAAACTTATGGTACACTATATCAATTTACTTAACAAAAATCACCTTTTCAATAAATTCCCTTTTGTAATTTGAAGTTTTTGGTATGATTGCCCATAAGCAGGATTCACCCAAGCATCTTCAACATCAAAATCTGAAGTAGCACAACTGTCATTGTTGAGAGTAGAAGGTACTGCCATCTGCTGAAAATGCCCCTGTAACACGTCTTTAATATTTGTAACTCCAAAATCAACACCATGGAATTCAAGTGCATCTTCAAACCTCAGAAGCCTAAATTGTGAATATTAAATTATGATGCATTATAAGGACATACGCTAATACATAAAAACTCACAACTCATTTAGTTTAATAACAATAGCCGACATGTAAGCCAACAGTTATTAACTCATATCCAAAAATGTGTACAAACCAGCTATACAGATGTTGACTACAATTTTAGGTTTATATGGTAACCTACTACAAAGTTGATGCGTAATAGTCTTCATAAAATGTTTATGTTACTTTAAGCTACATATAGTTTATTTATGAGAACTTTTTGATTTTTGAACATCTAAGTCTCCTGTGCTCTAGCAACAGAAATGAACTGGAGAAATATTGAATAGGAAAAAGCAGCTTTATAATAAAATGCATAATTCTAATTTCGGTAAAAATTAAAGGTACACATGGAAAATGTTAACACATAAATTCAACGATGAAGCATTTAATGTTTTTCAGAATATAATTGCATTACGGTAAAATAAAGAGTTTAAATTTATTGTTTACTATAATACTACCTTTGTCATAAATGTTTCAGGGCAGAATCTACGTTTCAGATAAAAGTTAGGTTATAGTGTTCTAGCATGTTATATTCAGTCATGGGAAATGTGTTCTGTACACATGGGGCCGTGAAATGGTTCCGTGAAATTCTACTACGTATCAGGGTGGCAAAGAATATCATGCTATTTGTCTTAATGGCAGAATTTGTCATGGTGAAAATGGAAGTGAAAGTTGAATAGTGAGTAAACACTAAATGTTGGGCTAAGCTATAGAAGATAACCATTGAAATATGGAACCCTGTCCGATACGCCTAAGGTTATTAGGCCTCATAAAAAGGCTGTGTATTTGAATGGCAAAAAATGTTAATGGTAAGGTGTCAATAAATTATGACGCAAGGTCTGGAAGGTCATCAATAACGTATACTGCTGACAATGTAGACCGTATTAGCAACAGGCTAAAAGAAGACTATTATGTCTCTGTATGCATGTTATATAAGAAATTTGGTACTAATAGTTAGGTAATTAGGCACTGCCGATGTGACTTCTGTATAATGGTTATTATTGTACAACAATGCAAGACCATACATTGCTTTGTTGGTCCAGGAATATCTTGCAAAATACCAAATAACAGATCTTCCCACATCTTTCATAGTCTCCTGATATGTTCTCATGTGATTTCTTCTTGTTTCCATGGCTGAAGAAAGGAAAAAAAAAGTTGAAAGAAAGACGGTATAAAAACATTACAGCTGTGCAGGAGGCTATGACAGATAAGCTGGAAAGCATACCAGAGGAAGCTTTCTGAAGTTGCCATCAAAATCGTCAGAAATGTTGCCAGCAGTATATCAGTTCCGGAGGGGACTACTTTGAAGGGCACACACAAGAACCATTGGTTGGTAAGTTTAATATTTTATTTATTGTAATGTCAGTTTTGGAACTTCTATGATAAATGTAGTAGCTATATTTATGTAATATTAAATTTTTTATTTAATAAACAGATATTGATATTGCATGGCAGAAATGATAGAAATGAAACACACTTTTCATTGAATATAACATCTTGCACAATTCCCACAAAGGGGTGAGTGGTGATTCTCATATGTTCAAGATCAATGCCCATTTTAACTCCTCCAAAGAATAAGCCTCCGACCTTCGGAGCTTCAATATCCTTAGCCCCTTTCGGTAGTCGCATTTCAGCTGCATCTGCATCGTCAATTCTCAACAACAGTCTACAAAATAATATAAGCACAATGAATTCCCATATGTATAATTACTACAAATTGCACTTATACAAAAAAAGGAAGAAACATAAATAGCATATGTTAAAAAATTAAATTATACATAAAGCATTGGTAGTAATCATTTTAGTAATGTTTTCCTTAGATAAATGTTGCGGTACTGCCTAAGCTACACCATAGTTGATGTTGTATTGGTGTGGGACAGTTTAAGAAGGTGTTGCTATTAAGAAGTTTTTAAATAACTGTGGCGACGTATGTTGTTACGGTTCCCTATCTAGCTAACTTGTTTGAGAGTTATGTCGCTTTAGTTGCTCCGAGCTAGTCTCTCGTTGTACTTTTATGTATTACGTTATGTTGTTCAATTTTGTTAGCTTTGTTAAACCTTATTTTAAAGTTTTAAAGTCTTTTGCAAGAATAAAGTTAAGTTTGCAAATAAGCTTTCTTTAATGATCGGTTATGGATATCATTTACAATCATCACTTAACGCTGTTGCAGGAAATCTATATTCACACCAGTAATAGGCTGGGTAGAACATAGAAGTAGTGGCAGGACTTATCAAGTTTGGTGCCGGCTTTTTATAACTATCGACAAGGATAAATTCAAATTAGTAAACTGTCACTAATATACTTAAGCACTAATTAGTATCGGCCAACTTGACTATAAAAGTTTCAAAATTTATTATTCAAATCAGTTATGGTGTCTTAAGTTTCTATAGCTTCGGAAATTACAATACTAAAGTTTTTCGTTTTAAGAAGAAAAAACAACAACATTGCATTATGCAATAATATATCTTTATCATAATTCTTCTTACGACTTAGTTATGTTTCAGCATGCCTTTTAAAAATTATAATTTCGAGTGTAAGGTACTGTGTTATTAATTTATTCCGGAAAAATTTGTAGAAGAACAAACTTTTCCAGACTCTTGCTATTTTCTGGAAACTTCACTTTGTAAATCTACACAATTCTGGTATTCAAGCTATTCATGCCTTTTAAAGCAAGAATGTACTGAATATGCTGTAGACAAGACAATGTATATAGAAATGACTCATTGGAGTAAACATTGAGTTATCCAACCTAATATTTATAATATGCTGATGTTCTTTGCAATTATAGTGCAAGCCATTATTTAATCACAGAGATTTTAATATTCAAAAAACAAGCAAGAAAAAATTAATACCAACCTACGATTCTTTCTCACAATATTTACTGTATGAAAAGTTCCTCCTGATAATACATAATCTGACATTAACAATATTTCATGTGTTCTAATGTTAAATCTAGCTTCAATGCGCCCATCTTTTAAAGCTACAAAATAATAGCTCTGAAAGGGAAGAAAGCATATAAAAACATTATTAATACATTATTAAAATTTTCATCATAAAAGTGTAATATACTTTAATTTCGACATATTTCATAAGATTGGAGTTTATAGTCGTTCAAAGTGAAGTTTATTAGCTTGCGTTAATTAAAGCAACAATAAACACAGTCTATAGCACTTACTTTAACTAAGGAGCTTTGTTACACTCATGACAAATTTTGTTAATCTTTTCTTATTTATTACGATGAAGTATTTAACGAAATACTGAAAAGTACGATAATTTTTTTATATGATTCTGACTGTAGATTTCGATAAGGCCACAAGTCTGAAATTTATTTCATTTCTATATAAAAATCTACAACCATATTTTTAATCAACGCTTTATGCATAATCTCTAAATGAAAAACTATATTTTGCTTGTATTTTTACAGTGCAAGGACAGCGAAGGTCACACTATGCCAGAACTTAGTTTTCCAAGGAATCTGAAATTCTGCTACCAAGGGAATCAAATCCTTGGCAATGGTGGATAGGAAAATGACATGCATTTGTAACACAGTTCTTAGTGCTTGTTACAGTGAAAACTAATTAGTTAATATTAATTACCAACTGTGCCAGTTGTTTTCGTTATATTTAATTAAATTGTTTGCATAAGAGTTCACGGTGATATTCAGTTGTGCTAACGTTACTAGTACTGTATAATACCAAGAGTGTTTCCTGATGTTGCTGCTGTTATTTACGTTGTTGTCATTTACATGGCTGGCCAGTTGCCGGTGTCAGGCTGAGTGCATGAGTGTTATGGCGCAAAGGCAATACTTGAGTGCTAATGGGAGAAGCTACCGTCGAGACTGATTAATTGTAATCTTTCAAAGATACAACATTATTGTGGAGGCATTCCATAACTTGTGTTGGAGATTGTATGTTGGTAGTTCACAGAGTATGGAGAAACACAGTGTATGTTGTTTCTGGGATGCTGACACTAGAGTTACGTCCATGCCGGGATTTATCAAGCGCTAAAAGGTTCAAAGTGTCTGAAGGTTATGGTGCGACTACTGATCGCCTGGTAGTGGTTCGATATGTTGTAACCATTAGCTGGTCTTGGAAACCTTGTATTTTGTTTAATGAATTGTGCCAATATCTCGCTTCATAAAGTAATGTCAACTTTTCGAATTCTGTCTTTTTTTTTTTTTTTTGGCAGTTTTGGAATTATTATTTATTTCATGTTTATGTTTTAATGAACTTCTTATTAAATGTAAGTGTCAAATTCATTAACCGTAAATAAATCCCATACGAGAAATTCGCAAAAAACTCGCCCCGGTGGCTTTTCTGTGTTGACCATTATTTGGCAATTGTGTTATCCCTGCGAAGGGTAATAATATCTTACATCCTTATATACGGAGAAAGAGAGCGTTGTTCCTGTCCTCGTTGGTCTAGCGGTTCAAGTATTCCGGGCTCAACGGAGAGACCCTAGTTCGACTCTAGGATAGGGCCGATGTCATTTTCTCCTATACCAAAAAAGCTTTAGTATGAGTTTAAACATGGGTGTCAAATTTATTAACCATAAACTTCTTATTGTTAAAGTTTAATTTGTCTTGTGTTGACCTCATGCCTTACAGAACGAATGCATAGCTCACATCCTGAAAACGTAACTTCTGAAATTAAAGAATACGGAGGTAATTGTTAAATTGTGACATCTTAAACATTTGTGCATAAGCAACGTCACACATTGTATAACATCATTGGGAGTCTGTTAATTTACATTAATTCTACTGTCACAGTTTCTCTTCGTTGCAGTGGCAACGTTGTTGCAACGATGTTCAGTTACCAAATCTGGCATCACTTTTCTAGTAGTAGTTGTTGCCGGTCAAGCTGTGTGCTATGCTTGTGTTTTCACTCTACTAATAATAAATACCTTTATATACGTTAAACTGTATGTTTTATAGGTTATTAGTCCAACACGCTTCCACTGCGTTTTTAAAGTTTATATAAAATGTTTTAGTGGATCTGTTTCATCGCATTTATTGCAAAATTACAAACTTTCGAGTTCCGGTAAATTAGGCCTAACATCAAATTGCAAGCATGTCCGGCATGGAAATTTTGTCGATAAACAAGTTCAATAGTAAAAATTACTCTCAGTGGAAATTCCGAGTGAACTGTGCATTAAAAGCGAAAGGTGTATTTTTGGTATCAAGTGGGATAAAAAGAAAACCCGATGTGAAAAACGTAAACGATGTTTAAAGACAGATCAAAGACGATGCCGTGGCTATGTTCACAATCTCCTCGGCAATGGAACTACAACAGATAACTCTGATAGAAAATTGTGCCTCATCTAAAGAAATGATGGACAAATTGGACTCCATTTTCCAGCAAAAATCGGACTTTAACAAAATGCTACCCCTGGACAAATTTTACCAAACCAAATTGGATTGCAATGAAACGATTATGCAGCATATCGCAAAAGTTGAAAACTTAGCTCAACGAAAAGAAGAATCTGGTGAAAACATCGGTGATGCTACAATTCTGACTGAAGTTCTGGGAACCCTGCCAATAAAATACAGAAATCTTCGGAAAGCATGGTTATCAATAGATAAAAGCAAGCAGACTTTATCCAACTTAACAGCAAAACTCCTTGACAAAGAAGCATCTCTCAGTCAAGCCGAATAAGATGCAGCAACGTTCATAGCATCAACCAACCATAACAGATTTAAACCAAAGAAACATATATACACCCATGAATCGCGTGCAAGAAATTCTGTTGAAGTTAAACCAAACAAAAGTGTTGATAAATCCAAGGTAATTTGTTATTCTTGTCGTAAAAAAGGGCATTTTGCACGTGACTGTCATTCCAAATGTCGGGGAAGAACAAGGAACACAACTTTGAGCCAAGGACAAACAGCAGTTCGTCAAACAAAAATTCATTTAGTGCAGAAATGCTAGAAGCAATCAAATGCAGTCAACACTTAAGGATTATGGACCATGGACAGTGGTGCATCTCCACACATGACATACAACTTGAGTTACATTAATAACTTCAAGGAATTTTACCAGTGTTTAACCTTTTGTATGTAAATTTCCTCCCTGGTACCCTGTATTTTATTTCTAACTTCAAGGAAATGAATGTGGAAGAAACCTTACGTCTTGGTAAGCTTCCTGTGAAAGGAAAAGGTGAGGTAAGAATTTTAAAATTGATCAATGGTGTATGGGTAGATAGTGAAATATATAATGTGCTATATGTTCAAACCTAAAGAAAAATTTATTTCCAGAAGGCGTTGTTACTGGCAAGGGAATGAAAATAGTAAAAATGAACGACTTTACAAGTATATATAATTCTAAAAATGAAATTATTGGATCAGTAATTCGTACTGTAACGACCTGTATATTATGCAATTTCAAACAACAATTTCTCCCGAGGCAAATGTACCTGCCAAAGACAATCTCAAAGTCTGGCATAAGAGAACGGGATATATCAACCTAAAGGCTTGAAATGAATTAAGTAACAAAGGGCTAATTGAGAAAATCGATACCAAAGAAATAGGTTATTTCTTTTGTGAAGGATGTCAATATGCTAAACAACATAGGTTTCTTTTCAGTCGTCGAGAATACAAGGCAAAAAAAACTGGTGAATTGGTACATAATGATTGGTGTGGTCCTATGATGAATGGTGTTACAAGGAGGGATAAAATAAGGAATAACCTAATTAGAGGTACGGTCAAGGTTGGACCCATAGGGAAAAAAATACAAGAACATAGGTTAAGATGGCTTGGGCATATGGAGCAGAGAAATGAGGAATATGTGGGAAAGGTATTGGATAAGCTGGTGGTAAGGGGAAGACCATGGTTGAGATGGAAGGATAAAGTGACGTAAGATCTGGAAGAGTATGGATGGAGTAGAGAAGAGGCATTGGATAGAAGATTGTGGAAGAGAAGATTAAAGGACCATAACGCCGACCCCATATAACATGGGAAATGGCAAAGCGAAAGAAGAAGAAGAAGAAGATTTGTGTGGTCCTATATCTGTGCAATCTGTAGGAAGTGCAAGCTATTTCATTCTTATGAAAGTTGACTTTAGTAGATACAGATTAGTTTTTCTCATAAAGCATAAAAGTGATTCTCTACAGTGTTTCAGGAAATTCGTTCACTTGTGTGAAAACAAATTTGGTCACGCAGTAAAAGTACTTAAAGTTTCAATGGAGCTGAATATTCAAACTCTGGTTTTAGAGATTTTCTAAGTCGAAAAAGAATCCAGCTTGAAAATCCAGTTCCTTATAATCCAGAGAAAAACGGAAGATCCGAGGGATAACCGTACACTGGTTGAAAGTTTACGTTCCATGCTGCATTCCAAAAGGATGCCCTTATGCCTGTGGGGAGAAGTTGTGACATATTCTGAACAGAACGCCTACAAAACAAGCTCCAAATTCCAGTCCGTATCAGTTAAGGACTGGGAAGTCTATCTCACTTAATTATCTGAAGATTTTTGCTTCAGAAGCCTACATGCACATTCTTGATATTTATCGAAATAGATTAGCACTAATAAATAAAAAAAATGATCTCTGTTGGCTACGATAAAGACTCTAAAAATTACAGACTTTTTGATCCAATCATGAAAAATCAAAATATCAAGAAATGCTGTTTTTAATGAAAATCCTTTGTCGAATTTCTGTCCACCAGTATCATAAATCTCAAACTTAGTAGATGAAGACATACATGAAAGCGAACCTGCATGTAATGTACAAGAGGACGATATAAATGGATCTCAGCCTTCAAATGAAGAAAATAGTTGCTATCTTTGGCCCAAAAATACTTTAAGGACTCCTGCCCGCTATGAAGTAAATATAGCAAATTTGGAGACAACACAAACATATGAAGAAGCAATGAGTTGTCCCCACTCAAAGGAATGGAAAGAAGCCATAAAGGAAGAAATTGACTAGCTTGAAAGGAACAATACCCGGGTAGAGTGTCATCCAAAGCGAAATAGAATGGCGAAATGCCCTACCGAATCTATTAAGTGCCCTGCTCTTCAGCTTGCCCGCCTTTGTGCTCCGATGCCCCCCCAGCCCTAGGAAAATAACGCGCCATCCTTCTCTAACGACAATTCAGATTTCAATATTAGAATCCAAAACGCGTGAATGAATGTGTTTATTTATAAAAATTTTGTACTCCAACATTTCATTTCTGTAATAACACTGGTTGTTTTGGTAAAATAAGATTGCTGACGAATATTTGTAAATAAAGCACTGTTACTAGGTTTGTAGATTTTCAACCACGGACTACTGCGATAAACGTTAGCGGTTTCACATAATTTTCATGTAAAATTCTCATTATTTTAATAATTGTGTATCTGTTGTCATAGACTTACCTTACCCTTATCTTAAACGCATTTAGTGTAACAGTGTACTCGTGAACAAGATTATAAATCGACAAATTTCTGTATCGTATCTGTGTATTTAGAGCGCCAAAAAAAGGCCCTACGACAGGTCATTCGCCCTACCCTAATTTTTTTCTAGATGAAACACTAACCTGGGAGCTGGTATGATTACCAGAAGGAAATAACATAATAGGTCCCAAGTGGGTATTTAAAATAAAATACTTACCCAATGGAAAAATTAAGCAATTCAAAGCAAGGTTGTGTGCCAAAGGATTCTCTCAAGAGGAGGGAGTAGACTTTAGTGAACTGTTCTCACCAACATCTAGATTTGACACAATACATGTCGTACTTGCCCTAGTTGATGAAAATTGGTACGATTGTTCAGATCGGCATAAAAACTGCCTTTCTACATGGTGAAGTTGAAGAAAAAATTTTTCTTGACCCGCCTCCTGGATTTCCCAATGATAAAAATCTTATGTGCGAACTTAAGAAAGCTCTGTATGCACTCAAACAGGCTTCCAGATGTTGGAATAGGAAACTTTCCACATTCATACTGACTTTTTCCATCAAGTAAGGTATGGCAGATCCATGTTTCTTTTGACACTTTTCAGTGCAAAAAAATATTGCTGATCCTGTATGTAGGTGGTGACTTTTTACTGTGTCAAGCGAAGAACACTTTAACGAAAATTGTAAGTGATCTAAGCAGCAATTTCGAAGCTACCATATATCAAACAGATTGTTTGTTGGAATTGAAATAGAGCAAAAGGCTTATGGTTCAATTCTACTACATTCGCAAAGCAACACAAGGGAAATTCTAAAACGTTTCAATCTGCAGGACGTCAACCTAAATAGTGTTCCTACCGACTTAATACTGTTCTCACTCTAGAATCAGATCCATTCTCAGAAGAAAAATAAATTCCTTATCAAGAAGCAGTACGCTTCTTAATGTTCGTTGTCTCCACAACACGACCAGATATAATGTTTGCAGTTAACCTTGTAAGCAGATTCCAAATGAATCCTAGACAAGTACACTGGAATGCAGTAAAGCGAATATACAAGTACTTAAAGGCTACAACAGAGTATGCCATTGAATATGACCCAATTGCTAATGATACTTCTTGTCTAATTGGATATTTAGGTACGGATTTCTCTAGCGATGTGGATACCATAAAATCTACTTCTGGTTATGTTTAAACTTAGCAACGGTGCAGTGACTTGATCCAGTCTAAGACAATGAACAGTGTCACTTCCACAACAGAAAAATAATATATTGCAGCCTCAACTGCAATAAAAGAAATGCTATGGTTAAAACAACTTCTACAAGATACTAGTGAAAATGAAGTGTGTACCAATGGTGTGCCTCTCTTAATTGACAACAAAAATGCCATGAAGTTGATAAAGAATCCAATATTCCATAAGCGTATAAAACACATTGATGTTCTTCATTATTTTATTCGCAAGAACTACGAATATGGATCTATAACTATCAAGCATGTCACTTCGGATGAGCAATTAGCTGACATTTTCACAAAAGCTCTTCCTAGAGTAAGATTTAAAAAGTTAAGAGAGTTACTTAATGTAAGAAATGTACATGTCAGCATAAATATTTAGGTTGTGACTTATTCGTCGTATTAGTTTAATATTGTAAGTATATTTCAGTGTTATCATGTTCTTATATGACCTCCATCGTTACAATAGAATTGGAGGAGGTGTTAATTTACGTTAAGTCTACTGTCACAATTTCTCTTTATTGCAGTGGCAACATATGTTCAGTTACCAAATCTGGCATCACCTTTCGAAGTAGTAGTTGTTGCCGGTTAGGCAGTGTGCCATACTTGTGTTTTCACTCTACTAATAATAAATCTCTTTATATACAAACTGTGTGTTTTATAGGTTATGAGCCCAGCACGCTTCCAATGCGTTTTTAAAGTTTATATGAAATATTTATGAATGTGTTATAGAGTCAAACCCAGCTTAATGGCCTGATAAATGAATATGTTATCACTAAATTTGTATAAGGCAGTGGACCTATATTTTTGGGGGAAATCCTACCTTCTTAAGGCCTAGGGAAATAACTGCCGGACTACAGTGAACTCAGTTGGTAAGAATTTTTTTTAAACTATTGGAAGTCAAATTTAGGTTAACAGCACATAAGGCAAATGTGTTACCACTGCACCATCACAGAGTATAAAAAATATATGTCCACTAATATTCATCTCTATTACAAGATTTTCTGCTTTTTGCAAAAAAATTGAGAATAATATGTATAATAAATAAACTCATGTTTGTAAAAATTGCAATACCATGAAGGAATCATGTGATTGAGCTGAAACTTTCAGGAAATGCAAATTAGGGTATACTATTCAAATGATTAGAACATAAGAGTTATAGCGCATGCGTGGGCTGAACAGCGCCCTTTGAACTTCTGATGGATCCGTACAAATAGTGGGTTATAGCGGGGCGTGTATGGCTATCTGCTAGTGGTAAACGTTACATGAGACGTCACTATGCCTTTACGACGAAAGAGGGCGACATTTCAGCAAGTTACGGAGTTTGAACGGGGACGAATGATCGGCTTTCGTGAAGGAGGGTTTTCTTATCGTGCAATAGCAGCTCGTATGGGGCGTAACAGCAGCACAGTGATGCGAGTGTGGAAGCAGTGGGTTCAAGAGAACCAGACAACTCGGAAATCCGGGAGTTGACGCCGAAAGGTGACGTCAGCACGGAATGATAGACACCTGGTCCGCATGGCGGTGACGGACCGTTTTGCTTCATCTGGATAGTTGGCAGAACGTTGATGCACTGCTACAGGTGTATCATTGTGTGCTTTATCAATTCATCGCGTCTACTGCACCGTGGACTGCGTGCAAGAGTTCCTTTATACAGGATCCTCCTGACGAAAAACTATCGACACTTGCGGCTACAATGGGCTCATGGACGTAGAGAATGGCGTGCTGATTGGCAACAAATGGTGTTCTCTGATAAATCCAGCTTTAATTTGGGGTACAGTGATGGCCGCATCTATGTTAGACGCTATATAGATGAACGCCACCTTCCGGAGTGCGTTATCCAACGAGTGGGCGAACCCTCGAGGTCGGCGTCTCGCTCGTGATCCTCGTCCCATAGCTACTACAGATGAACTTTGGGGTCGCATACAAGCAACCTGGAATGCTCTTCCTCAGGCACACATTCAACATCTGTTTGATTCCATGCCACGTCGTATAGCATCACTTATTGCAGCGCGTAGTGGTTTCACCAAATACTGATTTTCGACATGTAATATTGTTTTTTGCTTTGTAATTTCAATCGTTTATTTGTATCAACACAGGTTGTTTGTACATTAAATTTCATTCAATTCGGATGAGTCCTTCATGGTGTTGCAATTTTTACAAAAGTGAGTTTAGTTAAAGGACATTCACATAACTAGGAATGTTTTCGTAAGTTTGTGGTACTTACTTTCATGATCTCCTTCATGTCATCCGCTTTTTTCAACTCTCCTGATAATAACAACAAAGAATCTCTTTGATGAGTTAAAAATGTGAAACTGAAACTTGAATCTGAAGGCAGATGCTGACTGTTGAGTTCCAAGAAACCATCCCCAAGAAATGTTGCTACTCTTAATGGCTATGAACAAAATTTACACTTGAAAGGAATGTTTAAATAAAAAAGTTCCCTAATTTGAAGAAAATCATATAACTAAAGCCGGCTCATGTACCAATAATCTAACAAACCGCTCAAAGTTGTCTGATTGCTTTTATTATATTTATGTCAAGCGGTGTTACCTACTCAACATCTCTACGCCATAAAACGTGGCTTTTTCCACAGCATGAACCAAGACGTTAACCGCTTCCACCGTTTACGCGTCGCAAAGGCTAAGAAGTTATCCAGTCTCAGCTTTCTTGTTAAGTGTAGGAACCGTGGGATTATACCCAACTTCATCGACGTCAGTACCAACCTTCCTTACTCTCAAAAAGTTTCATCTATTCTTCACCAGTGCCGAATGTCTCTACTTCGTAATGTCATTCGACAACTGAGGTCCGATATTGCTAAGGTTGAAGAGGAATTGTACTACCTTCACCTAAAGCTTGCTGCTTTTCACGAGTCTTTCCGCATGATTGACACTAATTCTGCTGCCATAGCTCAGCGCCATGTTCATTTACATAAACAGTGTCTTTCCAAGAAATTCGTTAAGTTGGTATCACAACAGTTGCCTTCCCAGGATGCTCCACCAGATTACCAGGCAGGATTTAATATCTGCAACTTCTCATCATATCAACTCACGGATATTGAAAAGAGGGCGTTAGCTAGAAGACCGTCATTTGTTTACCCAGCAGCAAAACCCCCCTACAAAGATATCATTCAAGAGGCTGAACATGCAATGTCGTTCCTCCCCAGCAACCAGCAAGAAGCAGCACGTTGGAAGGTTGCACGCGACGCCATGAAGTGCAAACACAAGGGACCATCTGCTAGCCAAAAGGAGGAAATCAGGGCTATCAAAGGATTGAAAAACAACTCCAATATTCGTATCCTTCGGGCCGACAAAACTAAAGAATTGGTCATCATGGACTACAGTGATTTCATCGATCAAGCCAACTCTACTATATCGTCCCTATCATGCACCCCGGTACTGAGAAACCCTTTACCTAGCCTCACTCGAGCTTTGACACAAATTAAGAATTCTCCCACAGTGTACCCTCCCCTCAAACATGCTTGTAACCCTCCCAGTTGCTTTACTATTCCGCGGATTTTCTT
>QLNU02015360.1:153405804-153419552 GCA_006491805.2 Dysdera silvatica | reverse complement strand
TGTCAACGACCTTCTGGGACACCCTGTATACATAAATGTCTTTATAAATCAGTACATACATAATAAACGCGAATTAGTATTGAAATAATAATATTATTATGCTATGCACAAAAATGTTATACGTACCTATGTATTTTTTAATGAAAAAAATTGTATACTAATATATGCATTTGCGGTTTTAATTGTGCGGAGGGATTCGAAACGCTTTTGCAATTTTCACTTCTATGATCACAATATTTTATTTGTTATTGTCTCTAAAACTTTTAGCTTATCGCAGGATCTCAATATCTAACTGAACAGAAAAGTTTATTGTTATTAATTGTACAGTTCTGTGGGGTTTTGGGAAGGTTGGCCCAATGTGTGAGGCGCTGTGCTTTCAGAAAGAGAGAAAGTCTTTTACATGTCGACAGTGCCATGACTGTCGACCAATGATTGGGGTCAGACTTAAAAAGACATCCCACCTTCAATTCTTACAAGGAACCCCCCCCCCAGAACTCACGAGTCAAAGATCAATGAATTTAATTCGGCTAAATGTATTCACCATGAAACCCTTAATGTGTGAAAATTAGCAGCTATGCCCTCCCCCTAGAAATCGAGAAATTAAATATTAAAAAGTAGCTAAAATAGCACCAATTGCAACACTTTTGGCGATACTTCGCGAGATAGCTACGTAGTTGGTCAAAAAATGTGAAAAGCTAACGCGATTTAGAATACGTCCAGTAATACAGTGATTGCGTTAACTTGTTAAATTTAAACGTATTAGATTTTGAAGTAGCTGTAAAGTTATTTTTTTCTCTATTTGTTAAATTGAAGTTCTATATTATTTTTATTTTATTTCTGAAAGTCACATCAGAAAACAATTTACTTTAATTTTTATAATCACATTGCAAGTTGCAATTCAGTTTGTGCATAAAAGAATCATTTATTTTTATTTTAAAAATTCTGTCACAAAGTATCGCTTGTATTCTATTTATCCGTATGAGGATAACATGGAACAGAGTATAAATATATTTAATGTTATTTAGATGCTTTTTGGGGAATTTTTGTATAATTTATGAAAAAATTAGAAGGCGCCAAATGGCGATAAAGTCTCCCTTTTGTCAACCTAAACTCATTTTTTATTTATTATTTTTAGCGTTAATCTGAGGAGATAGATGCTAATTTTCGCATATTAGGTTTCTTATGGTGTTTACTTATGACTGAATTAAATTCGTCAGATTCGGAGTGTGAGCTCTGGTGGGGGGCGGGGGAGTTCCTTGTTAGAAAAAAAAAGGGCAAGACTACGGACATAGATTTTACGTCACAATAAGGAGATCTTGAAAATCTTTCACACAACTAGGAGAGGGAGGACGTTTACAAAGACAATTTTCCTCTGCACACACTTTTTTCCTTGTTTGAACACTTATGTTCATGCAAAGATTGTCGTCTTTATTCGATTGTCCAGAGACAGCCCGCAAATATCCGTTAAAGCGGAAAAATTTAATATTGTATAAATCTATGGATTTTTTTTATTATAATAAATTTTATTCTTATAAGCAGGGCATTCGATTATCCGTGGCCTGTTTAAGTGAGGCCGACTGTGTGATTAATTTATGAAACAAAAACTGAGTTTTACTTGTTACTTGATTTTTTCACATTTAATATGTTTGAGTTTTACTTGATGTTTTCACACGCTTTCATATGCTTGAGTTTTACTTTCTCTTCTATTGATTCATGCGGCATTTCTAACATTCTAAAAAAAATAGTATTTAATTCAAATTTAAAGATATTGCGTCTAAATTATGTACATTATTATTAGATGCAAAATTTTATATATTTGTTTAATTTACCTTTTCCCATATTGAATGATCACTCTTTCGTCATTATACAGCAATGATCAGTCTGCTCTACATTTGGTATACGAGGTGTGATTGGAAAGTTTGAAGACTGGTCTTGTAATTTCAAAATGGCAGTACTTACGGGCTATTCCGATGGATCTTCTTCAAAGTAGGCCCCTTTTGATTGCATACACCGACTTCAACGATGTTTTCACTTTTGGAAACATTCCTGGAAATTTTATTTTCTTAAGAGCGTGAAGAACCTTTTCCGTATTTAACTAGATGTCTTCAATTGAACCAAATCAGTTCCCTTTCAGTGAAATTTTTAATTTAGGAAACAGGTAGAAGTCAACTAGGGCTATATCATGGGAATAGGGGGCTTCAGAAGCACAGGAATTTGGAATTTGTCCAAAAATTCCGTGATCGAGAACGCACAATGCGTGAGTGTGTTGTCGTACTGGAGGACCCAATTCTGTCTCGCCAGAGTGCAAGTCTTTTCTTTCGCACATTTTCGTGCAAATGCTGAAGGACACTTTTATAGTGTTCCTGGTTGACTGTCTACCCTTAGGAGCAAATTTGTGATGCACGATACCCTTAGAATCGAAAAATCCACCAACACTGTCTTCATATTTGAAGGACTTTGTTGCGCCTTTTTTGGTCATGGCAAACTTGGACCCTTCCACTGCGGTAATTGTGCTCTTGTTTCTGTGTTATACCCGTAAACCCATGATTTATCACCTGTAGTTACGCTAATTAACGAATCTGGTTCAGTTTCGGCCCGGTTAATCAGTTGTTGGGACACTTCAAGTTGGTGTTGTTTCTGCTGGCATGACAACAATTTCGGAATGAATTCCGCGGACATTCACTCATGTTCAAATTTTCAGTTAAAATCGACTGAACCGCGTAGAAACTTAAATTTAAGTCAGCAGCCATCATTCTAATGGTAAGTCTACGGTCAGAGCTCACTAAATCGTGAATTTTCACAGTGTTTTCGTTGGTTTTTGAAGTGGAAGGTTGGCCGGACCGGGCGTTGCCTTCGATAGATTCATGGCCACGTTTGAATCTATTGAATCAGATAAAAACATTTAACAGCTCAGACATTTATTGCTAAAAGCTGTTTTTAAAAGTTTGTAAGTCTCTGAAGCAGATTCTCTGGTTTTAAAATAAAATTTGACACGAACACGTTGTTCCATGTTTTCATCCATTTTGCGAAATCAATAATCCGCCGAAAACTGAAAACACGTCTTCATTCACTAGGATGCTACTTTCTACTGAACAAAGATAGGTAATTTTTGTAGGATGTTTTAAGGACAAAACAAGCTTCCTCTTTCACACCCACCAGCAAACCTATCCCTTTTTATTAAGCAGTGGCGCCACCTGTCTTAAAACTTCCCAATCACACCTCGCACAGCAACCACTATAATGGTTTTACGGCTCTCAAAAATGTTCTCCAATTTTAATAAAAGCTATGCACGAATTCATAAATATATACAGTAAGACCCATTTATAATGAGCTTACGTTTAGCCGAAAAAAATATGACTTTTGTTTGGTATAATTATTAAGTGCATTACAATTTAATCGTTTTTAGCGAACGACGCTTTTTGCTGTCCCCAGATGTAACGAGAATGATGACAGTGTTTATTAAACAAAATATAGAAAATTCTAAATAGTATCTAAATAAATCCGTGTGATCGAGGAAGTCGTTTTCACCGAGGCGAAATTGACGAATTTTGAAAAAAAAAATCGAATTTCTGGAAACTCCCATCCCTTTCAAAATGCATAATAAGGAGTTCAGAATAAACCCTTTTTTCAGATAGTGGATTATGTTAATGACTGTGTATTTAATGTCCTAAATATTCGTTGCGCGATGAAAATTAAATTAACATAATTACTTCAGAGCGAAGCAAAACACATGGAACTTTTTTGAGCATCTTCAATGAGGCTTGTTTTGGGTACGATTATTAGCGAAATAGGTCGTTTATATATCATAGGTTTTCTTACTTATTCAGCTTGTTCTCCTGAAATTTAAGTGATAATATAATACGTTCATTACTATAAATTTTAAGGAAATTTAAAGCTGAATATTATTGCATACATGTTGCAAGTCACCTATGCAGACTTCATTTTCAAAATTTGGAACTTTAAATTGAGTAACCAGTTTAGTTAACGATCGTATTTAACGAGCATTTTCGTTAACCTCAAGCTTCTCCTCGTTGTATACAGGTCTTACTGTATTCGTTATTTAGGCTTGCAATTCATAACCAAAATATATGGAAGCCTTTACATGTTTTCATTCGTTCCTTGTCGAAATTTTCTCTATTAAAATAAATTTAAAACATGACTGAGGTATTTAAAAAATAAAATATATGTATTATATCATTATGATATCAATATATCGTCAGTTGTTACATATTTAGAATATCTAGAAAATCGGTAGGCCCTAAATTAGAACAAAACAGTGATATATGAACAATTATGCAACATAGCATGACAATGACATTTGCATAAACGTCCGAAGTTGAAGATTGCAGTTAGTTGATTATAATTTTGCAATAACAGATTTTTTAAATTTAATTAATTTTTACCTTTAGAACGAAATTTGTGCATTTCTCTACATCGCATAAAAGTCATTATACATTTCGCTTTCTTTTTGGTTTTACGGCTCAAAGACTACAGTGGTCATGCTGCGCCGGGACCTACTATTTTCCGAGGAATCCGAACCTCTTAAGGCCTAGGGAACCAAACCCCGGACTACAGTGAGCAGTGCGATCTTTATACATTTAAAATTTTGAAACGTCTATTATAATTTTCAACCATTTTTAAAACTTTAGCGTCATGTAGAAATATTTTCCATAAATATATTCTAAACGGAAAATAAACTATTTTAATCTCCATTGAAATAACATGCAGCTCTTTTTTACCTTGGGTATTTAATTCCAACTACGGACAATTCATATGAAAATACGCAAATTGAGAAAATAAAGTATTTTACGTTCTATTTTGCAAAAACTTATTATTAGACTAAAATGGCAAGATGTTTTCTACTCAATTAAAGTATATCTGTTTTACAGCAAAATATCTAAACGATGCCACGTTTCACCGAATGCCTTTGCAAACAGTAAAAAGTAATTCATTTCGTAGATGGCGTCGTTTACATCCGAAACTTCTCTTACTTTTTCCTTTTTCGTCCATGGCCCCGTGAGAGAAGAAATAAGACAGAAAAAACAAATACTAAACGTTATAAGCTGTTTAAATGGTAACAGCAATAAACCGAATCTTAAAACAGCAATAAACCGAATCTTAAAACAACATTAAACGCAATTTTCGGTGACTATTTTCTTCACCAAATGCAAACATGGTAGTGTTAATTGGCGCTTTTATGTAATTAGTTGCTGATTACAACTGATTACAATAGCCCTTTCATGTCCAAAGTGAGTGAATTTAGTAAAGATTGTAAAGGGGCATAATATTTCAATAAAAGTAGACACGTAATTTCCCACTTTTACTATGTTTGAAGTGTTTTTCTAGTCCTAATCGAATGCTGGAAATTGTGTTTTTTCCAGTCCTAATAGAATACTGGAAATTGGGCTTGTAAAAAAATAAATAAAAACTAAAAAAACCGTCCGCGATAACTATTATAACTGCAAACTAAAAATGGATGTCCTCAAAAAGAAGGGACAATTTTCGTCGTTTTTTAACTTCGGTAAATCAAAAAGATAGTAATATATGTATGAACACCGAACGGGTTCACAAACCTTTCGTTCACGTCGGAAAAGGTGCAGACTAATTTGCTCCTTATTGAATTACTAACGTTCCAGTCTTGCATTTTTCGTGTTCTGTGCAAATGCAGAAATATACTTTGCCAAAACCACGTTTCAATAATGATCGTATTATCGTGTTGTTTTATAGAATGAAACGTTAGAGCATTATCGAGGAAATATCAGCTTTACCGTGCCCAAATTTTATTTAAATAGTTAGTAACAAATTCCACAGCCCTTTCCATGTAAACTGCAAAATGTATGTTAAATAGAAGTTTTCTTTTAACTATTATTATGCCGATAACCTTATATACGTAATTTTATCAAATTTCAAGTGAATTACTATGTTTTTAAAAAAGTTATTATATCATTTGTTTCACTTCATTTTTTGCACATTAAAATTGGCGTTAAAAAAGCGGAGTTTTGGCTGACTTTTACGTCATGTTAGTTCGAGGGAGCTTACCGTCACTTCCCATTTTAATCGCAAGATTGATTGTCAGGTCAACATTTTTATCGAAGATGCATAAATTCAACGTAAACAAAATTTCACATGCGAGTGGAGAAAAATATTTTAAAATAATTTGATCTAATAGTAATGTTTAAGAATTAATTTTGGTGTATTGTATATGTTTCGTTTTCGTCTCGTACTGAGCATGTAGTGAATTCGTCTCGTACTGAGCATGTAGTGAATTCGTCTCGCAAGGATCATGTTCTGTAGCAAATTGCATCGTTCTCGAATTTTTCTAATTCCGAATAAATAAAAATACTCGATGTTAATAGTGGACTGTATTTAATTTAACTAAGCATATAAACATCAATTACTACATTCGAAATGGGGCACAATTGCTCGCTTATATGGAGCACCGTAGCTCTCTGGTATCTGCATGCATAAATAGAGTACAGTAGCTGGTTTAGTTGGAGCACCTTAACTCGTTTATCTACTAACTTAAATGGAGCACAATAGCTAGCTTACATGGGGCACCTTAGCTCCCTTAAACATGAACTTAAATGAAGCACAATAGCTCATTTATGTGGAGCACCTTAGCTCTCTAGTATCTACATATATAAATGGAGTACAATAGCTCACTTGGAGCACCTTAACTCGTTTACCTACTAACTAACCATGGAGCGTAATAGCTAGCTTACACGGAGCGCCTTAGCTCCCTTAAATATGAAATTAAATGGAGCACAACAGCTCACTTATATGGAGCACCTAAGCTCGCTGGTATCTACATACCGACTAAAAGAAAAGGAAGAAAGGGAATTTTACATAACAATTAACAGGTTCACAACACGCTTAGCACCCAATAAACAACACAGAAATACAATTTAAGAAGTGTTGCTACTGAAAACTGCTACATACAAAATTATTCGAGAAGCCGCAACAGTATATGTAAACGTAATTCGTTCAAACTTCAATTTAAATGATAATACAGTGAAACTTCTCAATAGTGGACACTGACGGGGAACGGAAAAGTGTTCGTTTTAAGAAGTGTCCATTATTGGGAAAAAAACAAAAATACGTAAAAGTTTTCAGTTGAAGTTTAACATTTATGAAGCTTGATTTAATTAACTATAGTAAATACAATATATATACTAGCAGTACATATTGCGTTTATAAATAACACTCACCTTTTACAACGATCTCTCTGTTTAATTATCCATTTCATTTAATTGTACAGCATTACAAATTTATTTTGAAAAAAAGTCTGAAATTTTGGTTTGCTTTTTATACATTTTTACAATTTTCCCTTCCACATGAATTCCTAATTCGAATGCATTTTTTAGACCATCTGGATCATTCTCTTGTAAAAAATACCTTTTTAATTTACTAATGCATTAAATGGCTTCTTTCTTAGACACTATTTTCATAATATTTTCTTCGCTTTCAGCAATTTCTAGCTCCTTATCCAGTTCTGTATTGTAGTTTCTGACATCATCAATTAGGTCATCAACATTAGTGGATTAATTTTCAGTTGCTAACCGTTCACCTATTAACGTGTAATCTTCATAAGATTCAAGGAAGATTTTCATAATGTCATCATCAACAGTTTCTGTAGTGGCTTTGTTGGTGATGGAAATTCCTGCTTTTACAAAACAAGGACCCATAGTTGCAGCTGTGATTTTTACTGAAGAGCAAATCCACAATATTGCGTCTAAGATACTTACACTGCTTGAAAGAGAGCTTGGTGATTTAGTGTCTTACATTTTTGCTAAAAGGTGTCTTACAATGCACTGACGGTAGTAAGTTTCGAAGCATTTAATTATGCCTTGGTCCAAGAGCTGGCCAACAGAAGTCGTGTTTGGAGGAAGAAAAATTAATTTGACATTTTCCAAAGCAATGTCAGGATGAGAAGAAGCATTATCTAAAATTAAAATCACTTTTCCTTTTTCTCGCTGCATTTTTCTATCAAAGCCTAACAACCACTCAATCATTAAATCTTTGTTCATCCGCGATTTTTTATTTGCCCGACATTGTACGTCCAATGCATTAACATTAACCCTTTAAAACATCGTGGTTTCATAGCTTTACCTATGAGCAGAGGCCTTTCAAATTTACCTATCATATTCACACACAACAGTTAGCCTTTCTTTGGAAATCTTTCCTCCACTGCATTTTTCGCCTTTGAGATTCATACTTTTGTCCGAAAGAGCTCGAAAGAAAAGGCCAGATTCATCACAGTTGAAAATGTTCTTATCATCATAACCTTTGAAAAGATCCTTAACTTTCATTTTCCAATCAAAAACAATTTCGTTGTCAACAGACGAGTTTTCACCGCATACATTTTTATAAGAAATATTGTGTCGGGTTCGAAATTTATCCAGCCAGCCACCCGAAGCCTTGAAATCAGAAAGTCCCTTTCTTTGAGCAGTTTCTAGTGCTTTCTCTAGAATTAAAGTTCCAGACAAAGGAATGCTCTTCAACCTAGCACGGCTAAACCATTCAAATGTTAAGGTATCCACAGCTAATCCTTCTGTTTTAGGGAAAGCTCTTTTGGTCTCTTGGTTACCATTTTCGGCCCAACATTTTAAAAGTTCATCATTCCGTTTTAAAATTCCACATACTTGAGTTTTCCCAATGCCCAACATTTCCGCTAAATCACGCGCACTTAATTTTTCAGCTTCTTTTAAATTTATAACATCGACTTTCTCTCTTAAAGATAAGCGTTTACGTTTTTGCGACTTTTTTTTTCTCAAATAAAAATAGCGAACTCTACTGCAACCAGTATATGCAAATTCTAAAGGACTTCTGCAGAAAGCTGCATATGGACATCGGCGTCACTTAGACTAGACTGTTAAACTACATTTTTGCTTCGTTAATCTTGATGTTTTAAATGAGAGGGGGAGGGGAGTGCTCTTATCTATTCAAAAACAACATTACTAAAGGTGCCTGCTGCTCAGGAGAATAGTTATCTATGAATCACAAATTTTTTGCAGGTGTTGTTCGACTCCATGGAAAGCATTTTTTTTAAAACGGAACTCACCCGTTTAGCTTTTGCAAACTGGAAAAATGAAAAGGGTGCTTCTAAATATTCTGCGCCCTCTTCCCCCACGGCGGCAGTTCATTCGTCGTGTTTTAACGATCTACAATATCTGATTACAATTTACAGTACAAAACTACGTTTTTTGCATTGTCTGTTAATTTCAATTTTTTAAGTGTCCGCGTCCGTTATTTAGAATGTCCGTTATTTAGAAGTAAAACGTCCATACGATTCAATGTAAATTTGCCGGGGAATTGAAAAGTGCCCGTTATTAAGAGACGTCCGCTATTCGGAAGTGTCCGTTAAGAGAAGTTTCACTGTGCGTATATAACATTTTCTTACACTGATTTAAAACATTCCTTGATATTCTTGTGTTAATTTTAAAACTCTCTAAAAAAGAGGAATATCTTCAAAAATTATAATGTAAGCATAAAAATATCAATATTTTTGTAATTAAGAATATACTGAAAATTGAACTTTTTGCTATGCAAATTTGGAATTAGATCGTTGGCAAATAGAAAGCATGTTAAGTAGCTCGCTGATGTAATTAGGTTGCAGATCGCTGTTCTATAACATTCTAGAAAGTTTTTTTAAAAGCGCTACAAAGGTATCCAAAATTGATGAAATTAACATAGAAACACAAGGGATTACTATATTTCAGAAAAGATTTTTTAGTCTCAGAATATAAATTCACTATACTTTTATTTATTCTAATAATCTGAAGATTTTCTGGGCATAGCTTATAATTTCACACTTACTAAAATTGAAGAATTAAAACTAATAAATAAATACAGTAAAATAAAAAAGTATATTATAAAAAAATTCTAACCTTGTAAAATTTGGTGGTATTCCACCATAATATAAAGCACTTTCCTTAAGATCCAATAGAAAAGAGTTTTGTTTCTTACTTTTTGCTTCAAGAAATTCTTGATTGACTAACATCTGAGCTGAAAAAATTAAAACCAAGAAAATGAAAACTAATCTATTTTTCATTTTTGCCTTTACAAATGGCTCGATCAACTAGAATATTATACCTATATATTCATTTCATACATGAATTAAACTCTCTGTATATGATAAAACAATGATATAAAAAAATTGAAATAATTTATATATATGTATCCAAAAATAACTGGAATTTAAGATTTACTGCCCTGCAATTATTGCCACTAGATATATTAATAAGCATATATAGTTTCCCACACTGGTGTATCATATAACATTATTCTGTGTTCTCTACGTTGTTGTTCTGAGGGTTTTTTTGCTGATGTTTACTACATAGCGTCTACCCAAATTCTGTTTCAAACTTCTCTGACTTTTCAAGGTTTTCCAGATCACATCTTAATTAATTTCCAGTCAATGATTAAAGAAAACAGCACACAATAATGCATTGAAATTTACATAATCAAAACAAGTTTCAAGGCCATAAAATCCGCTAACAGAAATCCCACAGCCAATTTGTAACTCAATTACAGTGAATTTACAAATACAAAACATGTATTAAAAACGCAGTTTCTTACACTAAAAACTAGCATATAGTATTCACAACAACATTTTCATTCGACCATTTTTGTATTTATTATAAACGAGCTTAACTATATAATCGTAAAGCTGATTTTTCATCTTCTATTCCATTTAAAAAGTGTGTACGACTATATATAAGGGAAAGGACATCAATATGGTAAAAAAATCTTACAGATTGAACAATTTGGCTAAAAGCACTTTTTTTTCCAAGTTTTAGTTATACACTGCCGGAAAATGAAAAAAGAACACCAAGAAGGAATTGCTGGATGGTTATGAAATTTGCATATGTTAATGGGGTGGAGCACAAGTAGGCGTGATCTTAATTTCATGATTAACCGGCTATCCCTTTCACCCAAACATGTATAATATGCAAATTATAGTCGGTGGTATTTAAGGAAAAGGGTGAAGTTGGTGTAATCAGTAGTCGAATTATAGACACTTGCGAAGACTCTGAAGAAGCTATAATGCCTGGTCGTGGAAGACCTATACAATTTCAGTAGTTATCGAACTTTGAGAGAGGTCGTCTAGTGGGATTCCATGAGGCCGGTTGATCGTATCGTCGTACTGCGGAGCGAATTGGACGGGAAGTATCGGTGGTGGTACGTACATTGGTGGCGTAGATGGTTCAAAGAACATTCCCACACAAGAAGACATGGAACAGGGACTCACAGACGGATTGATGAGAGGACAGATTGACGCATAAGAAGAGCGGCGTTGTCAAGCAGAATATCACTTGCGTCTCAAATTTGAGCTGCCGTTGCACTTGAGGTGTCAATGCGAACAATCCTAACCGTCTGCTGGAAGCAGGACTACATGCAAGTGTGCTTCTGGCATGTGTGCCTCTGACTCCAACCCACCGTCAGGAATGACTGCAGTGATGTTATCAACGTCTGCACTGGAGGGCGCACTGGTGATCTGTCGTTTTCAGCGATGAAAGCGATTTTGTTTGGGAGCCTCAGATGGCCGTATGCTTATTCGCAGACGCACAGGGGAGCCTCTCCACCCTTCTTGCATCCGCCATCGACACACAGGGCCTACACCTGGTCTCCTCTTATGGGGAGCGATCAGCTATCACTCCCATAGAGAACTAGTGTTTGTACCGGGCACGTTAAACAGCACTCGGTATATCCGAAGTATCATTCAGCCAATTGTTGTGTCATTTGTAAGGTTGGTTCATAATGATGTAATCCAGCATGGCAATGCCCACCCACAAACGGCACGTGCAATGCAACACGCACTTCAAAGTGTGAAACAACTTTCGTGGCTTATATGTTCACCAGAGTTGCTTCAATTGAGCACGTGTGGAATTTTATGGGACAACGACCAACCGGCCTCAAAAAGTCCCATTAGACCACCTCCCTCAAATTTCGTTAACTGCTGAAATTTTACACGTCTTCCACGTCCAGAGATTGTAGCTTCTTCAGAGTCTTCGCAAGTGTCTATAATTTGGTGACTGACTGCATCCACTTCGCCCTTCTGCTTAAAAAGCACCGACTGTAATTTGCATATTATAGCATGTTTTGTCGTAAGTAATAACCGATTGATCCTGAAATTAAGATCACGACTACGTGTGCTCTACCCCATTAACATATGCAAATTTCATAACCGTTCAGAAATTCCTTCATGGCGTTTTTTTTAATTTTCTGGTAGTGTATGTTTTGTTTTTAGAAATATATGGACTTAATAATTTTGTAAAATTTTGATGCTAAAAGGTAATTTTTGGAAGACGTTTAATCAAAGAATAAAGTTTCAAAATTTTCAGTATGAAATGCAGTCTGAAAAGTACAGTTCAGGAAAATAATTTTAATAAGATACTTATTATAATAATGAACTTTGAATTTCCCCGATTTAGGTTTTGCACTTCAAATTTCATTGATTTTTCCAATCAGAAAAAACTTCCCTAACTTTTTCAGGTTCCCTATGTTTTCAATAACGGTAGACACCCCGTTACTAGCAAACAGCAATTTTATGATGGCAGATCATAAGGAAAATATATAATGAATACACATTAATAACATAAGGAAATTACAATCAGTTACGGTTCAAAGCACAATAGATTGTAAATATTACTGTTCTGTCAATTCCACGGATGGAAACCGTGTTACCCTATAACATTTGATAAAAGGTTGTGGTAAGCTTTAGATATGCTCCTGTGATGTCAGCTCGGTATACACTGAAGAGTTAAAACATTATGAGCATCTACCTAATAGCGTACTGCTCCACCTTTGTCATGAGAAAAAAACGCAACCTGCCTTGACATAGATACCATAAGTGTTTGGTAGGTGGTCAGAGACAAATGGTACCAGATTTGCGAACAGCAGTTACGTAATTCCCAGATATTCTGGGGTGGTGGATTTTGAGTTCTAAACTGCTATTGCATGACATCCCAAATGTGCTCCATGGGATTCATGTCCAACGAGTTAGACAGCCAGGACATCAACTGAAATTTATCTTCATGCTCCTCGAACCATGGTAGCACAATTCTGACATTGTGACAGGGACTCCATTCCTGGTGAGGAAGACAGACGCCATGTAAGGATACAACTGATCTGCAAGGATGTCAAGATAGTCAACAGCTTTCATGATGTGTTCAACTACAGATAACAGTCCTAGAGACACCCATGAGAACATCCTCCAAAACATAATACCACCAGCCTGTTTATGACCCACAGTACATGTATCAAGGAACTGTTCGTCTGGATGATGGCATACTCTGTCGCAACTATCGACGTGGTGAAGCAGAAAAGACGTTTCATCCGACTAGGCAATTCTGTTTCATCGTTCCATGGCTCAGTCACGATGTTCACGGGCCCACAGTAGGCATAAATGGCGATGATGATTGGTTAACAGAGGTGCATATGAGGTCCGTGTGCTGCCGAGTCCTACATGAAACAAAGTCTACTGAACTGTATGCTCCAAAACACTTTTACTTGGACTTCCATTGTAATCGGCAAAGTTATTGAGTCACTGGCTGTCGTCAATTTTGCTCAATTCATGCAAGACAGCCTCTAATGTCCAATTTGGTTGATGACACATAGACTTTAACTACTTGCCATTTTACTACTGATTTTCACTGTCGTTCATCCACTTTGCATAAACAACTACTAAAACAACTTTTGCCTGTAAAACCACTTTGCCTAGCAATGGAAGCTTGCGAAAACCGATG
>QLNU02015360.1:153387794-153405704 GCA_006491805.2 Dysdera silvatica | reverse complement strand
TCGGAAGGTCATATCAACATGGCGCTGAAAGGTCTGAGAAGCATTCCTGAGGCCATATACCATCTGTGTATATTCGAATAAACCCAGAGGAGTAATGACTGCTGTTTTGCATATATCTTCTTCTGCAATCGGGATCTGATTATAAGCACGTACAAGATCGAGTTTCGAGAAAATTTTCTTTCCTGCGAGACTAAGACTGAAGTCTTGTATATGGGAAACTGGGTGTCTGTCTGGTTCTGTTATGGCATTTAAACGACGATAGTCTCCACATATATGCCAATTATTCTCTCCCTTGGGGACGAGGTGGATTGGATTGCTCCATTGACTCCATGACAAGATCGAGTGATACCTTGATCCATCAGGGATTTAAATTCTAGTTTTAGGAATTCGAGTTTTTCAGGCGATAAATGTCTGGCTCGTGCAAACACAGGAGGGCCATGCGTGATAATGCAGTAGCTAGTTAGATTATTTACGTTAAGGCCTACTAACGACGGATTTGTTATATTAGGATATCTGTCTAAAATTTCGTGATAACACGAATTTCCTGATAAAAGTTGTCAGACGCGGTGCAAGTGTATTGACTGTGTCAGTTTTAGTCATGAGTAGCGTAATCCTGTCAATTAAGCATTTATTCCTAACATCAATTAAGAGATTGTAATGTTTCACGAAGTCAGCACCAGCAATTGGTTCAGAGACGTTTGCTATTACAAATTTCTATGAAAAACTTCTATGTAATTCGAAATCTAACTGTATTTCTATTGTACCCCATATGTCTATTTTCATACAGTTCGCAGCGTATAGAAATAAATCCTTTGTACACGATCTTTTAGCGTAGTATTTGGGGAATACAGACAAAGTTACACCATTGTCCACCAGGAATTTGTGACCCGAGATTTTATCCCTAACAAAAAGACGGCCTCTATTCTCACTCACGTCCAATCCCGTCACATTGGTCTTGGTTCCGCTTTTTCCGACCATAAACATGGCTCTCTGCATTTCCGGGCGTTATCACCAAATTTTCTGTGGTACCAGTATATATATGTTATCATTTGGGTCCGAATTACTGGAATTGTTTCGAGAGTTGTCTCGTTGCCATTGGACAATTGGAGCTCGTCTGCCGCGACTGGGCGAACGACTATAAATTAAGCTTGTTAGTTGTCTAACTTTCTTTCTTAATTGACTAAGTTATTCTTGTAAAGTGTTGTCCGTGCGATAAGATTCTGAGGGTCGTTATACTTCGTGTAATACTCGCAATCAATCATTCTACTTCACGAATTTTATCGGTAATTCGGGCTAGTTCATCGAGATTTTCGCCTCCAACAGACAAAATCTGCTGCTCGTTGAGAGGGAGTCTTCTCAGCCAAAGTCCTCGAAGCATAGAGTCATTCAATTTACCAGACGATATCTTCTTTATAGCATTTCCTCGACGATTACTCGTCGTTAATAGCATATCTGGCGCTTTATCTGCGAGTGTCAAATCCTGCAAAAGTGTCTGGAGCTTGGCTGCTTCTGACTGGGTAAATTGTTCGTTGATTCGTGTTTTAAGTGCGAGATAGGCATCCCTAGGAGGGTCTCTTATAATGACGCTCACTACTAAAAGTAATTCTGGTTCAAGGGCTGCTACGACACAGTGGAACTTCGTTCGGTTGTCTTTAATACCCAAAGTAATGAACTGGCTTTCCAGCTGACGAAACCCAAGTTTTGTATTGTTTTTCCAAAAAGGCGGTGCTTTAAAGGCAGCACTTGAAAATTCGAGAGACGGGTCTGAATTGTCGCCCATGTTGTTAATTTGAAAGACGTTCGTATAAGAAAAAAGAAATTTTGGTGATTATTGGCGACTTCAAAACATTCCCTTGGCGATTGTGATGATGGCTAATTCTTCTTCTTGGCGTTGGGATGTGGAACGATATTGGCGATATCCGGCGGCTGCAAAATGCGACTAAGTAAACTGACAATTACGATTTCTTGGAATTCATTTAGAACGTCAGCTAATCCAGCGATAGAATGGTTGATGAAATTCAGAAGGTGTTTTAAATATCACGTACGTTGTTACCACTTTATAGCGGTATTAGGAGGTAGCATGACAGGACAGAGAAAATATACCTAAATTCGAACGCTATAAAATAAATAGCAGTGTGGCCAAATTTATATCGGTCAAACACGAATAGCACTGCGCCACAGATTAAAATAACACGAATCTTATGTCAGAAAGCAAGAATTACATAAATCGGCTCTGGCAAAACATTCATGGGAATTCGGACATCAGTTTCTATTCTCCAATGCACGTATTAATAAAAAAGTCAACTCAACACTTGATCTCAGTTTCTTTGAGGCATTTCACATCCTAGCAAACATCAATGTTGCAGTTAATGATCAACTCCTTAGTAACTCTATATCATCCACTTGGAAAAACCTTTTGGGTCTCACGGCTGAAGACGTCTCCACAAATACGCTTTACTCCTCCGCCCAATCAAGTTTCCAACCGACGTGATGGCAACACCGACCAACAGCACGGACATAAACAGAAGCCGCCATTCGCTCTGACGACGGTAGCTGGTTAACGCTATCGAAATAGCTATCAGCAGTATTATCGTATTGATAATGTTATCTAACTGCACCACTAAAATTGTGTTGCTTTTTATTTCTATTTATTTCTATAGCTATAAAAATACTTTTAATAAATTCGTTTTTACAAAATCCAGAAGTTTAGAAAACACAAGCACATGACTTGTTATTAGCATTGCTTCTTCATGGAAAGAAGTTAACAAATACAAAATGTAATAAAATAAAATGTTTGGTTTCCACACGTCACGGTGGGAGCACAACAGGCTCTTCGGTGCATATGTTTTATACAGTAAAGAAATTTAATTAAAATCTAAATCTAGCATCGTTCAAATTGTAAATAATATGATTAAAGAATATATGCCCCTACCTCATATACACATACAAAATTTAGCATTTATTCAAATCTACTTTTGCTTATATATTCTTAGAATATATTTTACCAGGGGTGATCAAAAACTTTGGTGAACATGTGAATATAAAAAAAAATCTAAGGACATAAATTAGAAATAGCAATTAGTCTCACACAATATCCTTTTTCCTGCTATTCACATACTTCTTCCAATATTCATTACACTTTTCAAAATAGTATTAGAAATACTCTTTTTTATAAGTGTCTTTTATTGTTATAAATGGAACCCGAATAAAATATGTACTAAAAACCAGCAAAACATGCATCTACATGCACCTAGAATAATAAAACGTGCACTTAAAATGAAAAATATGTACCTAAATGCAATGGTGCAATTTGTGTCCATAATGACATTCTCTCCCCACACCCAACAGATATAGGAGTGTATCATTAATTTCCAAATCTTATCTGTGGTAGTCTTTTCCTGCTTCTTTGAGTATCGTTATGAAGAGATGTCACTGTATATATATTGCTTACTTAGAAAAACAGATGTCCCATGTCTTAAAACAAGGTTTATCTTCGTTATTAACTGGCTGGATAGAAATATTTGATAGTATTCAAAATGATATGCTTTATACAGCATAATTTTTATTGCAGTATATCACAATTTTTCTCCAAATATTCTGAATAGTTAAGCTTTGTTTTCTATTATCCAATAGCAAATTATTTGTCCAAAAAAATCCTGCTCACATCTACTGAGATAATTGGACAGTATTTGTAAAATTTTGAGGGTAGTTTATAATAGACAGTTCATCCGTAACAGGCCATAATTAACATCTATCACTGATGAATAATAATACAGAATTTTGCCTCCTATGTGTTTCTTGTATTTAATCTGACCTCAGTCCAACTGCTAATCTAACACAATATAACTAAAGCCTATAATCTCTTTAATAAGCATAGTGAATAAATTAGCTATAATTATAACAGCTTGTTGATGTCTTAGAACATAGTAAGTCCTAAGGAAACTTAATGGATACTTAAACATATACATTAATAAGTCATTTTTCCTTTCTGCTCAAATGGGAGTAAAAGGAAAGTTTAAATTTATAGTTATGGTGAAAATGTCCTGATAAATTAATGATTAAATACTTAAAATTGCTGAAACTCTTCAAATATGCATTTATTCTAAATATTCACCACTTTATGCATTTATACGCACTAATGTTAAAACAAGATAAAATATGCAATTGCATATAATTTGGGCTTTAGTTATAAATGAGCGCTGCACTGAACAATGATATATTTAAATTTAAATTCGCACAAACATATTTTTTTGTGAGCTAATACCTCGTTTTATAATTGTTTCAACAGAGATACATTTTGTCTTTATCAAAAACTCCTTCCAGACTGGTCCGTTGCCATTAAATCAATGCTATTATCGATTTGAAATGAGATAGCTCTTACGTGTTACGATCTGTCATCAAATAATTTTTGCACAGTTATATAGGTATGGTAAAGGGACATCTGTAGCTTTTGTTGAAGTAAATGTTCTCACACAGATAACTAAAAATTTCATTTGACATTCAGGAAGATCTGGCAGCCTAAAAATTTCAAATATATGGCTGATTCGACTTTTTCAATAATTTTAGTATCAGGAAAGTGAAAGTGATCATGCGTCCATGAATGCTTTATAATGAAATAAAGTAATTGAGAAGGCAACAAATTAACACAGTTGAATAATAAATTTAATCGTTCACAGCTGTTTCAATAGCCCTGGACTATTTTCGTCAGAACGGTAACTGATATAACACAATGTGTAATGTCAACCCGAGTGACAAATGGCTGTTATAAGTATAGTGAAAATGAAAGGTAAAATAAATTAAACACGTGAGTTAAAGGAAGCGTCTCTCGTAGTGGAACATAAGTTTGAAGAACCGTCTCTGGTAGTGGAACATAAGTTTGAAGAACCGTCTCTGGTAGTAGAACGTGAGTTTGTAAAGAAACGTCCTGGGTATAACAATTATTCTATGTGGGATGAAATACGCCATGAGTCCGTAAAAATATTGGATGAAGAATTATTGTTCGAAATGGGGGAGAAAGTTCTTCCAAAAGGCAGAAATGAAATTAGATGGCAACTGGTCATTAACGGCGATATTTGCATTGGCGATTAGATGTATTTCAGACAATTGAGGCCCAGTGGGGAGGAAATGTTTTGGATAAGTTGTGCTTTATGAAATAAAAATTTATGGCCGAATTCCCATGATTGTTTAGCCAAACAGAACATGATGCTTATGTTCAGAAACAAGAATTCCACAGATCTGCTTTAGCTAAAACCTAAAGATTTTAACAAGATTAAAATAGGTATCAAGAACTTAGAAAATTATCAGTAATTCTATACTACATACCATTAAACTTTTCTCTAGCTGCATCCACTCTAATCCATTCCCCAGTATTATATGTGTTCTTCGTTTCAAAGAGTATATGTGATTGACCATCACCAAATTTAAGTTGATATACAACTTTTCCACTTCGCAGTTCAATGGCCATAAAATCACCCTTAAATCAAAATCATACAATACTTATTCGTCCAGTAGTATTACAGTTAATGATTATTATATTCAGATATGATTATTGTAACTTTATTTAAAAACATACGTTTCTTTGATTAGACGAAAGAAAAAGTAACCCATCTTCATTTAAGGTTCTAAAATTCAGGACGATATACAAATCTTTTTTTCGATAATAAGGATTTTGAGGAACTATGGCATAGCTGCTTCCACCTTGGAATTCATAAGCACTTATATCTATGTCTTCAGTAGCACTTCTGAAAAAATAAAATAAGCTTTTATGATTTGATAATTAATATAATATTTATTTCAAGTTTATTATAATGAGCATCAATAATATGATATTGCACAGTTTATCGAACATGCACAAACAAAAAATATACAGCAGATCCGTAGCTAGATGCTTTTTACAGTGGGGGGGGCTCTGAAAGTTACAAGAGGCTCAGGAAGCTACAGGGGTAGCTTAAAATTTGTTAATGTTTGATGTATTTTATTAATATGCAATAATATGAAATATCTAAGTAGATTAATACTTAAACTTTTAGCGAGGATAAATCTTGATACGTCGTCACCATGGAATATTCTATGTAGCAACAAAGCACAATTTTATTTATTTTTTTAAGAAATGACTGCTAATACTCCTCAGATATGTATCGTGACTTTGGCTAGATATCGTGACATGCTCCACAACTTTGTGATACCCTAGATACAATAAAGATAGTATCTTGATTCAGCCTGTTTTATGCACAATGGTGCAATTTCACACACTGGAAGAATCATGCAGAACTTGCTGCCTCAACACTTTACCAATGCTCTAGTAATTAGTCGCATGTTCCCCGCTATCTGGTAACCATCTTCTCCTGACCTAACTCCATGCGATTTTTGGTTGTGGGGATGCTTAAAGGATGTGGTATATCGTGGAACATTCGCAACTTTAGCAACATTTTAACTAAAAGACAGTATCATGCTATACGTGCGAAATATCACGAATCAGCAGTTGAGCATACAATTTTTCGCCTTCAAATTACACATATTTGTAATAGGGAACATATTGAGCAATATCATGACTCTCTCAAATGGCTAATACTATTTTTGTGAAATAAATGTGTTTTTCAACATTCTGTTCCCCTTTTCTGTGCATAAATCTGTAAAAACGCCATCTATAGGATGATTTTGTAACTATTTTTTATTGCAGAATCGTTGAGTGTATACTTTGAATAGTACGTGCAAAAATGTTCGTATTGATCTGACTATTAGTTGCAGCTGCAGAAGGCTCTGAACATGCCAACTTATTTAAAGTCCACCCTGTATATTAAAAAAACCTTAATCCATTAGCTTTTGAAAATTGTCGGAATGGGTGAGGAAAGAGAGAGAATATTCTAAATTTTCTAAGGGAAAGTAAATCCTGTCCCTGCCTGCCTTGTCTGGAGTTGTAATTACACCACATAGTACAGATGCAGTGTTCTGCAGCTTCATCACTTCTCACCAATCAGCATTCAACAAGGTGAATCTTATCACATCATGATTGCTTCCAGAAATTACTTTGTAAACAAATGCATATTGTGGATTATTTATACTTAATTAACTAATTTCCGATTAAGTGTCCGTTAAACATGGAAAAAAAGGGGGAGTGGAATGGGGATCAAGTGATAAAAAAAAACCGGACTAATACGGAATTGAGAGGAAAATATGGATCTTTACATAAAAAACAGACCAACTGAGAGCCTTGACCACATTTTCTGTTTGCCCTAGTGGCAGAAAGTCCTTGTGAATTTCGCCTTTCACGTTTTCGTCCGTGTTTCATATCGATGAGTGCTCTTCGAGTGGTTCACCTTGGACATTCGCCCGCCCGTTCTTAAATGCCTTGTGCCACTTATGACAAACTTCCATCATCATAAACTTGCTTCAACATATCAAAGGTATCACTACCCTAGTTGGTCAACTTATCGCATACCATGGATGCCCATACGAGTACTTCTAGGGGGCTGAGAAAAATTATTACCTCCTTCTCAAAGCTGTCGAGAATTTTAGTGAATGTACAAGATACCAAAACGCTACAAAAATAATTGATATTGCTTGACAATTAGTAATGAGCTAAAAAGTACCTTATTTTAAAATGTGACTGTAAAACTTTTGAAAGTAAATGCATAGCAGGTTCGGGCAAATAAAATTTTTAAACGGCTATGGGGACTCGAGCCCCTCTTTCTCCCAATATGGGCGCCCATGTAGCATACCACTGCTCGATCGTTTGCTGCATTGTTGGCCGTGACGATACGCACACGCAGTGTCTCACTCAAGTACACCTCTAAACTCTTCAACAGATTGAAGTCAACTGTTTCTTTTCAAAGTTGACTCCGCCCACCACCTTTCCCAATGGACACGGTTGCTTAGCTGACTACGAGAATGGCGAGGAAAAAAATATGCTCTCATTACTTTTGGAAAAAACCTGTACGTGAAATCGCGATTTGTTTTAAATTATTGGGGTGTCCACAGGCTCATATAACTCTGCGACTATGGTTTAGATAGACTGCCACTGCCTTTAAAACTGAACGCAGAATTATGAATTACTAAAACACAAAATAAAACAAAGAGAACAAATTGTTCAATTACTTTTGATAATATCATGTATAGTATAAATATGCAGCTATATTATTTTAGGGCTGCACATGTATTTAATAAACGTCTAATATATATGTAACATTTAAAAAGTTAAAAAAAATTATACCCTTCTTGGCAACCGCCACAACCTATATTTGTTGCAAAATCCCACAAACCAATGGGTTTACCATCAAGTAAAACGTCATACAAACAGCCAGAAAATTTTGATGTTTGCAATTCAGTAGGATGCTGCAGAAAAACAATGAAATGGTTACAGCTTAAGTTAATATTATTTATTAACTATTTTGATTTTAAAATCAATGATATATAAAGCCATAATAATGTATATATTTCATGTAAATATAAATATGTGCTCCAGAAAAATTATATAGTTACAAAACTAAAATTAATAGAAAATAGAGATAAAAGTTTTATCCTTTCTAAAAAGGAGAATTTATATATTATTACAACTAAAGAATTTTGTACCATACTGCACATATAAAGTTACTTATAAGATTATAGTTAAAAAAAAACTACATGAATCTTCTGTAAATTCAAACATGAAACCGGTATACAATACTTTGAAATGTATAGAAGAATGCAACCCCAAAACACAGATTTGTATTATCTCTCAGTGATCACTTTAAATTTTAGGACTCTTTTTTTTTTTCTATGGGATCAATGAGAATATTTTATCAAGCGCTATATAAGAGAAAAGTATTGTTTCAAGTGCAAAATACTTGTGATACTAACAAAATCATAAAGAAAGGAGTTATGAAGTTTCTCAATGACACTAAAAATATAAGTATTGAAAATGATAGTGTTACCAGTTAATTATTAGCAGTTTTAAATTCTGTGGCATATAAAGTCACATTTAAAATCGGTCATTGTTGCTATTGATTTCTTTTCTTTCAAAAACCTATGAAACAAATCCTTAACAATATTTGTTTCGTAATTTGTAAAATATAATTTCCTATTCATCATTGTAAATTTTGTGACATGATACAATGTAGCACTTCTTTCCATATCATTTCCAGTAAAAATCATTACGACAAAATAAATTTATAGTTTAAATAACTTCAAAAGTTCCACGTCTTCGATCATTACAATATACATAAAAATAACAATCATGATATACATTTATTTATATCTGTTTACCAGATATTTAAAAATATTTTTATGGTCGTACAGCATAATCTTTTAGTAGTCCACCAATGAAAAGGCGTGAAGTTCCATCCAAATCCATCTTTGTATAACCAGCTGGAGAAGCGCCAGATATTTCACGTGTATCTACTTTTTGACTCTCTGACGATCGCTTTACACTTAGTGCTCCCAAATTACTAATTCTGAAACAAGAATTATATATACATGTATTTTTCTAAAAAGGTTTGAAGTAACATAGGATAGAATGAAAAGCCTTCATGTGAATATATAAAATATTAGTCCTTAGAAAAGGTATTTAAAAATGCCCACGTGTAATAATATATAGATTTATAGTGCATGGACATTATATCCTTTTGTTAATTTTTTTAACCTTTGACAAAACACACAGGGAATTACAACATTTAAGGAAAGCCATACAGTATATTGTACACCAAAATGATTATGATGTATTTTATATTTACTTTAATTTTTTATGACACAAATAATTGTATTACACATATAATATGAATTATTTATCCGGAATTTATTAAAATAAATAACTATTTCTCTGGATACACATACTTGTACATTTGATATGATATTAATATTATTTGGTGTAGTTATATGGGTGGAATTTCTTTTTGTCATGTTTTTTGCTACATCTTTTGGTCTAGGAAATTTTTTATAATTTTTTATGCTTTTGGTTTTATGGAAATCAGTTATATTCCATTTTGTTGCTTTTACGGTTGATTACACAGTTATTTCAATTTCACTGTCACATTACTATAACAATTTCAGAGGTTCAAGGAAAAGATACTGGAAGCCGAATACTAATAATAGGTATAAGATACATATACAAACTCTTTAACTGGGGTACAAAACATTCCAACATATGTTGCAGAGAGCTAATATAAAGAAAAGTACTTTTTTGTTTATATTGCATATTTTCATACCATTATCATTCTTCATTGCCCCAACGTGGAGTAGTGGTAACGTGTTTTCTTAGCGTGCCATTATCCCAACGGTGCCAAAATAAAACGCTTAGTGACAAACTGCTCATTGTAGTATAGGGGTTACCTCCCTAGGCGCTTAAGAAGTTTGGATTCCTTGGTAAACTGTAGGTCCCAGTAGAGCATGACCTTTGATGCCTTTGTGTCACAAAACAAACAAACCCTTCTATATTAATACATTTTATCACTGAAACTAATTTTTTAACATTTTTAATAAGCATATTTTTAGAAAAATTTAGTCAAAATTTAGTCAAGTTAAATAATTAAACATATACCTATTTGCTTCGATTTTATACCACTGTTCACTTCTTGAAAGTTGATCATTATTACTTTCAATTGTCATATTGTGTTCGATGACTTGGCTTCCCCCACCTACATTCCACAAAAAACGAATTTTCCTATTGACCATTTCAATGGCCATAAAATCCATCTAGAAATATTAACAACTTTTTAATGTTCAGCTTTAAACATAAACATACATTATTTCTCAATCAAGGATAAATACTGAATATAAGATCAATGGTTACATATTAAAGAAAACAGGTGACATTCATTTCCGACTTTTTATTTATATTCAAGAAAAGTATTCAAACACAAACAATTCACAATTTTCCTATTACAAAGTATACCCATCTTCATAACTTTTATTTTTATAAATAAACTTGTCTCCATTCATATGCAAGAGAATATATTCCAAAAACCATCTCTTCTTCAGTAATGCCAATTAACCCAAAGCCTTCCATTTTTTAAAAAAAATAAGTATAAAGGATAAAATTAAGTTTTGAGATTATTTGCATTTATACTGTCTTAATATTTAATTTTACATTGGCCTGTGAGAGAAATGGTACATGATTCTATACTAAAATATATGTAGACCTGTTACTAATCAGTATTTGAGAAAAATACAGTAAAAATGAAAATAAAAATATAAAGTAAAGATAAAATGAATGAAAGGAATATGAAAAAAAATGTGTAAAATTTTGTTTCTGCTTTTATGTCTGGAAACTCTTCTGCAGAACAGGTAATTTAGGATGGTATCGATGATTTAATATGATGTCTGAATTATGGCATATACACACATGATCAAGCTTAAAGAAAAATGAACTTCAGGAACAAGGAAATAATACCATGTGTTAGCTATTTTGCCCATAATATGCATTAAGGATTAAAAGAAGGTATAGAGGAAATTAAATATGAAAAATTAATAAGAAAGGGAATAAAGAAATTAAAAAGTGATAAAGAGAAAAGTTATGAACATCTTGATAATTCTAACTATAATTCCGCTTTATATACACACACACACACACACATATATATATATATATATACTCGGCAACATCTCATTTCTTGCGTCCAAATATATATTAGCTCTTTATTTTCTATTTAAAATTATGTCCCTTTTTAATTTCCGTGTATCTATTTTTTAATTTAATTTTTTATTCTCTTTCCTATTTCTTATTTTTCATTCATTCCTTCTTTTTTTGCTCTCTTATCTTCTTTTGTCCATTCTTCCTATATAGCCCAGCAACAAGCTTCAATAATTACAGCAGGGTTCACAATCACATTGGAGAAAACAAATTCCCAGTTTTTTTCAGGTTTTTGACTGACTTTTTTTGACAAAATTTCCTGATAAATCATAAATGACTTTTAACTAAATTTCAGTTTCAGAGAAAATGGTTTCCCGTTCGTGAGAAATTTAGCTATTCAAAACAGAAATTATGATGGTTTACCCGACTTTTCTACGTTTGATCAAAAAATATATTTTTTCCCTGACTTTTCCTTGACCTTTAGGTAAGACTTCAAATTTCCTGACAATTCCAGGTTCTCCAAATTGCGTTGAATCCCTGTTATAGCAAATCCTGGTTAACCACCTTATTTATTACAAAGACAACATACCTGTTTTACACTTCCTAAATAGAAAATTGAACTATTAGATTCATTGTTGTTAATGGCAAAATTCAAAACTATGCTATTTGTTGTTGATGGTTGGATCGAAGGCTTATAAGACCGCATGCAATTTCCACTAATATCTGTCGTCAATGCCATACGAATCTGTAAGAACAAAATATAATAGTTACTTAGCGATAAAAAAATATGATTGTCTTTGATTTTAGTAATCTAATAGATAAATTTCTTTTAGTTTGAAGAAACATAATTTTAAACACTGAGATACAAAATACCATGTACAGAAAATGTAATAGTTTGAATATCTATATATTTGAAAGTTATATATGCATAAGTTATGAAGCTTTGACTGCAATTTTTGTACGTATATATGTTTTTCTTGTTTTATGAAAAATCGTTTAATATTAATCACCACAGACAATGTCATATTTAAATAAAAAATGTAACACATTTTTCAATATATATACAGTAAATTCTACATTATCTGTGGTAATGAGTAGCATAGATACCGTGGATAATATGAAAATTAGAAAATATTAGAAAAATACTGAGTAAACATTGTAATTTCAAAAGTTACTATTTATTACTACAAATAAATATGCAACACATAGCAAAAGCTGAAGCTGTAGAGTAAAAAAAAACAAAGAAATAATCAAATCTGTTTATAACGAAGTTGAACGGAGTCACAAAAATGTTCATATACATGAAATTTGATATATCCATAACGACTTAAAAAAATGTCTTTTGTCAAAGACAAATATAATACATATGTATATTATGTAATTTTAATTAAAATTAGCACTCTCAGAAAGAATACAAATTAAAATCATCAAGAAAGTATTTAATAATATGAGATTAAGTTTAATATTCTTAAATGAGCGCCACCTGCTATTTTAAAAATGAATAAGGAATTCGTATTGACATACTATGTTCTATTGGTTTCTTCTGGTCTCACAAAACATTATCTTTTTGGTATTAATTCTATATTTAAATATATTAAAAAGGAATAAATATAACTTGTATTTAGAACAACCTTGAATATGTTCATTACTAAAAATGTAAATCATATAAAACTGAAATTTATTTTTAAGTTAGCACCATCTATTGGTCTATTGTTGAAAGTGTTTTTAAACATGATTTTGAGCGCCGATAATCAGGAGTTTACTGTATGTAAATAGTTTTATATATAAACGGAAAATTGGGGTGGCGGATTTTCCTTTCAATGCGATAAAGTAATCTGGAAATATTACTGATATTTAAAAAGAAAAACTAGCAGTTAGGTTATAATTGGATTATTTATACTGGATGATTCAGCACTATATGTACAAACCACTAGGAGGGGTAGGTTATACAAAGACAAAGTAGAATCATATAGCAATGCAGGGTCTGAAATGCCATCTACAATGGGTCAGGAGAAAATGCACTCTATAACAAAAAATCGACGCACCAAGAAGGAGTTGTCCGATGGACAAGGAGAAGTGCCGCAACACGACGTGGCATGGACTCGACTAATGTCTGAAGGTATCCTGGAGACAATTCACACCAGGAATCCTGCAGGGCAGTCCACAAATCCATAGGAGTGCAAGGAGGTAGAGATCTCTTCTGAACAGCACGTTGCAAGGCATCCCAGATATGCTCGATAATGTTCATGTCTGGCGATTTAGGTGGCCAATGGAAGTGTCTAAAGTCAGAAGAGTGTTCCTGGAGCCACTCGGTAGCAACTCTCGATGTGTGGGGTGTCGCATTATCATGCTGAAATTGTCCAAGTCCGTCGGAATGCACAATGGACATGAATGGGTGTAGGTGATCGGACATGATGCTTACGTACCTGTCACCTGTCAGAGTTGTCTCTAGACGTATCAGGGGTCCCATATCACGCCAACTGCACACGCCCCATACCATCACAGAAGCTCCACCAGCTTGAACAGTCCCCTGTTGACATGTAGGGTCCATGGATTCATGAGGTTGTCTCCATACCCGTACACGTCCATCCGCCTGATGCAATTGGAAACGAGACTCGTCAGACCAGGCAACGTGTTTCCAGTCATCAACAGTCCAATGGCGGTGTTGGCGAGCCTATACGAGGCGTAAAGCTTTGTGCCGTGCAGTCAACAATGGTACACGAGTGGGCCTTCGGCTCCGAAAGCCCATATCAATGATGGTTCGTTGAACAGTTCGCACGCTGACACTTGTTGATGCCCCAGCATTGAAATCCGCGGCAATTTGAGGAAGTGTTGCACGTCTATCTCGTTTAACGATTCTCGTCAGTCGTCGAAGGTCCCGTTCTTTCAAGGTCTTTTTCCGGCCGCACCGCTGTCGGAGATTTGATGTTTTACCGGATTCCTGATATTCACGGTATACCCGTGAAATGGTCGTACGCGAAAATCCAAATTTTGTCGCTATCTCGGAGATGCTATGTCCCATCTCTCTTGTGCCGACTATAACGCCACGTTCAAAATCACTTAAATCTTGATAACCTGCCATTGTAGCGGCAAGAACCGATCTAACAGCTTTGCCAGACATCTCTTGTCTTATATAGGCGCTGCCGACCGCATCGCGTTACGCTGATTGGTTGCAAAGCTCCGTTATTTGCATACGCACGCCTGTACCGGTTTTTCTGGCACTTCAGTGTCGTTTCTTAATAATATATGTAATAATATATATATAATGTATTTTTTTTATAATAATAATAACCAAAAAATTATAGTGCCAAAATCGTATGTAAGAATGAAGGGGAAGTGGGGTTCAGGCATATGCTTATTTTTTCTGACAACGGGTAGGGGGAGTATAAAATAGCCAGAAAATGCTTACGTAATACATGAACAGCCCCTTATGTCTTTCTAAATGAGTTTAAGATGTTTTTTAACATTTTAAATGTATAGGAGAAAAAGAGACATAGCTCTCTCTTAGAGTCAAATTAGGGTCTCTCCATTAGATACATAGTGCCTTGATTGTGCTCTGCAGCGCACGAACACTCCACCTTTGTACCACTCTTCAGCCTTCACTTGTAACGCCTTCGAGTCAAGACTGTGCTCATAAACTCCGTAAATGTGATATTCCAGCGAATCCGAATCTCTTAATAACAATGCGGATTTGTACGCGCGAATCAATATCTTTATTGTTTCTTGTTGAATACGAGAAATCCCTTGCTTTTTTTACCGGAAAGAGAGCCCCGTTACTAGCATCGCTACTGCTCTCTTTCCATTTCCCAAGCAAATCGTTTGTATGGTCTCCTGATGTATAAAATAATAAGGAATAAAAAGGTATTATTATTATTAACCACTACTAGAATCACCAAGACACAGGAATGACACTCCTTTCTCCATATGCAAAGTTTATGAATATTGTACCCTTCTCAATTGTATATAATAACACAATTATATATGCTTATATGTCGTATATATTGAACGTGGTATATAATGAACAAGCAATTATCTCGACAAACAATAATTATATAATGAACAATAATTATATAATGAACAATAATTATATAATTAAGCAATAATTATATAAAATTATATATAAATACTTACATTGCGAAATGGCTAACGTATAAAGCCACTAGAGCATTTTTCGTAGGAATTTATATAGATAGTAATTTCTGATATATGTAATCTATGAGCTACTATATGTAATTATTTCTATTATATTATAGGCCTATTCTTATTATATGTAATCTATCTCATAAAAATTCCCACATACACGCTAATGATTGTTCACAAATAACTTGCATACACTTACAGCAATACTTTTAACTAGTTATAAAATAACGATATCACATGATCCATCTTAAAACAAATATACCAAAATCACCAAGTCAAAAATTAAATTGCTGTAAATTATCGAATTTGCATTTTGATAGTATTGTAATTATTAAAATCTAAATAAGAATTATGTATAAAACAATGAAATCTAATATAGAAACATTAGCATTACACTTGATGATTTCTGTCTGGCAAGCAATACTTTAGCTTTAAGTTCCATCAGGTTTAACTGTAACTCTTCATTTCTTCTTCTTACATGGCCTGCAGATGTATTTGCACTATCTACTAATTGAGAAGCACTTCTGATATCCTCACGAGTTTGTTGTACTGTAAAATGCAAGTCATTATAAAGTTAAAGATAAGCAAGTAACTTCTTCCGTTATAACATTAATTTTTCTATATTTTAAAAATAAAGTACATATAAATTAGTGATTTTAAATTTCCATAATTTTTCTAAATTATTCGTCTGTAGATTTCGGAATGCTATATTAAAGTAAAGAAGCATATGAAATAACAATCAAAGAGTAAATATAAAAATACTAAAGTTTTCTTAAATGTAACACAAAAATAAAATGAGAAAGATATATAAAGGTAGACATTTTAAAATAGTTTAATAATGTAGCTGAAACGATAATGTAAAATGAACAAAATTATTTAATTAAACAAATGGATATATATTCTAACGTCTTTCCAAGAAGCTTAAGTTTACATAGAGAAAGGGCTTAAAATCTAGTTGTCTACAGCATAAATGTAAATGAATTTGTATACTACCTGACACAGAAAATGCCATATCATGAAGATGTAAATGTAGCACAATGCAAATTACAGAGTGGATGCATATGTGCAAGTTATGCAGATGATTAAAATTTCTGCCAAATCACATGAACCATGCGAGAGATATAAGTAGACAACCAGCACGCGAAGTCACCATTCAAAATGTCACGGCTGCATGAAGTTAGTAGCTTTGTGGTCATTGTGTTTCGAGGACAAACAAGGAGTACTCATGCCTTTAGGATTCTGTCATACCTAATTCTGTCAAATGGATGAGTTCATGAGAGGTTTTATCCTAGGTCTTCATACTACTTTTTGCTCGTTACGCTGTGTGAAATGCAATGTAATGTCAAACCATCCATCGACTTTATAGACAGCGGTCCCATGAAGGAAATGTGTAATGTCGATAGTGGGACAAGAACTCAGAGCGCACAGATCATCGTCTCCCACGTCATGACGTAGCATACACACAATCCACAACTAGCGACATTTTGCGAAATACACAGGGAGTTTTAGATACGACAATATCAACATGGACAGTTTTACATCTATTGGCTGCGACATATTTGTTGTCTAACTGCCCATTGTAAAAAAAACTCCCCTTAGCAGCGAGTGATAGCTGTCATCGCTTAAAATAGTGTTGCACTGGAGCTACATGGAATGCACAATGGAATAGCGTAGTTTTCAGTGATGGATCCAGTTTCTGTCTCGCCAATAATGACCACAGTGTGAGAGTCTGGCAACGACATGGCCACCTGGCTGATTCCTCTTCTGTTTTCAATTGCCACACGGCCCATCAATGTGGCATCATGGTTTGGGCTACTTTCAGTGCCAACAGCTGCCTACTTTTTATACGCATTAAGGGTATATTAATAGCACACCTCTATATTGATCGGGTGCTACCACCTGTAGAATTACCACATCTGTAAGGTGTCATAAATGCCATTTTATAACAAGATAACACTCGGAAAACATACAGCTCAAATCAGTCTAAATACTTTGTAAGGTGTGCAAATGTTTTCTTGGAAGGCTAAACATCCTGATCTCTTAACAATCGAAAATTTGTGGAACACAACTGGATGTAAGTTGAATACTCTCCCACCCTCACGAAATAAGGATGAACTATGGACTTAGATCAACATCATATAGTCAATGATAACCCAGGACATTATTCAGATACTCATCGAATCGCTGCAACATCAGGTATCGCCCAAAATGGAGGTTCCACGTCTTAT
>QLNU02015360.1:153361460-153374660 GCA_006491805.2 Dysdera silvatica | reverse complement strand
TCTATAGTAGCTGAAATATTGCACTTCACAATCATTTAAATACCTCATTTCGAAACAAGTATTTTTGAACAAATAAGACAAGTTTAAAATAACGAACATAAGCATTCGTTGAATATAACAAGTAAATTTACAACAAAACGTTAAATATTAAAATTTATTTGTCTTGGAAAAAAATTTATTAATAGCTGTTTGTTGGGTTTTACTTACCAGTCTTCTTTCAAAATGTATTTTTAATTGCGAGATTAAATTCACGGTTTTTCCGTCATTATGCTTATAGGACTTGTGCGGTAGTCGAGTAAACAATAATAATAAATTTGGACTGTGATAATTTCGTGTTGAGAATTATGATTTCTTTATTATTATCAATCTTTATTAAGCAATTGTAATTTGAATCAGTGAATCTGAGTCAATTTCCACTGCTTGTTAACGTGAGGAAGGAAATTATTTTTAGCTCTTATCCTATTTGTCCTTAGTTTCCTCTTGTGATAAACACCTCCAGTGAAGGCTGAAGTTCAAGCATATTTTGCCTGTACAGAGGGTCGTGTCTAGTGGAATGAATTATGAAAAAGTGTCCGCATCTGTATTTGAGGGTGACCACTAAGCAGGGTTTGAAACATATTATTGTAAGGCAGTTTCTGCTGGGGAATTTTTATCTGATTGCAAAAATGGGGTGATTATATCAGAGCGGTGTCCATTAAGAAGGGGTTTCATTGCATTAAAGTGAATAAAAGAAAGAAACTTGTACATGACAAGTATAAAGTTGTATAAATATATCTATTTTGGTATGATACATCGTTATGGATACTTTTTACTAAAAAAAAAACCTTTTTAATAAAAATTTAGCAATGTTTATTTTGACACACATCAGGATATCAACTTGAAACACAAGTAAAACCTGAACCAATGTCTCAGACATAAGAATTGTGACTGAGCGACCATTTACAGTTGACTAAGTTTAGTATCCTCTGATTTTAACTATTTTTTAATCTAGTGGGATCTGGGATCTTGTAAGATGTTGTGTACGTTATAAAATGAAGACTATATGGTGACAACAGGATCATAATCTGCACTGTCATACGCAGGGGGGTGTTGATGGGGGTTGTAACCCCCATTGCAATGAAATTTTGTATATTTAACATAGGAATATATGAGTTGTAGCTCTGTAATTTCCCAATTGAGCCTTTAATTCCCTTATGAACTTTCTGCGTACGCCAATGATAATCTGCGTGATGGCACAGCAAAAAATGAACATATCAAGTCATAAATAATGGATAAGAGATTATAACTAGGTTGGTTGGATGGTTGTTTGGTTGTATTTTCTGGCGTAAAGACAGCGAGGATCATTCTGCGGGGAACAAGGTGGGACCCCACATACGATTTTAGATTATAACTAGCCAATGCTAATATAGTAAAACTTCTGTATATCAAAAGTCTCAAGATATTGAAGTTTTTGTGAATTTATACGGTTATTACATACAAAGGCTATTTCTATATATTGACAATAATTATTTAAGGCAAATTTGAAGTCTTTGTTCATTAAACATTCTAAAACATCATAGTTTTCATTTTGTCAAGAATGTTCCCAACAATATATTTTACGGACTTAATAAGCTTAAACACAATTATGATAATGGTTTGTTGTCTCCAGCAGGTTAAAATTTATTTTTTACTGGGGACCCGTCACTTGTTTGCATGAGAATTTACAGTTATGCACTTACGATTGATTTCTTATATGGCATACAATTTTTTTTTTGTAATTCCCAATTATTTGCTATTCATAACAATGACAAATAAACAATATTATTATTATAAATCATGATCGAATAATGCATCCCCATACAAAAACATCTCGACCACCACATTGATTCCTTTTAGTGATCTTTGCTGGGCAGCTCCATGTTCTAACCACTTGCCAGATTAGCTGAAGTTCAGAATTGCTGCTAAGAGACTGAATTAAATCTTACTAGTAGAGCATACCTCATCTCACTAGTAGAGCATACCTCATCTCACCGCTTTGTTTGGTCCTTATGTTCGTTGCACTACTGTAAACACTGTCTTGGATGGACAGGTGTTAATGGGATGTAGCGTACTGTCAGGCATACAGTTAACTTTCTTGTAGTCACTTATTCACACTGATGTAGTAGTCATCACTGGGCAGTGTTTTTTGTGCACAATTACCATCATTCCTTTGAACAGCTATACCTGTTACTTGAAAGGTCCCCCATAACCGCAATATGATATTATAAGTGACGCTGAACTCTTTGGCCATACTTTCCATATTTTGCCATTTCTCAAGCTTTCATAATTATTTTACCACAGTTAAAGTTATTCAGATGTACTCTACTATCCATTTCATCATCTATAGTAGTCAATCAAGTATATGCAATACTGATTCACACTGTTTATTAATTTGTACATAATTTCTGAACTACCATTTTTATCCATTGCAATGCTATCCCATTACCTTTGCACTCACTATTTGGAAATTTGCAGGTGCATCAGTCTTATATTAAACATCCATAGTTATTCAACTAGCCACAAGCTATTTATTTGCTTTTATGATCAAAACATTTAAAAATAACGTTGGTGCCTAAACAACTTTGCATACCAGTCAGTGCCGTATTTATAAACGGGCACGTTGGGCATTTGCCCAGGGTGCAAAATTTCTAGAGACGCCAAAGACAGCAGATTTTTTTTAATTGCAATTTATTTGACATAGACTTCTATCGATCAGCTCTCTTAGAGAAGGCCCCCATCCATCTTTTTTTTTCTAAATCGTAAATTCTGGAAAATTGCGTGAAACAACCCCTGCCCCAAGGCCGGATCTAGGCAGGGGGCGTGCGCTCCCTGAGAATAGTTACACAAAAATGATTATTTTTAAGTAAAAAAAATATATAAAACTAAACTTACAAGTGGAATTTTCAAGCTTTGCGGCGGCCTCCCTGAACTTTTGTTCTGCATCCTCCCTTTTCCCCTTCCCAATATAAAAAAAAATCCAAAATATTGAGGGGCTAAACCTTATACCGCAATGCTTAGAAGAAATTTTCTAGGGAAGTTAGACCCCTAGTTATGCCAATGGAGGGCCAAAAATCATTGTGCATAGGGAGCCTCTGATAAATCCCTGATACCAGTGTATTTTATTGTTTAAAAAAGTAGATTTTATTTTAAGAAAAATATATTTGATTTAAAACTAGCATTTAACAACATTGCATTTTACTTAATTTTTGTTTCGGTCCAGATTTTATAACAAAAATTAACTGCTAAAATATAGATTTGAACACAGTTTAGATAGTAATCTGAAATGACAGTTATAGATTAATATAAGCATTAAACCGTCATGTTTTTACAGTTAACAATAACCTACTGAAATTTAAATTCTGTCCCTATACATGTAAGATATGTGTTTAACCCCTACAACAGTGGTTGGGATAGTTTAGATTAATGATTTTTTTAAACGATCATAATTATGAAGTAATAACGATAAAGAATATGTACATATTTTACCATAGTTCACCATTAAAATCATCTTTGTGAGAAGTAAAATTCTGATTCTGTATTTCATGGAGAATTTTTTCTGCTTCCATTAGCACTCTATCTACTGGACCAATAGGATATAAGCCATGTTTATCCAATTCTGATGTTAAACCTACATACAGAGGAAGAGACATATATTTAGAAAACCCAAATACACCTTTATCATAAAAACTCCAGGACAGAGTTTATATTTCAAAAAATAACTAGGCTACAGTTGTCCCAATCAGTAGCGGTCTTAAACAAAAAAATTTGTGGGGGCACAAATTCCTGCTTATGTGTATGGGTGTTGCTGGTGACGCCCGTGAACATAAGCAATATAATAACATCCGGTTATATTTGGGGAGACAATGCCTCCCCCGGCCCTAGCCTAGATTCGCCACTGGTCCCAGTATATTGTATACAGTCATGGAAATGTGTTTTGCGTGCAAGTAGCCGTGAAAGTGGTTCTATGAAATGCCGTTAGATGGCCGGGTGACACATTGTAACACGTTGTTTCAGTGGCAGAATTTGTCATGGTGAAAGAGGATGTGAGAGTTGAACAGTGGAAGGAAAGTGGGAGGGAATATTAAGTTTTGTTTAAAAGGTTAGGAAAGATAGTTACTAAAATACATGCATAGCTGCCAATCGTATTAGAAAAAAAAGCTAGTAGATTCTGTACACGTGCAACACAGTGTCTAAACCCCTTACACAAAATAGCATTGTAAGTGAAAATTCACATAAAGCACAACCAACACTTAAGAATAAATAGGGATTTTATATTTAAAATAGCAGAACATATATATTAATAAAATAGTAATAAATATAACTTACTTTTTGAAATATTTATGTGAGTCAATCAGTCGAACTTCGTTAAAACAAACACTAAGAGGAACAGAAAATCTGTTCCGGTTAACAGTAGTTCGCATTATCCAGAAAGGATGGGGTGATCGTATTAATAACGTTACTAAGTTTCACTAACACACACACAATTACTAAGTTATTTATTCACCTCTGGTTTACCACATACATATTTACGTTATATATATATGTTATTAATGTATTACTATATTTTATTATTATTATTATTATTGTATTATAGCATACACATTTTGTAACTTAAACACTAGTATATACATGCCTTTAATGTAGATATTATGTATAGTAGATGATTTAAAAAATCCTTTTTTTACTATATACACATATTATAATGATTTAGTACAGGTTTATTTGTTCAGGATTACGTACTGTAAAAAGAAAAAAATTTAAATTGTAGTAGTTTACTTCAAAAGTTCAGTAACTGCAGACTGTTTATCATCGCAGACTGATAATCATCTTTTTGTGATCAGAGTACAGTAAAAACGATAAAAAATAGAAATGTTCACTACTCATGCAACATTAAATACATTTTATAACCTTGAAATGCTATAACTATCATGTTCTTACGGTTATAATTTGCAGTTCTACAAAAATAATTATACAAAGCATTATTCAAAATAACTCATGTAAACAGTTTTTAACGTTTTAATTCCTCTGCTCCTTTCTAATTTTGAAAGGTCAATAGTAAAACAATATTTGTTCATTACGCAGGCGTGAAAAGAGAAGTTGAAATATTGTAAATATTGTGAATTGAGAAATAAGTAACGTAACCTGTTCATCAGACAACATAGATAAAATGTTTTGGCCTGTTACTAAAAAATTTTGTGGACAATCAAATTACCATGAAATTATTCCGAAATATTAAGTAATTTTGTTTTTAAATAAACTCGTGTTTGTAAAAATTGCAACACCATGAAGGAATCACTTGATTGACCTGAAACTTTCAGGAAATACAGATTGGAGTATGCTATTCAAATGATTAGAATTTCAGAGTCATCGCTTATGCGTGGGCTGAGCAGCGCCCTCTGAACTGCTGATTGATCCGTATAAATAGAGGGCTGTAGCGGGGCGTGTATGGCTATCTGCTAGTGGTAAACGTTACATGAGATGTCACTATGCCTCTACGATGAAAGAGGGCGGCATTTCAGCAAGTTAAGAAGTTGGGACGAATGACCGGCCTTCGTGAAGGAGGATTTTCTTATCGGGAATAGCAGCTCGTATGGGCGTAACAGCAGCGTAGTGATGCGAGTATGGAAGCAGAGGATTCAAGAGAATCAGACAACTCAGAAATCCGGGAGTGGACGCAGAAAGGTGACGTCAGCACGGGATGATAGACACCTGGTCCGTTTTGCTTCATCTGGACAGTTGGCAGAACGTTGGTGCACTGCTACAGGTGTATCATTGTGTGCTTCATCAATTCGTCGGCGTCTACTGCACCGTGGACTGCGTGCAAGAGTTCCTTTATACAGGATCCCTCTGACGCAAAACCATCCGCACCTGCGGCTACAATGGGCTCATGGATATAGAGACTGGCGTGCTGATTGGCAACAAGTGGTGTTTTCTGACGAATCCCACTTTAATTTGGGGTACAGTGATGGCCGCATCCGTGTTAGACGCTATACCGGTGAACGACACCTTCCGGAGTGCATTATCCAACGTCATAATGGACGAACCCCCAGCGTTATGGTCTGGGGTGTGTTTGCGTATCATGGATGATCTTAGCTGCTACGAATTGTGAGTTATCTTAACAGCAACCAGTACATCAATGACGTTCTGGAGCGTCATTGATGTACTGGTATAATATACTGATGTACTGGTATAATATACTGATGTACTGGTATAATATACTGATGTACTGTTGAATACTGATGTACTGGATAAATGACGATAATGATTGATTAACAGAGGCACGTAAGAGGGCAACCTGCTGCGGAGTCTCATATGAAACCAATCCAGTTGAACCGTGTACCCATAAACACTTTTACTTGGATCTGCATTGTAATCGGCTGTCAAAGATTTTGCTTAAGAAAGTGGGACAGCCTCTGATGTCTAGTTTTATTGACGACGAGTGGACGTTCAACGTCTTGCCGTCTACTACTGGTTTCACCGCTATTCGTCCACTTTGAATACGTCCTAACAATGGCAGATCGTGAGCAGTGCAGTTTCTTATACCAAGCCATCAGGCCATTACAATCTCTCCTCTATAAAATTTTTATATCAGCAGCCTGACACATAAACATAATCAAGAGAATTATGCCTCAGAATCACTGGTAGCCATTAAATACCCATCCCATCTTCTTACGTGCTTTTCAGGTCATCCAGGCGAGCCTATTCACACGCGACGGAGGTGATCATAATGTTTTAGCTCTTCTGTGTATATAGGATGCCATAATTTAACATAAGGTGTTTAGAGTTTGATAGCAAAAAATCTATTGGGTCAAACTCAACCAAATGTGGTGTATTTACTCTTGGGACCATGGCATTTGATTTAAAGAAAATAAAAGCTACAGAAATTTCCGAAATGTGGAATTAGTATTACCACTCTTTTGATAATGAAGAATTTTATCAACATTGCATGATCATGTTGAGTTAGCATGGCACATCAAGTTTATCAAACAAACATAAAGCACATATTTAGCTTTTCTCATGTGAGGGTCGTTTGAAAAGTTTTCGGCGTGACAAAGAAAGTAAAAGATTTTTGAGGATTTTTTTTATTTTTCAAGGTAGTCACTTGAATTCAGTATATTTAGACCAGCAACTTTCTAGATTTTTTATACCGTCGGTAAAATGAAATTTGTCTAACTCTGCAAAATAGTAGGTCGTTTTAGCTTGGACCTCATCATTTGAAGTGAATCTTCGTCCAATGCATTATTTCTTCAGGTTTGAAACGAGGAAGTAATCACTGGAAGCCAAATCCATCGAATGTGGAGTATGTGGAAGCATTTCGAAACGTAGGTTATGGAGTTTTGCAGCAATAGGCTGAGACGTGTGTGCAGGCGCATTATTGTGATGAAAGTGAAATTACTTTTTGGCCAGAGATGGACGTTTAGTCTGAATAGCATCATTTGATTGGTCCAGTAGTGAAGTGTGATGCAATATTTCTGACCTTTTTCTGGTAGTCTATGATTACTACACCACAATAATCCCAGAAAACCACAACTATGACTTTTTTCTGCTAATGGCGTCGGTTTGGCTTTCTTTGGCACATTTTCACCTATTCCCACTCACTGTTTGGGTGACTGCTTCGTCTCTGATGTCTAATGGTGAATTCATAAGGACTTGAAAATTGGGTAGGACAAAGTAAATATCGAAGGCATATGCCCACTTTTAAATGAACATTTATAATATTAATATATTACATATATGTATTATTGATATTTTTTATAACACTAAACCAGCGAATCAATCTCGGCTTCTAGAAACTAGAAACCTTAGCCATTGTTGAAGTGGCTAAGGTTTCTAGTTATGCCCATGTTGTTATATAACATTTTCAAACCATAACTTATACCACATATCTAAAAATAACCATATCACTTGTGATAAACATAAATACGATTTTTTTACTGCCTTTCATACTATGCTGACCCCCCAACTTATACATAAAGAACTACTTATTTAAAAGTGTCACAATAGTGAGGCATTTCAAGCCCATAACTAGACGCTTGTTACAGGGAGCTCAGAAAGCTACAGAGGGGTATTAAAATTCGTAAATGTTTTGATGTATTTTATTAATATATTTAATAATACTAAATATATAAGCAGACTAACATTTAACGTTAACAAATTCTTAACCAAATTTTGCATTAAGACATTGGTGTACGCAAAGGGGTGTTGATAGGGACCGAAACCCCCATGGCAATGAAACTTTGTATATTCAGCATAGGAACATGTGAGTTGTAGATCTATACCCCCCCCCCTCCCCATTAAATCTATAACCTCCTTCTTACGAACTTTCTGGGTACGCCTATGCATTAAGAAATAAATTTTAGTATACCTCTCTATAATTTCCCCAATCCTTATTATAAAGTATATGAAGACTCAAACGTATATAAAAAAAATTACATACACAAGATCTACCGTAGAAAGCTATTTTGAATACATTTTTAACGTCAAAGAACAATTTCCATTATCATGTACAATTTCGTACAAAATAAAAAATTTAAAATAAAATTCTACAATATTTGATTTTGAGAAAAAATATTTTCCAGGGGGAGGGGGATGACTTCATTTCGAGGGGGCTCATCCCCCCTATAGCCCCAGCCTGGCTATGGCTCTGAGGCATTCCACCCCCACTGTGAGGCTCCCCATGTCGTGGGACTACACTAGTATCAGGGTTTTACATAAATATCACGTTTAAAAAGAGGAAAGCCGTTACATAAATATTACCCTTACTTAAGGAGTGTGGATGGCATGTCTGCAAGCTTGGGTTGTTTATTTTGTTTGCTACTTTTCTAGTGTTTAACTTTTCATATGTAAATTTTTACCCTCGTATATATATTGTTATTCCAAGCCCTAATTCAAATTTTAAGAAGCAAAATTAAACAAAGCTTACAGTTTTCATAGTCAAATTAAACTTTTATGTGGTACTTTACCTTTGATATCCTTCCAAATTTTATTGAGCTTTAGTAACAACTTTTTTACTTCATTTAAGGTGCTTTTTGCTGTAGAAGAAATAGTGATAGCATTCTTCGTAAAATTACTGACCTAAAAATAAATTGTGTATAAAGCTCATAAAACAAAATAAATCAAATGAACACTTTATCATATTAGCGTTGTTATTAAAAAGGTAATAAAACCAAGCACAGTATGCCCAATTTAGCCCTTACAAAGGCCAGTATCTGAGATGAAGGAGATGATCCTGATCGAGGCTTAGCCAAGTTCCTCATGACTCAACAGATATATTCCAAGATGTTCAAACCTTAGCACAGCAAAATCCTACAGTCGCAGAGAACTTGAGAGGATGATTCTCCTTATTATAGCACATTTGTACGTAGAATTATCTGCCAGCTTTAGCAGGCAGCAATGTCTTTTATGATGACAGTATCCAGCAAGTAAACTTACTATTAACCTGATCAGTTTACAAGAGAGAGAGAGAGCATGAAAATTTCTCTGTTTGCTTAAAGACGATCCTCAGATGAGTTTTTTTGCCTACCTTTGATATTTCTGCCATATCACATGGTATTTTGGAGTATTTGAAAGCTTCAAAGAACAGCAAAATGGTTCTTTGCTGTTTCGTGTCAGTGGAATGGAGGATTAAGTTTCATAAAATCCAACGACAAGGTCCTGTTTAACAAGGCAGTCAGAAATAATTGTTGCCAACAAAGCTTCTGTATCAAGGTTTTCTAAACTAGTTCAACTTCGTTTGCTATCCGATGCTATTTTAGTGCTTAAACATAATCCCATCCTAGGTTCAAACTGATACTATTTTGGGAAATAGATAAGAAAACGATTTGGCAGTCTGAGAAAATCCAAACGATTTCATCATTAAAGCTTCTATAAAGACATTCATAGTCCAACGATGCATAAACCATGATAGCATAAACTTCAATTTGAAAGGCCGGGGCACGCATGCCTATGAAAAGTAAAATCTTTATTAGCAAATTTTCCGCCCTAGGCAAATGATGTGTATGTCCCCATCCCCGTAGAAATTCGGCAACCCAATACATCATGCAACAATCGAAAGGTGAAAAATACGGCACGTTCTACCCATAGTTCTGGTTAAAGTGAAATATGGTAATTACAGTTTATCTCATAATATACACATAAATGATCAAAAGCAAAACAGTAGTCTGGAATTTTGCTGTTGAATAAGAAAATTGTAATTCTCAATGCCTTGTTATAATGCACAAAGGTGTCAAAAAGAAAAAACGTCCTCCAAGTGCGGCAGCTGTACTGATAGGGCCACTAAACGTTGTGTGTATGAGAAAATGCTATACAGAATTGCGTAAATTGATTAAAGGAAAATTTGTGAATGTAAGAAAGCAAGAAGTTGAGGGCATTGGAAAAAATGGATAATAAAGATACTGTATATCGTCACGTAAGGAGCAACACGACCTACCTCATTTGTTAGAATTTTACAGGACGTTAAAAAACGATTTTTAACAATTTTAACAGAAAAAGGTTTCCACTTTTTCAAAAATTTTTAACAAATTTTGCGTAACCAAATAGAACTACATACTAACTAAGCAAATGGGGATGACCGGAGGGAAAATACAAATCCACTAATGTGCGTAACTCATTTTCTACAAAAAATGAGATAGGTCTTGTTGCTCCGCAAGTGACGATATATAAGGAATAGTAGATAGTAGTGAAGGCATTCAATCGAAAACAATCCATTAAGTTCCATTCATTCATTGCCAAGTTTATCTCATTTTTACAATATTATCTTAAAAAAAAAAAGAAAAGAAAAAAAGAAATGTGTCGAAGTACCGCCCTAGGCACCCGCCTAGTTTGCCTATATGGTCGCGCCAGGCTTGGATAAAATGAACACTGGCATCTGTTCTAAAGGAATTCCTGGAGTCATGAGTGAACTAAACAGAACCCTTCATGGCACACTGAAAGCCAAGAGCCTCCCACTGAGAGCAACTAAGAATAAAGGTATGAAAGATATTGTCAAAGTTTTAAGGCACAGATACATTTTAAGAAGCGGCATGGAAAGTGTTACAAATGGAAGATGCCATAAAAGAACTTTCATGTGAATGCTTTGCCAAAGTGTAACAGCCAATTTGTTATGTGACCAAAGTCAATGAGGACAGCCTTTATCTCAACAACAAGGTTCAGAAAAAAATCTATGAACAGCTCAACCGCTGCCATTGGATCTATGTACATTAAGGTGGACCGAAAAAAAACTTCTTTTTTTTGATTCGCTATACCACTGAAAATTTTAAATTTGCTCCTAATCAATATAAACAAAATAAAGAAAAAAATTCAAATCAGTTGGTATCTTCCGCTTACGCATCGCCTTCGAAATTTATGAAAATTCATAAATTTTCTATATTTTGAGAACAAAATATTTGCAAATCAAACTTCTTTAATTTTAATTAAATAATAAAATCATGCATATTTCATCATTTACGGGTTTTCCGCGATATGGGGTATCAAAAATTTTTTTTTCTCAAAACATTGAAATTAGTAAAGTAAATTTTTGTAAATTTCGAAGGCGATGCGTGCGTGGAAGATATCTACCGATTCTAAATTTTTATTTTTTGCTTTGCTTGTATTGACTAGGAGCAAGTTTTCCACAATATAGCGAATAAAGAATTTTATTTTGTTTTTCGGCCCACCCTAATTTACATGGCTCCAGACATGTAAATGCAGATCAATCTCTGCGAGTCACAGAAATTAGCCTGCACAGCTCTGAGTTTTATACTGGGCTACCATATGACTGAACCTAAATAATGGCTGATATAATGATCCTGATGTAGATCCAGTGTATCCTCAAAAGATGTCAATCCTAAGTTTTATTTGTGATGCCCTGATAAGCCTACAGGCGTTTCTTAGATTTTGCAATGTAGTTCTTCTCAACGTATCAACTTCAAATACTGGCAGATCCAAGGGGAAATGGTGTGGAATGCTACCCCCGAGGGATTATATCGTGGAAACATAAAAGTAAAAAGTACTGAACCTTTGGCTAAAAATAGGAATCGGAAACAAATCACCCCCGAAAGATTTCTGAATCCAGCCTTAAATTCCAGTCAGTTTGCTATCAAAAACGACTCACAGGTACTTAAGCCTATTTCAAAATAGTCAAGGTGCCATTAAAGAACTGGATGCTAACACATATGCCCAGAATCCTTTTGCATGATCTCAGGGAGAGTATTTTTTTTGGAATTTTCTATTAACGGTAACAGCCAGTGTCGAATTTACCAATAGGCTAAGTAGGCTAAAGCCTGTAGGGGCCAAATTTTTGACGGAGGCGAATTTTCAGCAAAAGGTTTGTCGCCGAGAAGTTTACAAAGGCAGGATTTTTTCAATGGCCAATTGAATGATTTATTTTGATTTATTACGTTCAGAGTCATAAGTAAGCATTGGCAATAGGAGAGTTGCAATGAATAGTACAAAAAATTACATGCAAATGAAAATTATTATATACAATTCTGTTATTATAATAATAATTGATTTCATTCATAGACCTGTGAACAAAAATTAATAATATTAATCAGTTGAGCGAAAACACCAAATTAATTATATATATATATATATATATATATATATATATAAAAGTTTTCCTCGCCCATTCTTGGCGGAAACAGGCTTTGGGACGGGCAGAGCGCCATGTTCCCAAGCCTCTTTTTACATCACTTCTTAATGTGCCATGTCTAGAAACTTCCTGACAATGTGACACGTGTTTAGGATTGTGGCTTTTTGTATTTCAATGTAGGTGTTTGGGTCAATGTTGAGTATCTCCAAATTCGTCGCAAGCGTTTTTGGTACTATCCCTGTTGCTGAGATGACTAACGGGATGATGAGGATCTTTTCCATACCCCATATATCTCGTACTTCATGTCTGAGATCTTGGTACTTGGTGATTTTCGTTGTGTAGGTTGTCTGTATGTTATTGGTGTTGGGTACTGCTATGTCGATTAAGTACGTGGTCTTATTCGATTTATCGACGAGGGTTATGTCAGGACGGTTATGTGGGACTGTCTTGTCTGTTATGATTGCTCTATCCCAGTAAAGCTTGTGTGTTTCGTTCTCATGCACGGTCTCTGGCTCATATTTGTAGTACGGGCATTTTTCTGTCAGAAAGCCAGCATTCGCTGCCAATTTCTGGTGGACTATTTTCGCTACTTGATCGTGTCTATGTTTGTA
>QLNU02015360.1:153337055-153355123 GCA_006491805.2 Dysdera silvatica | reverse complement strand
TTAACAATTTATTCGTTTTAGAATCTCTCTTTTAATGTAGATGATTCCCTTACTTTTAATAATATAATTGTAAAAAGAAGACCGTAGTTAGCAGGCTGTAGCAGCTTCATAGCTAAAATGGATTGCAACAGTCATTTGCATTAGCTCAGTCTAAAATATAGTAAGGAAACAAATATTATAGAAATATATATTCTTATATACATCCAAGTTTAAGAAATTATGCTTACTCTGAGTATAAGATCATCAGAATAAGCTTCTAAATCAAAATATAACGTCAAATTATTCACAAGCTCTTTTCCTGCTGACAATTCTTTTTGATATCTCTGTACATGGGGCTGGAAAAAAGTAAATATAATATGTTAGTTTAGGAAGAAAAACTAAACAGAATGCTGTTAAGCATTAAATATTAAAAATTTTCATGTGCTTTGTTAAAAACATATTTCTATAATTTGATAAAAGTACAGTTTTAGAATAATTTCTTTTCCTTTTGTAAAACAGTCTATGTATAATTTTGGACCCAAAGTTTTCGTTGTATGTTACAGTTAATGCTCTAACGGATATATACATATGTCAGTATTTCTGTAATACATAATTAATTCTGCAATACATATTTGAACTCGAGAACTGTAGCAGACATTGGCGCTCGTTTCAAGATGCATTTTGCATATGTGTATGTATGTGTTCTTCCTTGTGTGTGTCTATATAAACCTTAAAAGGGAGAGAGGTTGAGCATAGACCATAGTTTAGTTGGTAAAGCATTCATCATGAACACCGAAAGGTCACAGTGGTTTACAGAACTATTCTTTTCTCTCACGTTCATATGTAATATTTAAACCACAGTGTAACAAATACGAATTGACCGGTAGATGGCAACACACAAACAATAGAAACTGAAAACATTAAGGTCATGTGACTTTCAATTGATGAACAAGAAAAAAGATGTGCGTTATAAAATAAAATAGAAAAGAGTTAATTGAAAAAAGACAATAAAGATTGTAAACAATTATAAGAATCCACTGTTGAAATGTTGGAGAAGGATCCAACAGTGCCATTACTGATAGTGTGTTTTCCTGGAAATAACGCAGACGACATAGGACGACGTCATTGTGACGTCATTTAGCTGGGTATTATACTGATGTTCAGCGTTACTTAAACTGGATAGAAGTACTAACCAGGCACTAGTCATTGGCAATACGCAGACGATCATAGACGATGGAAGATGGATAGAGGATCTGAGTGACATTCTCACTCCCTCACGGAATGAGCAGGCAGAGGGCAACGAACCATGCTGCGAGCTAGGCAGCCAGCAATGGGGCCAGTTAGAGGCTCAGAATCGTAGTATGAAGCCACTAATTGATCACGAGCTGTGATGCAGTGTGGACGTTACGATGGGTTAGTCGTATTCCTTTATTAAATACCCTACGCCGACGGTTGATACTGATGGAGGTGTTAGATGAAGCCGGTTACACACAAGAGGCCTAGAAGCAATGGATGCTTCGATTACGGAAGGTACACGTTTTCAGCAGCAGGATTGCAACCCAGTTCGTAGGACGGTGAAGGATTTGGCAAGGTAGTTATCTGGAGTCGACCTGTCTATCGGAATGAAAATTAGTAGCGGTTGGGTGTACCCGTTCAGCGAATAATTACCGAACTTATCTCGAGAATTGATCGGAAGTAGTGTTGACATGGACATCAACTGGACGTTGATGTATTCATAAATTCATTATTATAAATGAGTATTATTTGCGTATATTGTGTAGTTTAATTGAGTTAGTGTTGTTTAAGTGTTAATAGGAATTGCATTTAGAGTAATGGTTGTAAATTACGCGGCGTAATTGTAAAATGAACGAGTATTTAGAAGCTTGTTAAGCCATTAAGAGTGTAATTTCAGTATTGTTACAAACTTCAGATAATCAATACGAAATATTAATGGATTTAGTCCGTGGTCAGATGTTAGTTAATTACAGCGCAAGGTTAAGCAGTGTTGAACAGATTAGTACAAACTGAGTGTGTAGGAAATACACTGAGTAGGAATTACTTAATCTCTGTATTGACCATCTTAGCTACTTCCTGATGCCAGAGTAAAAGTGACTCATTGGATAAACTCTTATGGCGCAAGGACTAACTGAGAATTGATGAGTCTGTCCGGGATTATAAATCCAGGTTACGAATGATTGTTTAACTTTATCTCAATGAGTATTCGTTGATCAGTAAATACATTTAGTTGTTTCTTTTAGTAATTGGTTTAACACTTTAAATATACTGGAGACTGCATCGGTGGAACCTTTGCTTGAGACTGGACGTCATGTTGGCGTTGTTTCGTGATTTCGTTTGTCGAATGATATGAACTAATTATTTGTACTTTGAAATCTTAATAAACGTCTGTGTATTAAATATTGTCTTTATTTGTAGCCTCCGACAACAATCCCCATGAAATATAAATTATTATAACGTTAACAGAACTGCTTAGTTACCTTTGAAAAACTTAGCGTAAAGAGCTTAAGACTAGTTGTCTGTAAAGTAATGGTAGCAGTTTGTAACATAATGTATTTTTTTGGTTGAGCTATCGTGTGAATGTATCTTTGAAAAAGGATAATTGCCATGTAATCTTTGTTCGTTGGTTTTTTCTGGGAAAAGAATAAAGTGTATCGGTTATAAAATGGCGCCTAACGTGGGGCGTGGATTATAAAAACGAATCGAACAGCACGACAGACAAGCAGTCTAGATGATATTCTTTTTGAGCATCCTTTAACGTGGATGAAAAAGATAGTTTAATTGGCGTATTGGCCGCCAAGGTTAATTGGCACCAAAATGTATTGTGTTGAATTGATTAACGGCCATGGTTAATTGGAGTTTTCATAAATTATCAATATTGACTGTTGTTTTACGAACACATAGTTTTAGAATAGTGTCTTTTCATGGAGAAAGTTGGTGGATCAAAGTGACTGTTGATATCTTTTCAGAATTATTATAACCAACCTAAGAACACTAGTTACATAAATTATCATCATATTAATGAGGGAAGGGTAAGAAACGACTTCACTACGGCCACCAGGCAATCATCATACCCCATTTAGACTGGGCCTTGAAAGTTAGAAATGGGTTACCTGATCAGATGAGCCCCATTTCCAGCCAGGTTGAGAGAATGGAAGCAGTTTGAGAGAATGGACACATTATGTCAACAAGGAACTGTTCAGGCAGATAGGCAGTAAATCATAGCCTGGGGCTTTTTAACTAGCACACATTATAAACTTCACTCACTATGTCTAGATGTATCTTAGAATAGTCCAGTCATGCATCCTTCTAGACTCAACCTTGACTTGTTTTGTGCATTTATTTTTACATTATTCTAATATCTTGAGCCACATTAAAAATTATTCTCATTTTGTGAATTTCTTTTAAATAGTAGTTTTTGTATAGCTTACATAACACTTCTACATATTTACATGATGATATATGGTCGACAAGGTATGAAGATTTAGACTATGCTAATTCATATTTGGTAATAATTATTTACTGTGCTATAAATTAGAAATGCAAATTATTCATATTTTCTTCGATTATTAAAATTTTTTGAATTGTAGTTATATTAGCAAATCTAATTGTAACATCACTAGCAGGCCGATATATTATCAAACAGAAGAAGGAATTTGGGGCTTTTCAAAGGTACAATGGTAACACATTTGCTTAGCATGGCATTATCAATGGTTTTTGCTCCCAACGGTGCCAAAAATAACATTTTTTTACTGACTAACTACTCACTGTTGCCCAGGAGTGAGTTCCCTAGGCCATAAAGGTCCGAATTTCTCAAACTGTAGGCTGTGGTGTAGTATGCCTAGTACTGTTCTTGCACCATAAAACTTACAAGTAAATAAAAATAAGTTTGATAACAACAAAATGCATATTTCTGCAATAGCCTAAAAGGTATAAAGGGTAATTCTATTTTGTTTCTTTATGCTGAAAAATAATTGTCATAATAAAAATTTAAACAGATAATACATAATATGATTACCAGTAGCTCATGCTCAGCTTTGGTGATTTTATTCAAATATCTCCATGGTAAGTTTGGTACATTCGTTAAATTCATACTGTTCAATTCTAACTCCATTTCATATAGTTTACGAAGTAGCACTCTGATACATTCATCTTTACATGCTATGAATAAAAAAAATATATTACACATCTATATTATAAAATAAAATGTAGAAACTAGAATATATATTTTTTTATACAAAAAGCCGAAGGGAAGCATACTGGAATATATGCTTTCAGAGTGGCTAAAAAATCTGAAAAGAAAATTCCCTCATGTTTACCTGATTTCCAGAAACTTTGCTTAAAATTTTCATAATTTTTTGTGGTCGCTATTTAGACTAATTAAGAATTCAAAATAAAAAAAATTAAAGTGCTCTTAATTATTTAGAATGGTTATATATATATAAAAATTATATACGATTGTGTGTTCTTCACAAAATTTATCACAATATTTTTTGTTGCCGTACAAACGCATAAATAAAAGAAGAGAAATTTTCAATACCATGAATTGAGAAACAAGCAACGTCATTGTTCATTAAATCAATATTTCTTAACGGTTGGTTACTGTCATCAATTATAAAGCGCCACGAGAAATTTTTCTGGAATTTCCCATTTTAGTTTACTAAGCACTTCCCACGAATAAATATTTTATTAGGTATCTAAATAACTTTGAAATATTTAGCCTAAATAACTTTTGAGTAGCAAGCCAGTGACCAAGATCGCAACGGGATTTAATTTGGGGGGGGGTGTTCAAAAATTTTTACAGCATGTAAGATACAATCGTAGCATACAAGCTCGCAGCCAACTCCCATTGGAAAAATTTAATTTCGGGGGGGGGACCGGTCCCTAAGATTCCCCCTCTGGATACGGGCATGTCAGTGATCAAGTTGCGTATTTTTGTACTTGGAAATATTCCTGAATATGATTGGGAATTTTCAGATATCAAAATCTTTCAATTGAGAAACCGGCATCAATCAATTTAACCATGTTGTGTGCCATTGAGAAACACAATATGCTACATGATCACATGATTATTCGTCAATATGCTACATTAAATACATAAGTTAGTCGCTTTAGGAGGTTTTACTGTAATATATATATATATATATATATATCATAATTTAAAATTACTACTAGACACACACACACACGCAGGCACAGATTTTCTGACATTTCACACATCCAAGCTGTTATGACAAGGTAACTAAAAGCATTACGAAAGGAGGACTTTTCCAGAATTTCAAATAGTTACGTGAATGTTGACAGAAGTGCATTATATCAGAGGTAGATTACTTTCAAGGCCAATGAGCTATATGTTTTCAAATATTTCACACTGTCAGATTTCTGTGATCATTTACCGGACTTTCCGGTTGCACCGTGTATATATAATAAACTTTAGTTTTTTATACAGTCTTTTAATTAAAAAAGTACTATGTATTAAGTGTGGTTATATACACTCTATAACAAAACAAAATCCACTCACCAAGAAAGAGTTGTCCGATTGTAATGAAATTTCGTATGCAAAGACATTTTGACCGAACATGCAAATGATTAAAATTTGGTGTCCAATGAATGAATAGCGGGAACTCCAGCGCATCGGAACTGCGCATTCAGCAGGTGTATATAAGGAGCGATTCTCAATATGTGGTCAAAATTTCTGTTGCATTTTGACTGCGGATATCTTACGTCGACTGTAACAATGCCTCGCCGAAAGATTCGTGCTCATTACGAGCATATGTCAGAGTTTGAAAGAGGTCGTGCTATCGGATTGAAAGAGGCTGGTTGGACGAATCGAAGAATCGCTGGACATGTGGGTCGAAGCGATGCGGCGATTGGACGGTGCTGGCAAGAGTGGGTCAACAACGGCAGATGTCAGCGTCGGGACGGCAGCGGTCGACCTAGGGCCACAACAGAACGGGAAGACAGAGCGATTGTCAGAGCAGCTGTCACAGCACCGGATTCGTCGTTATCAACTATCCAACGTGTGGCCCGCACACATGTGTCCAACATGACCCTCTGCAGACGACTGAGAGAGCGGAATTTACGCTCGCGCCGACCGTTACGCCGCTTACCTCTCACGCCTTTACACCGTCAAGTCCGATTACAGTGGTGCCGGGCTCGATCAACTTGGAACTGCGCTGACTGGGGACGTATAGTCTTTAGTGACGAGTCCCGTTTCCAACTGTGTCCTGACGACAACCGCAGACGTGTCTGGAGACGTCCAGGGCAGCGTGGGGATCCTGCCCTTACTATCGCACGCCACACATGCCCACAACAGGGCGTTATGGTCTGGGGTGCCATCTCCTTTGATAGCCGGACCCCTTTGGTGGTCATTTCTGGCACACTTACAGCACAGCGGTACGTAGACGACATTCTACGACCGGTTGTGTTACCGTTCCTTTTGCGACACCCTGGACTTACGTTTCAACAAGACAATGCCCGGCCGCACACGGCACGTGTTGCTATGAATTGTCTTCAAGCTTGCCCAATACTTCCTTGGCAAGCTAGGTCTCCTGATCTCTCTCCCATAAAGCGCATTTGGAAGCTATGGGTATGCGATTGGAACCATCGGAATCGTCGGCAATTCAATGACAGTTGCGAAAATGCGGCGTCCGCAGGACCACCATCAGGATCTTTATTAGTGTATGCTGCGCCAGGTGATAGCTTGCCTCTAGGCCAAAGGTAGACCAATGCCTTGTGTCGTCCTCCCTTTGTAACGGTCAAACTCTGCAATAAATCATTCAATTGTTCTGAAATTTTAATCGTTTCTTTTTCTATGTATGTTCTTCACATCCACCAATTTTTATCGCAATCGGACAACTCCTTCTTGGTGCGTCGATTTTTTTTGTTATAGAGTGTATATGTAATTTAGTATATACAGTAATTAAATACATTATAATTTATTATATTTTTATTTAATTTCAAAACCAACAAATTTAGTACTTTTACTATCAAACTGATTTATAAAACTCTAAAGTGTAGGTATTGCTATACTATGATTTTGAAAAAATATCGCTTATAACGACTGAATTTGCATGTTTCATTGAAGGTCATTACAACCAATTTTCACTGTACTTGGTAATTTAAATCACCCAGTCCTTTAAACTAGATTATGTTTTCCTCTTCTTAGAGTCTTTTTATCTTTATTTTTATTATTTTTGTAATTGAAACATTCTTTTTCATCAAAATAGGTTTAATAATCCTTTAATGGAATATGCTTTCTTAAAAGACAACCACATATAAGATGTAAATTTAGTAAGCAAATAAAAATGCATTTATTACGTATGCATAAATGGTGCATAGTGTCTCCAGAGTTGCCGAACAAGCATCCATCACAATTCCAACCACCAGTATTTCCTAGACATTTTCGACATTGACCTGTAAGATTGTCACACCATCCAGGTGATGAAGTATCAGCATTTCCATTACATTCACATGGCTGACAGTATCCGCCTGGAATTTGTGGATTGCCAAAATAACCTTCACTGCATCTTTAAAAATAAAAATGTAACACATAAATAATACAAAAAAAAAAGGATTTGTGTGATATATACAGGAGTTGGAAAAAATAATCTGAGCACCAACAAAAGAACATGGTTTTGTTTATTAACACAGGGTAATGCCCTTCTTTGCACAGAATACAGCTAAAATACATTAAGTAATAGTCAAATTTAAATCTTAAATAGCATCGATGTCAATTTTATATCACTCCAACTAATACGGATATTAATTTTATGACGGAAGCAGGCGGTGGGAATCTATTCCTAACCTTGTTCTCAAGAATATCCCATACGTTAGATAATATACTAGTCTAATGACTGGGATTGCCGTCATAGATGCGTTACTTCATTTTCCTGCTCCATGAATTAAGATAGGATGCACCAAGTAGTCCGGATTGAAGCACTGTCATTGTGGAAGATTGCATCACAATCTGAAAATAATGTCTAGACAATGGAATGGAGTCATTTAGAATCTCCAAATGTAGCAGAGCTGTTATTCTATTTTCAAAAACAACTATTGATCACAATGAGTCCCATGATATGGCAATCCAAACGAGGCAACGCTGCCATACTTCGCAATAGGTTAAAAGCATTCAACACTGTAGGTTTCAAGTGCTAATCTCCAGATGTATACATGACCTGAAGTGGAAAACAGAGTGAAACTACATTTATTAAATCATTTTTACAAGTTTCTATGCCTCTGTTATGATATGGAGGTTAATTATAAGCTTAATTAATCCTTTCTTGTCTATCTTCATCGATGTTGTTTACAATCACGAGGCAAAGATGAAGAAACGAGATGTGATCCACTGTACCCAAGGTTGGATACTTTTCAGCCGCGAGATGATGTGTTCGTTGCGTTAATCCCCGCCTTGAAAAGGTGTGTCAACAAGATTATCTACTTCCAAAGGACATCTCTTTCATAATGACGTTGGTTCTATGAGATATCCGTCATGAGAACCATTCTGCATCTGCCAAAAGAGCAAACGTGTAAAGTTCATTAGGTAAGAGACGAGTTCCACAAGCGTTCGTTCGATTTTTCGTGTGACTAGCTTCCACCCGAGCAGCAGGGATGTCGGGAAAAAGACGATGGCATGCTCTCTTGAAAAGTGAACGTTGGAGTGAATGGGCAATGTGTGATTAACAAAAGCATGATGGAGATGTATTTTTGCAGCAATCCGTAAGAAATAAACCACCAAAAGATGCCTATGTGATCGGCGTGGACGATGAACCCATGAGAAGTATCTTGTTTATATTCGACATCCGTTACCTAGAATCCACGTGCTAAAGTCAGCGAAGCTAGGACTGATTTATCCATACAATCGAAATCACATTACATCTGGGGCAGCGCCCAGATGTTTCAATTTTCTGTAATGTAAAATTGCCCTAAGCATGATTCTTTTTATGGAACTACCCTTATTTTAATTTTATTTATTTAAGAAGTGCACCAAAAGATAATATAAGTTTAACTCCTTAAGAGACCCCTTTTCTAGCCACTCCCTGAGTACATTTGGTGGATCCATATGTCTAAATGTTTATACCATTAATGTTACATCTAATGATAATAAAATAATGATCAGGAAACTTGATAATTACTTGTTGAGTTCTGTTACATGTTGGACTCAATTGCGTCAGTTCTGAGAATGGTAAAAATGGCCGGGCATTAAATTGTATTTAGAACCTGGGTAAGTAGGAAACAATATGGTCCCTAGAAAGGACTATCAAGGTAATAATGTGTATTAAGTAACCTGTTTAGAGTTATTATTGAAAAGTTGTGTGGTGGCGGCGGCCATTAAAGAAGTCACCTCGTAATATTACTATATTTACATCCTCTGTCAACGTTAATGTAAACATTTCCTACAATGGGATGTATAAAGCTTGGTTGGTTGGTTGTATTTTTATGGCGCAAGGACAACAATGGTGATTCTGCGCCAAGCAAGGTGAGACCGTACATATGATTTATGTATAAAGCTATTTTTAGTTAAATGAGAAAAATAAATATACATTTCTATATTTATAGCAGATAACAAAGATGTTTTTCCCCTTGAAATTACAAAAATTATAAAAGATGTTTACATACTTATTGAATTAGTCATTTCTTGTATAAGGTGACAGTTCTACTTCTGAAACTCATTTCATAATTAAAAATTATATATATAGTCTAACCTTGATTTAGCGATTTTCACGGAACCAATGAAAATAATCGTTAAATCGAAGAATTCTTTAAATTAGGGGAACACGTTTATCGGAACCAAGGATGTACCCCGGGGTGGGGGTTATGGATCCCGGGATCTTCATTGGGTTGAAATTTACATGTAAAATACGTTAAAAGTAACAAATATTTCAATAAAAAAATGGCAATATTTTATGTCTAACTGTTTATACCATTGATGCTACATCTAACGTGAATAAAATAATGATCAGGAAACTTAATAATTACTTGTTGAATTTTGTTGTATATTGGACTCATTATGTCAGTTCCGAAAACCTTTAAAAATGGCCGAGCATTAACTTGTATTTAGAACCTGGGTAAGTGAGAAACAATGTGGTCCCTAGAAAGGGCTATCAAAGTAATAAGGTGTATTAAGTGACCTTTCTAGAGTTACTGCCTAAAAGTTGCGTGGTGGCGGCGGCTATTAAACAAGCCACCTCGTAATACCTCCAATTCCATTCTGTGAGATCGTTGCTCAACTGAATATACTGTTTAATATTTCGTAGTAACATGTAAGAGCTGACATTTGCAGCCTCGCTATGGATATTATCTTTGTTTACTACATGCCAGATAGTTTTCGCTGATACAGTCACCCTTACACTTACAGTCCATATTAAAATAATACTTGCGGTGCCATATTTTTATATTTTCTAGTCACAAGTCAATGAAGTGCTCTTCTGTCCTCTGCATCTAGCTTTGACTTTCAATTACAGCTGTTTCTGTCTACAGATAATTTGCCAATCTTTGTGTACTAAGATCTGTGTTTGAGGATAGCAGGAGATCCCATTTCTCCAAAATTTTTTACTTCAGCTTTACAGATGACTTTTCAGCTGATAAATTGGAATAAAAATAAATGGTGAACATTTAAATTATCTACGATTTCCTGATGGCATAGTTATTTTTTTTCAACGAACCCATCAAAATTCCAAGACATGGTGCAGAAACTCTCAAATAGAAGTAGAGAAGTTGGACTCAAGATGAACCTACACAAAACTAAAATTACGTTCAATAATTTCGTAGAGAAAACGAAAATACAAGTTGACAACGTTAAGCTAGGAATTACTGATTCATATATTTACCTTGGCCAGCTGATTTCAATGGAAGGCAAAATTATGAAAGAACATAATAGACGTATTTAAATTCGGTTGTAGCGCGTTTGGACGAAACAGTTTTATCCTGAAGGAAAAATTGCCTTTGTGTCTAAAAAGAAAGGTTTACAACCAATGTGCTTTGCCAGTCTTGTCTTATGGATCAAGGTCATGGAGTCTAACAATTGGAGCAATACGGAAGTTAAAGACAAAACCCAAAGGAGCATCGAGAGGTGCATGCTTGGGATAATCAGGAGAGATCGAAAAAAAGACACTTCGGTGAAAGAGCAAACTTGAATAGGGGACATCATTATTAATGTAAAAATACTGAAATGGCGATGGGTTGGGCATATCACAAGAAGAATTAATCAACGATGGACATCTGAAATTCTCAACTGGACTCCACGAGACCAACGAAAACCTAGAAAACGTCTTCAAACAGGTTGGGGTGACTTGGATGCGAATTGCGCAGGATATACTTGTGAGGAAAACATTTGGAGAGACCTTAATCCAGCAGTGGGTAGATAATTGTTGAATATAGTGATTATGATGATGTACATATATATATATACACATATTCATACATATATATACAATACATATTCATACATAAGTATATACATACACATATTCATACATATGCTACACTATAATCTATCTTCAGCCATTTCAAATTTAAAATCTGTTGTATTTAGTTTAATAGTAAAGCCTTTTTAAATATTAAAAATTTTTAAATATATATATTCCGTTTACCTTTCACATTTATCACCAGTGTATCCTTGTAGACAATGGTCACAAATGTAATCGTTCTCATTTGTTAATGAATCAACTGCATGACAAGAAGGAGAAAAATTATTTTCAGTTTGTTCTAAAGGGCAGGCACAAGGCTTACAATCATCATAATTCCCAATTGTAGCATTTCCATAGAAACCTTGAACACACTGATTGCATTTTAATCCAGTAGTGTGGTGCAGACAATTCTTTAAATAAAAAACAAAGGCGTTTAATCAAATCAGTTGTATAAAAATAATTTTTCTCATTTTTTGCAAATAAATATTTAAACATCCAAATAAATATTTAAACATCCAAACAAATATATATGTAGCTTAGGTCAAGTTATCATCGTAAATTTTTACTAATAGTAAATGCAAAACATAAATTAATTCTTTATAATTTTATTGAGCTAATATCTTATCTATACATATTATTATGTGTGTGTATCATATTACAGAAATTTTTTGCAAATAACAATGGTATTTATTAAACATTGATTTCAAACTAAGGGGGCTTATAAATTGCAATTGCTGGAATAGAAAATATGAGGAACACCGAAGAAATGGTTTACCATAAAAAAATTATGCAAAAAAATCAATTCCATAGTATATTCTAGTAATTTGTTGTTTGCTGTTTTGTAGAGATTATTGTGCACAGGATACAATTCCTGGTCTGCAAGAACGGTGGCCATATTCAACCTGAACCACTTCATGTGTTCTGTCAATTGAGTTTCATCAAAATTAATATATACATACAGTTAAACCGCCTTTAATGGACAATTTCTGAATCCACAGTCCCTTGAAATAGGACATTAATGTATTTCACCTCCCGATAACATACACTCCCGATAGCGGACAGCTTTCTGAAAAGTTGTCTTTGAAATTGTCATGTAAAATAGGCATTTTTCAAAAAAGAATTTCTTAATTTTCTTCAAACATCTGATTTATTCAAATTTAGGGTGGTCCGAACCTCTTGTTATCAATGAATTGTGCTTCCTACCCGGGGAGGGTGGGGGCACATTTATAATGTGCCGGTGGTAGAATCAACAGCATAGTACTGTCAAGCTCCGAGGAGATGGTTCTTGATCAAAACTGATCGATTTTTTTACGGGGCGGTAGGGTATGTCATGCGAGATTTTAGGCACTTATTTTTTTAGGGGGAGCAGGTCAGCGCTCCCTGTAACTGTTATCCCTTTAACAGTTGTAGAGGGCGTTGGGCAGGTCCATAAGAGTTTGTAAAATTTAATCTGCTGTATATGCAAATTGGCTTTTTTGGCAATTACTTGCCAATATATTAGCAATATAGCCAAATGTAGTAGCAAAGATAGGTTCTTTACAAACTCTATGAAAAAATGTAAGGCTTACTACCCATACCCTATTTTGACTAAATAACTATTCCAAGTTAAACTAGTGTGGCAACTTCTGGGGATCAAGTTGTGGGAGCTGGGCAGCAGACTTCCGTCAGAAATCTCAGGCAGTGGGAGATTTCCCCCAGCCAATTCATCACTTCCTGTTGTTACCTCTTGTTTGCTTATCTCTGTTTGTTTTTAAAATAGAGTATAGTGTCTTGTGATGCTGAACACTTGTTTATTTTCATTTGTCGGGTTAGTCTGTTTCTTTAAAATTATGTCAAGCTCCATGATCGAAGTAAGGTGTTTTACGAATGGGGATTTTTATTCCTTTTTCGACTATAGTGGAGGCTAGAGATTGGTTGGATATAATATCATGGCATCTAAATGCGAAAGATCAATGTTAAAAAAAAAATTTGAAATAATCAATGCTGCAGAAAAAGAAAAAGACAGTTTGCGAACACTTTCAGAACGTTTCAGAGTTGGAAAGACAGTTTGTAGAATTACTCAAAAATAAGAAGGAAATAAGAAACCTTTGGATCTACAATAGCAACGGAAATGCAAAAACAATGAAACCGATAAAGGTAAACGATATTGATTCACTTGCTTTGATGGTTTTTGTGCTGTACGTGAAAACGATACTCCTATCAGCAGACCTTTGCTGCAGGAAAAAACTGAAGAAGTCACCGAATCATTGGGAAAAACAAACTTAAAGGTCTTGAATGGCTGGCTCAAAGAATTTCGAGATAGACATAATATGTCATTTAAATCAGTTTGTGCTGAAGCTAAATCAGTGAAACCTCAGGTGGTAAAAGAATGGATTAAAAAACTGGAAAACTTGTATGCAAATTTTCAACCCAATAGCATCTACAATTTGGATGAAACTGCATTTTTTCCGAATTTACCAAACAAAACAACGTGCTTAAAAAAATGATAAATGCTTTAGAGGCAAGGCTTAAAAAAAAAAGTGATTGACAATTATGTTAAGCTGCAATATGGTTGTTGAATTTGAAACACAGCTTATTATAGCGAAGTAAATAAAGCTAAGGTGTTTTAAAAATATAGATCCTATCAAACTTGGTATGCAGTAGGAAGTCAAAAAGTCAGCACGGATGATATGCGAAATTATGGCGAGATGGCTGACCGAAATGTACTCAAAAATGTCGAAATGTGGACGGAAGATTTTGCTCTTCATTGGTAATGTTCCATTTCATAAAGACACAGTTAAATTGAATGATGTAAAATTATTTTTTTCCCGCTGAATACTATATCAGTTTGTCAACCCTTAGATCAAGGAATAATTCGAGCATTCAAGATAATGCGCAAAAAGTTGTTGTTATGCCCTACTTTGTCAAAAACTTTAACCTGTCCGAACAATGAGGAAACAGAGAAATCCGTCACAGTTTTAGATACAGTCTATTGGATATCAGAAGCTGTTAAATGTGTCAGTTCAGGCTGTGTAAAAAAATGCTTCAAAAAAGCTGGGTTCCTCAAAACGACTGAAATAGAGAATGATAATGATGATGAAGAAATTCAAATTAACGAAGAAATTTCTTCTTTGGCTGCAAGCTTTAACGATGAAACGAACGTAGAAAAGTACATCACTGACGATGACAAATTATGCACAGAGGAATCTGGCATGGAAATAAGAGAGTTCATGAACAAAAATGAAATCGAAAAAAGTGAAGACGATGTCAAAGACAGTATGGAAATCGAAGCTGACGATGTAATAAATAGTCAGAATGTTCTGAAATACACCAAGGCATTTCCAAAGTATTTTTTAGCAATGGGGAATGTGATGGACTTACTATAACTAATGAACTCAAAACACATGTGGGGAAAACTGTAGCGGTAAGAAAATATTAAAAAAAAACCTGTTCTGACTGATTTCTTTAAATAGCAATTTTAATATTACAGAAATTTGCTACAGTTGTATCAGGGAGTCCCCTAAACTCCCCCTACACCTCCAAATTTCTTGATACACCCCACCCCCCCAAAACTCAAAGTTCATATACTGGCTAAATATGCAAATCACCAGAAAGAAAAAAATATTGCACAAATTATTTTCTATACCTTTCCTGCAAATATAATTTGTAATAATCTTTTATGTGTAGCAATTTTTCAAAGAAAAATACGGATAGGGATATAAGGAGGGAGAAGGTATCATATAAAGTAAAATCCTGCCACCTCAAAAATTATCAACTGTCTGTGAATGGGTTAAATGTCCAAGAAGAAATGCTTGAATTTTGTGTTCCTCCAAATAAAAAAAAATGAAAATTTTTGTGTAAATATGGATGAATTATTTCATTGCTACTGAATATTTTATTTCGTTTCTTTTCTGGTAAGTACATTTTATAAAAAAAATTAAAATTTTGAAGGTAAATTTCTCACCTCCCAAATGAAGTTTGACACCCCCTCAAAAAATATTCTGGCAGACACCCTGATCTGTATTTACACTATTTCTGAAAGTAATAAGTTGTTTTAAATTTACCGTTTCCCATTTTATTTATTTTCAAATTTATTGATTTAATGTATGTACAGTATTTTCAAATTTGTTGATTTAATATATGCACAGTATTTTCAAATTTATTGATGATTGTATGTACAGTGTTTTAGAATTTATTCACTAATTTTTAATTAGTACTTATTGTACTGCATTAGAACCTACGTTAACTGAAATAAAGGGGGGGCACAATTTCGGATAAAAAAATAAATTGTGATTTCTCAATTTAAAAGGTGTACATGCGCAACAAAAACTCAATATGCCCTCTAATAATTAAATATTTTTTAATTAATATGTGCTGTATTATGTAATCCCCAGAATGTTTAATTGTTTTTTTTAATCTTTAACTTTCCTTTGTTTCTATCTTTCATATCATTTTCACACAGCAGTATTTCGCCATATTTTCATTAGAAAAACATCTGAAGGTTGTGCTTCATCAGATTATCCAACATACCATAATGCAATCTGAAAAAAAAAGAGTATGTTGGAGTTTGTAGGAAAAGCCTGGACAGTATTTCAGATTAGTTTTCATGCCCTAAACCAGTAGAAAAATTCTTATCTCTAAAGTACTGAAACCCTTGTCAGCGGTGATACGGCTGCCGCTCTCTCGAACATTGTCCTCTTCGTCTTCTCCTTGCATCTAGGGCACCATCATGTCAGCAGTGTCTTGGTCATTAAAATCAAGTTCAGAATCATCGCCATTTACCCATTTACTAATCCCACTTCGATAAATTTCTTCACACACGGGAACGTTTTCTAAAAGGTCTTGGAAATTTTCTTTTTTCGTCTACTTCATCAGAAATCAAAATTTCCACGAACAGTTTATCCCAACATGTTACTAATATACTGCACGGTATTTTTTTTTATCAGGAAAAATGTATTTCTTTCAAAAATATTAAAAGGAATCATTTTTAATACTGTACATACTTTGGTTAACCGGTATTTCTGTTAAAGGTGTTTCAGTTAACGGAGGTACTACTGTATCTTTAATTTTTAAGGCAGTTTATGTTATTATATTTTTATTAGAATGTACTATACAGTCTAACCTCGATTTAACGATTTTCACAGGACTAGTGAAAATAATCGTTACATCGAGGAATTCATTAAATAGGGGAGAATACGTTTATCGGAACTAATGGCGCACCCACGGGGGGGCGGACAATGGATCCTGGCTCTTCCTTGGGCTGAAAATTTACATGCAAAATATGTTAAAACTAGTAACTATTACATTAAAAAAAAAATAACACTGTTTTTTACATTTTCGGCTTTCTCCCGAGCAAAAATCATGGATGTGATATTGATCGGAACTGAAATAAGAAATTATTGAAAAAGCAAAGCATAAAAATGCTTACCAGCATTCTGAAGAATACATGTTAATTTTAATAAACATAAAACATAAGTATGTGCTTAATTACTGCTTCGAAAAGAAATCTTCGATTGAAATTTATTTTGTTTCTTCGGGGGTTGGTTGGTTATAATTTTATGGCGCAAGAATAACAAGGGTCATTGTGCATCAAACAAGGTGGGAGCGTACATACAATTTTAAGAAAAAATAAATTAAAAATACAAAGGTAAAACCGTATTGAATGTACGAGGAAGTAAAACGATGTAATAATATCAGATGAGATTTTAAAAAACAGTATTTGATAAAAAAAATTAAAAATGATTTCATGATTGGTTTTTCTTGGGAGTTGGCATTTAACAGTGTCCTTTTGTTTTTGTTTTCAAATGCATCGGAAAAATCATCGTTGACGTCAAGATGCTGTAAATACTTCTTAGCACTCACAGTAAACCAGCATTTAACTCAATTGAATGAACTAAATTGAAGCTGATTTTCTAACTGAAATTCTACTTGCAGCTACGGGCTAATAACTAAAAGTTATCATTAAATCGAGAGAAGCAAATATTAAATCGAAGAAAATATAACACTGGACTTCATATAATGCAGCCCAGACCAATAAAAACAATCGTTAAATCGAGGATATCATTAAATCAGGAATCGCTAAATTGAAGTTAGACTATAGTTCTAAAATCGCCTGTGTGTGAAATATAATCATTTACAGACACCTCACGTCTCGACAACAGACACTCACCGTTAATGGACAAAAGTCGGTTCAGGCAGGAGAGTGTCCGCTATTAGAGTGTCTGACTTCATATATATATAGATGATCAATTAAACTGACAGTGCTCAGAGCTAGCTGTAACTCGATCTAACAACTGGAATAGCATCAAATTTGGTAGATAGACTATTTACATGAGAAGAAAGATTCCGTGGAAAAAAAAATAGTTCCAAAAGTCACCAATATAGGAAACTATGATGCTATGAAAAGTAAAACAGAGTTACAACAGACAGATAAATGAGTAATAAAAATTAAACCAAACTGAGATATTACCTTTTATTGACCACATTAGCTTCCCCTGTGGATCGGGTTCAATGTAGCCACCATTCTTGTATACCAGGAAATACATCGTGTGCACAATACTCTCTACAGCCGAACACAATATATCTGAAGGAATGTCTTGGGCCTCAAGTAACCCCAGGAAAAGGCCACATACGGTTAGATTTGCGGAGAGAGGCACCACATAACAGGAGAGAACTGACTGATAGATA
>QLNU02015360.1:153306164-153331259 GCA_006491805.2 Dysdera silvatica | reverse complement strand
AATATTAAAAACGAACACTTTAAATTTCGTGCAAAATCTATGAAAGTGCAATAAAAGTAAAGTACCTACGGGAAAACTTTATGCAGATTTGAATAAACCTCAAAAATATGCACGTTCGCGTTTTCAGGAATTGAAAAAATATAAATCTAAAACCAAGTTATTTCTTATATTGACTGGAGGCATTTGTATTTACTCGTGTTCGTAGACTTTTCGCTCGGAGTTTAAACCATACGAAAGAAAATATATTTTATTTATGGAAGAAAATTCTTCCCAGCCATATGCCTGTCACAACGATTCTACAAAACCTAGGTATAAACAAATACTACCTTTCAAGTTAGACTTATACGTAGAGAGTTTGGATGTAGCAGAAACACACGTACACACACACACATATATATATATATATATCATCATCATCATCATCATATTCAACCATTATCTATCCACTGCTGGATGAAGGTCTCTCCAAATGCTTTCCACACAAGTCTATCCTGAGCAATTCGCTTCCACGTCACCCCAACCTGTTTTCTTATTTCATCCACCCATCTAGTTTGAGGACGTTTTCTAGGTCTTCGGTGGTCTCTTGGAATCCAGTTCAGAATTTCTGTTGTCCATCGTTGATCAGTTCTTCTTGCAATATGCCCAGCCCATCGCCATTTCAGCCCTTTTACTTTAACAATGATGTCCTCTACTCTAGTTTGCTCTCTCACCCAAGTGTTCCTTTTTCGATCTCTCCTAGTTATTCCAAGCATGCACCTCTCCATGCTCCTTTGCGTTGTCTGTAACTTTCGTATTGCTCCAACTGTTAGACTCCATGTCTCTGATCCATAAGAGAGGACTGGCAATACACACTGGTTGAAGACCTTTCTTTTTAGACACAAAGGCAATTTCCCCTTCAGGATAAAACTGTTTCTTCCAAATGCACTCCAGCCAAGTTTAATACGTCTGTTGAGTTCTTTCATAATGTTGCCATCCATTGAAATCAGCTGGCCAAGGTAAATATATGAATCAGCAATTTCTAGCTCAATGTTGTCAACTTGTATTTTTGTTTCCTCTACGAAATTATTGAACATGATCTTAGTTTTTTGTAGGTTCATCTTGAGTCCAACTTCTTTACTTCTAGTTGAGAGCTCCTGTACCATGTCTTGGAGTTCTGATGGGTTCGTTGAAAAAATAACAATGTCATCAGCAAACCGCAAATGATTTAAATATTCACCATTTATTTTTATTCCCTTGTCATTCCAATTTATCTGCTGAAAAATCATCTGTAAAGCTGAAGTAAAAAGTTTTGGAGAAATGGTATCTCCCTGCCTCACACCTTTACCAATTTTGATAGCTTCGGTATCTTTATGTAACCGAAATTTTGCACTTGCATTTTTATACACACGTTTCACCATGTCAATGTACACATCCTCGATGTCTGCTGATCTTAAAGAGTTGATGACTGCTGATGTTTTAATAGAGTCAAAGGCCTTCTCATAGTCAATAAATGCCACACACAATGGAAGTTCATATTCATGTGTTCTTTCAATTAATTCTCTTAATACTTGAATATGGTCCACTGTACTGAATCCACTTCGAAATCCAGCTTGTTCTCTTGGTTGAGCTGCATCTAATTTTTTCTGCAGGCGATGTGTTAGCACTTTTGTGAAGATTTTATAAATAGCAGGTAACAAGCTAATTGGTCGGTAATTTTTTAAATCCTCTTTATCACCTTTTTTATGCAAAAGAATTACTGTTGCAGAATCCCATTGGTTTGGTATGTTACCACTGTTGAGGCATTTGGTAAAGAATTTTGCGAGTATGTCTTCTACATGTTCTCCAGCTTCTTTTAAGATATCTAATGTAATGCCATCATCGCCAGGGGATCTTCCTTTCTTCATACTTTTTATTGCAAATGCTACTTCTTCTTTTAAGATTTTAGGAGCTGTTCCTTCGACTATCTCAGAGTCTTCGTTTAATCCACTGTTTCCCTCATACAGCTTTCTGTAGAATTCTTCAACTCTTCTAAGTATTTCTTCCCTATTTCTTGTTACAGTGCCATCCTCTCCTTTTAATGCAATGATGTGTTTCTTCCCAATAGACAAACTCCCTTTAACAACCCTAAGGCTCTTGTTGCTTTCAATGGCCTTCCTTACTAACTCACAATTGAATTTTCTTATATCTTCTTTCATGTTTTTGCGCAAAGTTTTGCAAAGTTCTACATACTCGATCTTGCGACTGGTATTTTGATTGTCCACCTTCATAAGTCTTCGCCTTTTCATGAGTTGTTTCGTCTTCTCAGATAATTTGCTATTCTGCTTTTTACATATTACACCACCAATTTCCCCAGCAGTTTCAATTATTGTCTTAACAATGTTTTCATTTGCTTCTGAGATGTCAACTTCTTCAATAAGTCCTTCCAGTGCAGAAAAGCGATTTTTTAATTCCAACTTGAATGCCTCGGTATTTTCTTTTAATTTCTTTAAATCCACCCTCTTACATACTTGTTTCCTAATGAGCTTCTGCCTTTCTAGTTTAGTATTTAAGTGCATTTTACATCTCACCATTCGATGATCACTTCCAGTATTAAATCTGTTCAGTACGCTGCAATCTTCAATAATTGATTTCTTGTTTGCCAGTATATAGTCAATTTCGCTGGTTCCTCCATTGGGGTGTTTCCATGTCCATTTTCTTTGCGGTTTCTTCTTAAAAAATGAATTCATGATGCTAAGATTTTCAGCTTCTGCAAATTCGATGAGTTGATCGCCACGTTCATTCCTTTCCCCATATCCGTATTTACCAACCGATGTCTCTCCTTGTTCCTGTTGTCCAATTCTTGCATTGAAATCCCCCATGATGAGCTTGATATGTTGTTTCCCTTTGGTGTGTAACTCTTTGATTTCTTCATAAAATTCTTCAACCTCTTCGTCGGTATGGCTTGATGTTGGTGCATATACCTGTACTATCTGAAGTTGGTATCGCTGGGTTAGTTGAACAACGAGCCTCGCTGCTCGATCTGACGTGCTTTCGACTTCAAGAAGGTAGTCTTTAATTCTTTTGTTGATTAAGAAGCCAACACCACTTGTTCTTCCAGTTTCCGTTCCTCTATAATAAAACAAATGTCCACTTTTAAGTTCCACCAACTCTTCACCTTTTCTTCTAACTTCACTGAGTCCTACAATGTCCCATTTGATCTTGTCAAGTTCTTCTTCCAATTCCTGAAGTTTTGCTTCAGAAGCAAGGGATCGTCCATTAAACGTAGCCAAGGTCAATAACAAACGGCAGCCTGGGCCATTCCAGTGATTCTTAGCACCCCCTGCTTTCATGCCACACTGACCGCTGCCTTGATCAGGAGCACTCCAGCACCTGGAGACTAGGGGCCATGGTTTCTGGTGTGTCAACATAATGGAGGAATTAGCCATAATTTCACCACGCTGGCTAGACGGGTTGGTGAATTAGCCCTCCCCTTCCGCCTTTCTATCCGTGTAGCAAATATTAATTTGCCACATAAATAGAAAGCTCAGCCTGCACCACTTGAAGGCGGGGTAGGACACTAGGTTACTGGCCTGGCCGGTTCCACACATCGTCACATACGTTCAGCGTGTGGGTCTCCTTCCAGTTAGATACCAGCAACCCTTTTGCAGGCCATATATATATATATGCCCTTTCCGAAGAAAAACATTCATATATTTCTCTTCGGAAAGGGCAAATATATGGCCTTCAAGCCACACGTTCCTTCGATATGCCATTTCACAGCGCAAACTAAATTTTTAGTCTCAAACGATTTTCCACTTTTCAGGTAATAGCGTGTTGCCAGATATTTTTTGGGTCGCTGTTATTTGTTTTTTTAATTTAAAATCGAAGTCGTTATAAATATGTGTAAACACCCCCTGTATATTTAGGATTATATTTCCTTGCACAGTGCATTTACTATAACATTTATCTATAATTATTACAACTAATAAAATATAACATATCCTCCTTTACATTTTTACAATTCTTACTGGTATTTTTATTCTCGTGTTTTACTTTTTCTTTTTTCCTTTCCTTTTACTGCTTTAATTTTTTTCTCTTCTTTTATTTTTTTTCACATTTTAACCAATGACAAGTTTTACTAACTTAAGCCTTGGTTAATACTTGTATTCTTTTATCAATAAATGTAATGTGTTGTCAAAATGACTTTTAATTATACTTGCAAATTTTTGAATAAGTTGCTTGTTGTAAAGAAGTTTCTCATGGTATTTTTTACAAAGGTTCTGAAACATTAAACATAAACTAAACGTTGTACATAAAGTTTAAAATCACTGTTTTAAATAAACGTATTATTAAATTCTCAAAATAATCATTTATGAATTAATACATAATATTTTGAAAACACCTATTCAAAAGAAGTTAATCTTTTTCTCTTTTAAAAAACAAGATTCAGCATAAAATAGTCGCATGATTTTTGTTATGACATACTTTAGCAAATCCATGTTTTGTTTATGTGTACAAACAATGGTTGCTAAGCTCACAACTGACAAAAGTACCAAAGAAATTGGAGAATAGAAGCTTCTTATCTTAATTTTTTACATATTACTTTTTGAAATAAAGTAATTCCATAAAATTTATTTTTAAATGTTACTGTTGGCACACTAAGATATGCATTATGTAAAATGCTACAATTAATTTAAAAATAAAGAAAACACATAAAAAAATTCTGTAATATATTTTAAATGTACAGGGCTGTCGAAATTAAATTTTTCCAACTCAGAGGGCTCTGTAGGGCATTGTATGGGTCATAATGACATGAAATTTAGATAACAGATACTTCGGATTGTGAGCTCGAGATTTTTTTAAAAATTAGTACGAAAAGTCATGAATAGGCAGTGTTGTAACACTAGTAAAACGTGATTTGCAGAAACAGAGCCTCTGCGAAATCTATGCAAATGAAGGGTCTGATAAAAGAGGAAGGCAGGCGCTGCACAAGCAAGAGTTTCTAGTTTACTGCATAAGCAGGCATTTGAAGGTCGCTGATGCACAATGCCAACTTTTAAAGACAAAACTCTCTTAGTGAAGCTTTTCTATCAGAATGACAAAAACTCCACCGCTGTGATAAGAGAATTCCGCCGGAAGAAGAATGTACGCTGAGGATCAATGACCCTGCACACACTTCGCGACATGATGAAAAATTTCAAAATACTCAAATAGCTTGGAATTTTACCAGGTAGAGAATGGAAATCTGTAAACTCTACACGCATATAAGGTGTAGTTATGATGGTTGTGGAAGCAATTAGCCAACCCTCATACAGTGTTGTGGATATACCAGCTGTTTCTCATCTGTTGTTATGCCATATTTTAATATTTTACTGTTTGGCAAGTGATACAAAGAATTGTGGGTTATTATCCTTACAAAATCCATAGTCTTCACCAGCTGTGCAACAGGGGCATTGGAGTTCAGGAAACATTTTAACTGCAGTTCCTTTTACGAATGTCAGTTGATGCTGCTTATTCATGGAATATTCTATGAACAGATCAGGTCCACTTTTACATGAATGGTCAACTAAATATGCACAACTTCCACATTTGGGCAACAGAATACCCACGCGTAATCCATAAAGTGTCCTTGCACTCTGAAAAACTGAAAGTATAATACTGTTTCACCTCAACGTTAGTCATTGGACCGTATTATTTTGAAGAAGTGGCTCCAACAGGGTTTAAAACCTGTTCCGTCACTGGATGATAATATCAGGACATGTTGACAACCTTTGTGGTCCCGGAACTGCACCAACGTCACTGCGTACAGGACACTGTTTTTATACAGGACACTGTTTTTATACAGGACGGTGCACATCCCCATATTCATCGTGATATTCACCAGGTGTAATGACAAACTTTCACCGATGCATGGGTGATTAGCCATTGTTTTTCAATAACTTGGCCTCCTCACTATCCTGATTCCACTCTGCCTGATTTTTCATTATGGAGATTCTTAAAGGTTCAGATCCAACCCACAACTCTGTCATATTTGAAAGACTGCATTCGTCGGCCCATTCGTGGAATTCATGCAAATTTACTGCATTCAGTGTGTAGAATAAACTATTTTGTGATTAGAGAGGATTATGAAGAAACACAGGAAATGTATAAAACATCTGTAGAACGTTTCTTCGTGCTGCAGTTCTGTCTATTGGCAACGTTTTGTACTATTTTCTTAAATAAATCTTGAGTGCATGAGCTGAAGTTTTTGTCCAACTTTCATGTCATTATGACCCATATGACGTTTTGCACAGCCCACTGAGTTGGGGAAGCATAATTTCGACAACCCTGTATATGGACTTACCTCTGCGAATCCTTAAAATTTATAAGTTGTTAGTGTTTTACCAGATCATGATAGAAAGGCACTGGTATAAATAAACTAATATGCTGGTGTGCAATTTGTAGCCAGATGAGCAAGAATGTCCTTGAACATTTATTCATGTGTTTTGTTGAAAATCTCCCTATTATTCCTAGAATAAATTCAGTATTCAAGGGCTACACTTATTTCTAGTTATTAGAGTCTCAACGATATTATTGAAGTAACTCCACTAGGAGATGAATGTTTAGCAAGTCATAGTGGAAAAAGCAGGCTATAAATACTTAGTTTATTTAATAATAAAATCTTAATTTGGAACAAATTTGGCATAAGAAGAAAATTTTAGCAATGGTAACATGAAATGTATGCTAAAAATATATGATTAAACCAAGGAGGTTAAAATAATTATATTGAATAAGACATACTATCCTTATGCCCCAGTCACCTTCCATGCATTCATCAGTGAGGCCAAAGCAAAAGCACTGCGAACAGCCATCTGAGTTATCAGCGGACAGATGATAAAATCCGTGTTTGCAGCGATCACATTGAGGCCCTTCAACATGAAACTAATAAATTTAAAACGTTAAAATATATGTTAAATAATTTATATAACAAAATACTATTTACATAAAAACATTACACAAACAATAGAAGTAGTTGAAACGAAGTAGTGTACTAAGTCAATTTTTTCCAAAAATTGAGTTAAGCCCAGAAATACAATTTAGAGGTATAGTATATAACTATAAATTCAAGGCCCATGTGAGGTCTAATTTCACTCCTAGTTGTGTGGATGACCAAGTTTTATTTTTACATAAAAATATATTACACTCTGTCCCAAAACAATAGATAATGAAAAGATAATAATAAATTACACTGTGCAAATATTTTTAAAATTCTGGATGCTTATGATATCGATTCAACACTGGAATATGCACATTTATATGATGTCTTTTTAAAAATAAAGCAAATTTGAAAAAGCTGGTAAAAAACGTTTAAAATTTGAAGTAACATATTATCCCAGAAAGATACAGAATTTCGGAATAAAATAGTTTAATTATAAAAGTTATATAACAAATACCTATTTTTTCTTATTTGCACATATACAGAAGTATAACACGTGCAGCAAGGTGAAAGTTTTCATTACAAATGTCAGTTTTCTTTGCGATGGCTCATGCAAAACCAATAAACGAAACAGAAGCCTTTAACCTATTGTTATTGAAGGCAAAGTGCTTATTAGTGACAGAAATGTGAAAAAAAATGAATAGATCTATCCCTGTAATATACAGTGTGTTAAGAAAAGGTTCAGAATTGGAGCCCCAAAAAAGGTACAGTTTGTCCTAAATGCACGTTGAATAGAGCCGACCGAACTATAGTGATATTTGCTCTGAATAATCAATCTCAGTCCGGCAAATCGCTTGTAATTCCGGCATCTTAGCTTCCAAGTCGACTATTCGCAGAAGATTTAAAACGGCAAGAGATTTTTAAATGACCTAAATTGCGAAAAAAACTCTCTTCAATGCCACTGCATAAAGAAGCTTGATTGATTTGGGCAAAAAGGCATATCTGAAGATATGATGAATGGATTTCTGTGCTTTTTTTTCGATGAAAAAAATTTAATTTAGATGGACCCGATAGCATAAAGTATTATTGACACAATTTATGAAAAAAAAAAAAAAACAATTCTTCGGTCGACAACAAGCAGGTGGATTTGTAGTAGTTGAGGCTTACTTTGGCTTCAATGGAAGGTCAGAAATAGCATTCATTTCTAGGTCGAACACCACTCTGGACTATCAGTGTTTCCTAGAGCAGTATTTACGCCCATGTTTAAGCATACTTGGTGGACCAGACTGCATATTTCAGCAAGACAATGCCACTATCCACACTGCGCGGTCAGCGAAATGGTGGTTTTCTTCCAATAATATTAAAGTTATGAAATGGCCGCATAGAAGCCCAGATGTAAATCTGATTGAAAACACTTGTGGTAAACTAGCAAGGATGGTGTACAGAAGGAAAGTAATTCTCAAGCATTGTGAAACTGAAAATAGAAATTTATGAATGTTGGTATAAATTACTACCAGAACTTTTCCAAAATTTAATTTACGGAATGCCATATAATGTTTTTGAGGTTATTAGACCTAATGGTAAGACAACGAAATGTTAATTTTTAGAAGTTCATTTGTTTTCTAATAATTACCTATCATTTTGAGACATGTGCAGAATAGCTTCCTTTTATTTTTCCTGACTGTATATTAATTTTAAAGCAAAGTGAAATGATTTTTCCTTGGTGCTTAAAGGCAAAATACAAGCATGTAAATACAACTAAACGAATTTTGTAGATTAATAAAAAAACGTCTCTATATGATTTTTGTTATTTTATTTATCATTTTGGGACACAGTATATAATGTATCCAGAAAACCTTGTTTTCCAAAATGGGAAGGAAAAATGACATATGGCTTTAGCTGTAAGTCCTTCAATTAATAAACAGTATTTAAATAATTGATACGATAGCATGCAAAAAAATTGGCAAAAATTTGGTTTGTTGGTTGTATTTTTATGGCGCAAGGACAGCAAGGGCGTTTCTGCGGCAAACAAAGACTGTACATGCGAATTGGTAAAAATATTTAAAATATATTTCTATTGTAATCTAAATAAAACAATAAATGTGAATGTAGTTTGGTCAAATTAACTGCTAATTAACACTTAATAATTACATTAATCAGTTAAGATTAAATGTATTTATAAATTTGTATTATTTTATATATAAGCAAAAGTATTTTTTAGTTGTTAGCATTTAATAACATGGAATTAATACAGAAATCGTATAAAAGGAATTCCACAGACAAATGTGGATTAGTTATGTGTGTTTCAAATAAACATTAAGATTAGGAATGAGCATCAATAGCAAAACATCGATGTTAATATTGACGAAGAACTAGCAATGTTTAAAAACATCAATCTCTGAACAAATCGATGTTGGCAAATGTCCAGCGGGACATTAACCAAAGTATCATTGAACTTAAGTTCTATAACACTTAATTGTTGCCTGGTTTTTCTACTAGCAAGAGAACCGAGGTACGCATTTTCTTAGAATCGTTAGAAGAACAGATGCCGAAATAGAATGAACGTTTAGTCCTCAGAATTTCTCTGTTAAGTTTGTTTCTGAATCTACGAAAGATATGTAAGTCAATTAAATTTCTTGAAGAAATGAATTTTGCGTACCGTCGACTTTTGGTCTTTATTTTTCTGCGAATAGCAATTGTCATCAAACAGTTTTTATTTTTGTTTATGTTGAGGGCGGACTCGCTTGGGAAAAATTTTGTAATAAAGAGAGAATACTGAAGAATAGAAAATATTATAGGATGATTCAGGATCATGATCAACAAAGAGACTGGAAAAGTTGATTAATTGAAGCTCGAAGAAAAATTTCTCAAGTGAAGACTTAGAAAATGTCCGATATAATAAATAAGTAGGAGATCCAGAAGACACGTGTTCAATGAAGGAAGAAGAGTGAGCCATATGGGATGATGATCACTAATAGCATTCAAAAGAGGTATAGGCTGATGAGCAGAATTCAGCGTAAAGTTTAATAGACAAAGGTCGATCATAATTTGAGAGTGTGCAGTGATACGGGTAGGGAAGTCAATGATATTATAAAACATGTATGATTCAATTAAGGTTTTGAGTTGAAAGAGAACCAGTCAATGTAAAATCACCAATACAAATTAGGTTGATATGACTGGTTGTAAAAAATTGAAAAAGTGATTCAAGAACATCAAAGAATTTCTTGGCATCTCCTGCAGTTTGTTTGTTTTTGCGGCTCAAAGACTACAGTGGTCATGCTGCGCCGGGACCTACTGTTTTCCGAGGAATCCGAACCTCTTAAGGCCTAGGGAACCAAACCCCGGACTACAGTGAGCAGTGCGATCTTTATGAGATCTCTGAGTAAGCGTTCTTTTTGCACTGCTGGGAGTCGAACCCGGATTAGCCGCGCAATAGGAGAACGCGTTACCACACTGCGCCACCGCAGGGCCAAATCTCCTGCAGGAGGATGATATATAAGCGCTAGTGAATAAGCACCATGATCAAGATATATTAATTCGCAAAAATCCTAAATATGACAAAAATTCAAATAAGAGGAACAAGATTGGTATGAGGGATAATAGATGACAACGCTCCCGCCCTTTCTTCAAAGAGGGAGACCCATTGCAAAAACCGGATAATAGTGTCCAAGATCAATATAATCATTATTTGACAACCAAGTCTCCACAAGGCAAATAATTTGCGGTTTAGAAACACAATAATCGAGAAGGAATTGAAGTTCTTCCCTCTTATTAGATATACTTCGAATATTAAGAAATAAAATAGCCAACTGGCTGAATAAAACCATAATGTGGACAAGAAAAATATTAATAAAGTTAAAAATAAAAAATAATTAACAAAAAAGAAGCCAAATACCAAAGAGACAAAAAACATGTGAATAAGGTAGAGAAAAAATAAAAAAAAATAAAACCCAAAATAAAAAGTTAATATATTAAAGATGTTAAGGTATTATTACCCTCCGCAGGGATAACACAATTGCCAAATATGGTCAACACAAGAAAGCCTCCGGGGCGAGATTTTTGTGAGTTTTCGTGGGGGAATTTATTATACAATAATTTCTGCCACCCACGTATTAATTATAGCTCAAACTAGAGCTTTTTGTAGGGCCGAAGCTCTAGTTTGCCATAATATATACGTGGGTGGTAAAATTATTGTATAATTGATATATTAACGCCAAACGAAATAAAATAATAAAAAGATCGTTGCACGCCTCACGGGATGACCATAATAAACACGATGACAGTAGGATAATGGGTCGATAAAGAATATCTCGACAAAAATAAAATAAATAACTATGAGTAGTCAAAAAATTAGCAGAGATAATGGTGGCCATTGAAAATAATGGAATATTGTCTACAGATAAAACACAAGCTCCCCGAAAACACATAAATAACATCATACACGATGACTCAAAATTGTGTAGAATAATAAAATTAAGTTTTAACATTTGGATCAAATATTAGCACAATTAAGTTAATTCTTAACTATTCACAAAGTGAGTATAATGATAATAATGTGCGCAGGACCCCTTCGTGGAGGCGCTATAGAGTGAGGTGCCTTGGAGGGTTGCTCACCGTGCTACTCGTCGTTCTTTGCACGGATTGTGCATAGGCTAGGATGCTTCAACTTCGTTCGTAGCACGGTGTTCGTAATTACTCATCAGAAGGTTGTTTTATATTATTTCACAAATTTATTTACAATAGAAAACCATACTATTTACATACACTCGTACCGTTAAATTATTACAGGTTAAAGATGTAATTTTGACATGCATTACGTTCTGCTCTAGTAGGACATTGGGAGTAGAGAAACGTGTGGTCAGTTCGCTAGTAGATCAGATAGTCAATGTCCTTCCGAGGTGAAGTTTTTTCTCTAACTCTAGTTATCCGTCATGTCATTGGCTGGCTTAAGATGACGATATCCATCTTGGGCCAGCTGATTGGTCGGCGGTCCCCTGATAAGGGAATGTGATGGGAGCGTTGATGGCTGGCGCCGCTGTCAACCGTTAACGGTGTATAGCCGCTACTTTCAATAGCCGGTATTTTCTCCCGTTGCTCCCAGTCTGACGTTTCCCCATCAGCACAATTCGGCGCATCTTTTCATCTACTGTTAATGGCAGTCACCTGTCCTGATGGCGCCCACCTGGTCTAATGGCCTGTCTGGCATGCTCATCGTAACGACGGGTAGGTCAGGCGGTATCTCCTGGGAACTTTTGTATTAGGGAGAAAGTAGCGGCTATTTCGGCATGCTGAATGGGCATGAATCGCCCCACACTCCCATACAAGTGTTATCTAATGGGATGCCACGTAATAATCCGGGAAATGGATATGCCTACCCGAACGGGTCACTTTCGGTGCACTAGTGGATGATCCACTTGTTGGGTTGGGTGGCGTTGGTCGTTCAGTTGGTTTGTAGTTGGAATTAGCGATAGGCTCACCTTCTCCGTTTACCACCAACGCTGGTTTGAGTCTGTCTATTGAAACAGCTACCATTCTGTTCTGTACCATAATTTTGTACACTTTGTCATTCCTGTTAATCACCTCGTAAGGTCCATTGTATGGTGACTGCAATGGTTTTCTCACCGAGTCTGTTTGGAGGAATACATGTGATGCAGTTCTAAGTTGGAGGTGCACAAATGTGGCACATGGACCATGCTGTGAAGTTTGTTTGGGCTGAAGATTACGAAAATGGTTTAGTAACTGCTCTACAAATGATACCAGCTATGTCGGCATGCTGAATGGGCATGAATCGCCCCAAACGTAAGTAATATGATATTATTAAAAACCAACATTTAAGGATTTAAATAAAAATACTAGCTTTGCTGCCTTCTCAAATCCCAATTGATTTCGTAATTAGCTATTTTAAGTTATTAGTTCAAATATGGAAAACATCCTTTCAACTCCATCAGAAGTACCCTTAGCTGTGTATAGTATCTCAATATCACCAGGTTCGTTTCGGCCAACGCATTCTTTTATAAGGGCAAGCGATATCCACCATTGAAGAATGGAAATTGATTTCACCGTCTCTTCTTCAAATAAAACACCATTGAGAAGTGCATGGACAATAAATGTAAAAACAATGCCTAATAATGAGGTATCCTTGTATTTTTTTTTTTAATATGTTACTTGCTCCTTCTCACTTGTTGACAAGTGTTCTGCTTTAAAATTTGGTGATAATAAATGTACCAAATAGTGAGCTGGAGATACAGCTTGCTCATAGTGTATTTTAAACATCTAAACGTACGAAAGTGTATCACAAGCAGGGTGTTTTATACGATCCTCGATATCCTTTCAAACTGCTACTACTTTAGAAATACTGCAATTATTTTTTTTAATTTATCTAAAGCTACAGAAAACAGTTTCAACTGAATAAAAAGGTTTTCAACATTCCTCTTTATACCCATGTTCGTGATTTTCAAGTTTATTTTTGCATCTATTACATCTCCATTTTCTTCAACTATCTGTATAAAAATTGGCCATTTCTTAATATAACTCTCCAAATAATTGCACATAGAATTCCAGTGCACTTTCTTGATAGATTCAATCCCGTGCCACCGAATTCATTGTATCTGGCCTGGGCAAAATGATGGTTCTGAAAATATTTGGTGATTTGAATAATATTTTCTGTTACGTTAGATTAAGGAAATACCTAATAAATACACACTACTTTGTACCTTCAGTATTAGTTGACCTTGACCTGTATGCAAACAACTGCAGTGATGCAGAGTGCACATCATCAGAAAAGTTGTTTTTGCCTATACTATATTTTAGAAAATGATAAAAAGAAAGTCATTTTTATATTAAATTATTTTTTCCTAAGCATTGAAAAACCAATTTAAATTATTGTTTTTTATTATATCATATTTACATCACTGATTTATTTAAAAAAAAATAGTTTGAACTTATTTTAAAAAATAAATTAAAAAATTCAACTTAAAACATTGATTTTAACCCGTGGGGGCGCACAGTGGGGTGTTTGACATCCCTACAAGTTACAATTTATGAAAAAAATCGTACACCCTAGGTTCTGAAACTGGACAAACTTACTCTAGTTGCTTTTAAAGTCACATCACTTTGGGGCAGGGTGACAAAGAGAAAATTCCACTCATTGTTTCTTGTAAAATCAGATGTTGGGGTATCAGACACCATGTGTGTGTTCTCGGGTTAGTAGTATTTCGCTTGTGGTTGCCAGGCTTGTAAGTGAAAATGGCGAGCTGAGTTAGCTGTTCTAAAATTTTGTAATATGATGAATAAATGTAATGCTTACAAAACATTTTAAACGATGTTTCATCGGATAGTGAATCCATTAGTGAAGAAAATGAAAAAATTTCTGACGCAGAATATTTCAACAATCATGATATGGACACCGATTCTGAAAATGAGGTTGTTATTGTTAATAAGCCAGTGGACAAGGTACAAATACAAAATGGTTCAAGAAGCCATTTCCACGGCATGAAAGAGTTCCTGCAGGAAACATTGTAAATAAATTACATGGAAATACCACTCATTCAGAAAACGTGAGTACCCCCTTAGAATCTTGGTCACTCTCGATAAATAAAGTGATGACAGAGCATTCAGTGAACTATACATATTGCCCTAAAAATAAGGGAAGAAAGGACAAAACAATATGAAAAAATGTAACAAATATATGTGCCAAGTACATTGTTTCTATGCCTGTATTTCTTGTACACAGTGAGGTTTTCAATACATTTTCACTTTCAATTCATTTTCGTTTCAATACATTTTTTTTTTAATTCAAATTTTAATTTCACTTGATAAATGTGTTTCTCCTCATTTAACTAATAGTACTTGGTATTTTCCTAGCATTTTTAATTAAATAATGCTATGTAATCAGTTGGGATGCAAAGTACCCCACATGCGTCCTCGCTTTCCTCTCATCAGCGTGCGTCCTCGTGGTTAACCCACGTTAAAAAGGATAATAACAAATTTTGATTTTAATCATGATTTTTTTTAAAATGGCATGATTAAAATTATTATTTGAATTATCGATTTAATGACATGGTCAAAATAATTAATACCCTGCGCGATAGCCTAATTTTTATTGCTATAAAAGTAGTGCAATTAATCTTAACAGTTCAAGACAACTATTGAATGACAACTATTTGTGACAACTATTGAATAATGTTTCTTATGTCTACCTGGGGAACATGAGAGAATAAAAACATCTCACACATTTGTAAATCCCACCCAGATTGTTTAGATTAACGTCTGAGCAGGCATGGCCCTCATTGTGGGCCAAAAAAATCTAGATTACAGTAAAAATATCGATGGTCGCAAAATAATCAGTCTTTCACCATCAATTATCTTAAAAAGCATCGGCCATTCATCACCAATCATGAAAACATGGATAATCTATGATCATCCTTAATTAAAATCTCAATAATTTTTTGGGAAGGTCTTTATTTTAGAAGTTAACAAATTTAGTATTTAAGGAAAAAAAAGTTTTCATCAAGAAAACAGCTTTTACTTTAATATCACATATAAAATAACATTGGTTGAATAAATAAAATATAAGTGTGGTATTTCACAGTGTATAAAAAATACTTTTTAGAGAACACTAAACCGAATTATTCACAAAACTCTTTATAAACATGTGCATACGTAGTAAAGAAAGATATAAATTTTAACAAATGCTTGCAGAATTAATTCAATGGCAAATTTTACCTTGCAAGTACAAACACCATCACATGTTTCATTCAAAGTTCCAGCTGAATGGCAAGGACAAGGCTCACATGTTGGGAAGTTTTTATACCCTTTGGCACAACGATCACAATTTTTTCCCTCAAAGCCCACTTTGCACAAACAATGACCAGGTTTCTAAATAAAAGATTAAAAAGACAATTTATAAATGGTCCAATTTCGAAATCATGATTAAAGATATAATTTATAATCTTACATAAACAATCCGAACAAAGGTTGCCAAAATCATTTAATTCCCAGAATGATTTTAAACTGTTGACTTGTCTATTAAACATGTAATGTTTAATTTCAATTTCACAAAATTAGTGTAGCAAGAATCAAAGAATTGAAACATAGAAAATCAATTGAACTAAAGTAGTTAAAAATTCAGTATACCCTGCATATGTAAAGGTCAGTCAATTAAAAATGGGCAACTCTATGTAACATTAGTAAATAATGATTATTCTAAGAGTATACCCTGTGAGGTTTCAGATACTTTTCTTACTGCAACATCAACTTGTCAATGGCTGTTCTGTAGGAGATGGTGGGTTCCTCCTGGAATCATTTTGTTACTACATCTTACACAGTGTCACCCAATGTAATTTTCTCTCATATAATGCTAGTTTTATTTTAATGACTTTACCCTCTTGAGCAACCTCATTTCCCATATATCAATCGTTTTTAATGACTTTGTCCAACTCTTGCGCAATAACATCTGACATACAAACATTTGATTGCCTTGGCCAAGGATAATACACTATAGAAGTTTGTACCTCCGAAATCTCTTACTTCATTCTTTCACTCACGAAAATGATAAACGATGTTTACTATATACCAGTAGTTCCCAATTAGCTAGGTGCCACGGACACCTTATTTTACAAACCCCAAGCGCTGTATAGCCCAGATGCTCTTGCGCCATAAAAAAGCCAAACAAACAAACCCCAAGCCACATATCCCCCCCAATTTTTCAAAACCCAAGCTGCGGACCACTTGAAAATTTTGACCTCTACTTATGCAAAGCAATTTTTTGAGAAAAATGTATGGTAGCTCCTAAAAAGTAAATATTTTATCTGAATTCAAAAATGAAGTATGAGATGAGTGTTATTATTGTAAGATATTATTACCCTTCACAGGGATAACACAATTGCCAAATAATGGTCAACACAGAAAAGCCTCCGGGGCGAGATTTTTGTGAGTTTTTCGTGGGGGAATTTATTATACAATAATTTTTGCCACCCACGTATATTTAGCTCAAACTAGAGCTTTTTTTATATTTGGAGAAAAAGAGGCGCCGTCCTCATCCTGGGCTCTAACCAGGGTCCCCGCGTTGAGCCCGCGGTGTCTTGACCTACTAGACGAACGAGGACAAGAACAAACGCATTTTTCTCCGTATATGAGGATGTAAGATATTATTACCCTTCACAGGGATAACACAATTGCCAAATAATGGTCAACACAGAAAAGCCTCCGGGGCGAGATTTTTGTGAGTTTTTGTGGGGGAATTTATTTTACAATAATTTTTGCCACCCACATATATTTATGTCAAGCTAGAGCTTTTTTATTTTTGAAGAAAAATGCGTTTGTTCTTTTCTTCGTTCGTCTAGTAGGTCAAGACACCGCGGGCTCAACGGGATGAGGACGGCGCTTCTTTTTCTCCAAAAATAAAAAGCTCTAGTTTGAGCTACATAAACGTGGGTGGCACAAAATTATTGTATAATAAATTCCCCCACGAAAAACCCACAAAAAACTCGCCACGGAGGCTTTTCTGTGTTGACCATTATTCTTTCCATATTCGGTTCAATATTCCCTACGTTTAGTCTTAAATCTGAAACAATGGCGCGTTTATTCTTCTGGTTTTTTATGTAACAAAGCATCGAAAATATTTGTTCAAAAAAATATGTGGAACAAAAGGGAACAAGACGTTTCAAAGCTCTTTCACTAACTTCTTATAATCACATAAAACCTTCTCCCAAAATTGATCCAGTCTAAATTCTTTGTAAAATGATTTCAGTGACCATCAAAACTTAAGCCAACTAGTGCATCTTTTACTTCTGCAGACAGGGCTAGTTGCATATAACTGCATTCAAAGGGATTTCTTATCCATGAATTTTCAGGGTTTGGTGCAGGAAAGTAATTTCTAAAGCTAGTCGCTAAATCACGCAGGTGTTCAGGGATATTATGTTTTATTTCTGGTGCCAATTTTTCGTCAATAGACCTGAGAAATGTCTTCAGTGTTGGAATGTTAGCAAGGTTATCACCTTCTACTAGGCTTGCCTATAATAGTAATTTGTTAAGTAATGCCTCAATCTTATCTTCAACGTAAAAGGTATTCACATCACTACTTTGAGGGATTATATTGTAAGTGTTCAAGTAAGCAAAAACATCTAAGTTGGCTATCCTACAAAACCATGCAAAATTGTAAATTCCGCGACTTATCGACCCAGTTTTACATTCCGGTTTTGGCAACCGAAGTGTACGGACGTGCCAAATGGCCCCTGTTAATCGTGACCAATCTATTGGAGTAAATTTTGAAGATTGCATCATACATCCAATGGACATTGCAAACGCAGTCATCGGAGTTATCAAAGACTCAAAATAAAATACATGCAGTGTCTACAACTCTGGAACCAGTTGAAGTACGAGATAACTCTAGTATCTAAGACTTTTACGGACAAGCTAATAGAATTCGGCATCACCATCAAAGGTAGAAACTTTCCGGTTTTTCATGCGGATGCCAAAGAAGTTTGGCTGAAAACACGTGGACTGCCACATGAATACGAAGACGCGGAACTAAAGGAGCAACTGGTCAGCCTCGGAATACTTCAGTCGAGAATTGTCGGCGAGTGCTGGGATTTCGAAAGGACCGACGGGGCCACCCTATTCAACAGAACTAGAGGAGTTAGGATTGAATTGAAGAATCCCCTGCCCGAGGAAACTGTGATAGATGGATACAACGTCCGCGTCGATTATCCTGGGATACAAAGAGTGTGCTTCATCTGCAAAAACGAAGGGCATTACAAGAAGGATTGTCCCGAGAAGAAAACTGGCGAAACTGGAATTCCGCCTGACAAGAAAAAAGAAAAACCTGTGACTCCGCCCAGCGCCAAGCCCCCATCTCCTGGGAGGTAACGGCCATGCGCCGAAACCACGCCCACAGAGGACCTGATTGGATAGTTAGAAAGTTCAAATGAAGAGAACAAGAAACATACGAACGTTGCTAAAGAAAAATCAAAGACGCAAGCTATTGCGAAAATGCTGCACGACATTCTAGCCCCGCCCCCGTTGAGCCTGATTAAACCAGACAAGGACTCATCAGGAAGATGAAGGGTCATGGATTGAAACAGAAGATGAGGACTCAACGGCCCTTATAGCGGACATCTTTGAATCTAGCCCATTTTTAAACAAAATTTATGAAGTTCATCAGGTAGATAAAACACATACACTGGATACACATACACAATATGAGTATAGCACTCATAAAATACTTCTGAAATGATCCTATTTATCAGATGCAACTGTGTACAGATAATAAATATATTATTAAAGTGAAATATATTGACAACACTTACTAGACCTTCAGTAGTATATGAGTCATCTTTTATGCAGCTACCTGTCATACCAATGTTGATACATTGACATTTTTTACAAGGTTCGGTATGATTCTTTGGAACACCAGTAGGTCGAAAATACCCATCTATACATTGTTCACAATTGACTCCAGTTGTGTGATGCTATAAATATAATAAAAATGCATAAACCAGATATTATGTTTCGTATGTATCAAAATATACAATGTAATATAATGATTTTTAAATACATTACTGGACAAAATTGTAAGTTGAGTAGCTTTTCTGTTATGAGAGGGATAGTAAAGTACTTACATGAATGGGATATGCAAAGATTTATTTTATGGTGACTTTCAAAGTATTTTAAACATCCACAAGCTTTTATGATTACGTCATCTAAATTTATTTAAAAAATATTATAAATAACTTGGTCAAAATTATAAGTTCATGAAGTTTGTTTCTAGTGTCTTTAAACTGTATGTAAATTACTTTTACCGGTAATGTAACTTCATTTGCCGATAAGAGAATAAAAAGAGGCGCATAATAGAAATTTTAAGCTAGTTGTAAAAATGCCAAGAGCTGAACAACTTTGCGAGTGTAAAATCCGACAAATTTGGAAATTGCATGGCAGCGGTATGTCTCAAAGTAAAATTTCTGGGATGATTGAACGCTCTCAGTGTACTGTTTTCAATGTTCTGAAGTGAAATTGAAACAATGTCGAAAAACGGTTAGGGTTGAAAACCATGTCTATGTTTTATACAGGCTTGCGACAACAACGAAGTTATCCGCCACAAAAGTAAAGAACAACCTAAATATCTCGTGTTCAAGAAGAACAATTTTTGGAGTTTTGCAGAATTTCCCGGATATTATATGTAGAAAAGTACGTCGAAAACCACCACTAACTTCAAAACATACAAGTGATAAAAAAAATACAAATGATCGTTTGAGTTTTGCCAGAAAGACAATAATTTGGACCTATGAATGGCATTCCGTTATATTTTTTGATGAAAAAAAATTCAATTTGAATGGGCCGGATGTCTGTAGTTTGTACTGACATTATTTAAGGTTCGAACGTTAAATGCCAATGACCTGGCAAATGGGAGGTGGTTCTCTCATGGCTTGGATAGGATTTCCTGCCTAAGGAAAAACTTGTCTTGTTTTCCTGAAAACAGGAATTAAATCTCAACAATACGTCACAGTATTTAAAAATCAATTACATACTTATGGTGAAATTTTAGGTGTTGAAAACTACAAATTTCAACAGGACAATGCATCTGTCCATCGTTCAGCGTGCACAAAAGCTTGGCTTAAAGAAAAGGACTTTTGTGTAATTGCATGGCCTTCACGTTCACCAAATATTAACCACATAGAAAATTTATGGGACCTACTTGCAAGGGAAATATATAAAGATAGGAGACAGTTTTATACAATTGAAAAACTCAAATTAGCAATTGTGAGACTTCCATGTGACTCTTTTAAATTTAGTTGAATCCATGTCAAATAGTATTTTTGAAGTAATAAAGAATCATGGATGCTCTACAAAATATTAAAATTATGTGCGTTGTTTGTTTTTCATAAAAATGGGCGATCTTATAATTCTGTCTATATCAATAAAATGTTTTTCTTGTATAAATTTGCAGCAAGTCGCTGCAAATGTTTGTAATATTGTGAGCAATATTGTCGAACATATTAAAGTAATTACTGATTCTTTATATTTAAAGGACTCATTTTTTCCATCAGTTTTTAACAAATTTTACGGAGCTTAAATTTTTGTCCAGTTTATATGATAAGCAATGAACATAAAAATACTTGATGAGTATGACTATATAAAGCAATAAGTATTTTAATTATAATATAAAAATAAAATAAAAATAGGCTATAAAATAAAAAATAATCCCACATTAATTAGTTGGTGTCTAAAGTATTAGAAATGTTTATAATAGTTATTGTATTTAAAAAAACATATCTATTTTAAATACAAAAAGTTTTAATGTGTTAAATATATATATGTGCTAAAACAAAACATCTTAATGTGTTTATTAAATTTAAAAAAGTATTTAAATGATAAGACACACAAAATCAATATAAAACATTTAGTATTACGAGATTTTTCATAAAGAAAAACTTGCATATAAGAAACGGTCCTAAACTTAAACAAAACAAAAAATTATTTGCAAAAAATGGCATTATATAAAAGAAGCCCCAGATTTAAATTGTGAAAGGTGGAAAAGAAAATTTTCTAGGTTACAAAGCGTGGAATTAAATATCGATGTAATAGTTCAATGAAACAAACTGTTCTAAACATCCATACATATATGTAAAATAATTATTTATGTTTGTGAATGGATTGTACCTAAATAGATATGTAGGTATACTGGAGATTAGATAAGTAATATATAGTGTTAGATATGTGATTAGGAATCACAGATGTTTAGTTTTTTACTGTAGTTATATTTAATGTAGTGCAAATTTATATTCCTTTCTTTTCATATGTGACTGCAGAATAAGTGCATTAATAAACTACCTGATATTAATTCACTTCATTCATGCTGCACTGATGCAAAACAATAAAAGTTATTAATCAGTGGTTGTTTCAAAAAATTTAAAATTCTGTATGTTTGTATATTTTATATACTAAAACTGCACAATGTGTAGCCTGAAATGAGAGTGATATCATAATGTAACCTCTAAACCCCTATTTACATGCAATCAAGCTTACTTTGAGCTGAACCTAACCAAATGAGCCTGAAAGTTTAAAGAAGTAATTAAATGTCAAAATAAGACTTCTGGGACATATTTCTTTAAAAAATTTAAAATTAAAATGATATTTTAAAAGAAAAATACTCAATATTTTTCATACAGAACAAGCCCAATTAATTATAAAACTAAAATTATAGGGAAACTATACTCCAGAATACAGTATAAGCTACAGAAGTATATTACAAATAAATAAACTAGAATATGTTTGTAATTTTCTGTAAACTTAAAACTTAAAATTTTTGTAAACAAATTTCCTTAATGCCAAACCATTTTTTAAAATTAAATTAAGTCTTTAACCCATGTTGGAAGCCTGTCCTAAAAATAGGACAGCTCGATAAAATTAAAATAAAAAGTAATAGCATTTTTTAATTAATTTTGTTTAACTCCTTTACAATAGACAGAAGTTTCATGTACAAATAAAAAGTGGACTGATAAATTTAATTTAATTTAAAAAATTATTTTAAAAGCGCCCTTCTAAAATTGCAATTTTTTATCTGTGGTTTAGCATTAAAAGTATTTTTTTATTTAAAACACAGCAGATTATTTTTCAAGTAAAAGAATAGTATTAATAGTATAACTAAAAATATTTGCGGAAAAAAAAATATTTTATGCAAGTATTTTGGGTGTATTTTCTTGGTGTCCTAAACGTAGGATAAGGTTCCGATCCTCACCTTTTTTTCTCTTTATCGGTATTTCTCCAACATATTCCATAAAACTGCCTTTACATTATAAGTATTTACGTATAAACCTGTTCCTTTGTCCCCCGTCTGTTTTAGGGCTAGGGGAATTCTAGCCTTTGTTTACTTCCTGAAGATAAGTTGCTTGCTTATAGGCTATATTTCATGCTAACAATCTGGACACTTTAGTTTAAGCAATTTGTGTTCTTAAAATGGCGCGAAATTTTTTAACAGCACAAGAAGCTCTTGATTATATGAATTCTATATCTAATGAAGAAGTTGATGAACCTGAAATGGTTATTGTTTCTGCTGATCCAGATTCTGTTAGTGATAAAGAAGGGATAGATAACTCTGCTATGAAGTATAACATCCCAGTAATATGTGACAAACAGTGGCGGTTCTAGGCTGGGATCTGGGAGCCATGCCCCCCAAATGTAACCGAATTTTATTATATTTCCAAGGCACGGGTTTCATAATTCTATAACCGGATTGATGATATGATTCTTTAACCGGATTTTATTATAATCCCATGTGCACGAACACCGCCAGTGGCACCCGTGCACATGAGCAGAAATTTGTGCCCCAAATGTTTTTGTCTAGAACCGTTACTAGTGACAAGCCTGAAAATCAAGATCCTGTTGGAATAATAAAACTTTAGTAATATACCGTGTAGAAGCTCAGTTTGACAGACCGCTAAAACTTTTGAAATGGGAAAATTGTGAAACAGAATTTGTGCTTTGATCAGACCCCATTCCTCTTCAAGAACATTAAAACATAGTGGATATGCTTTCAGAAAAAATTCCTGTTAATCTCTATCACGTTATGGCTAAAGATATAATATAGCATAACGTTATAGAAACGAGCCGGTATTCAGTGAAAAAAAAAAAAAAAAAGATTATTTTTTATTAATGCTGACTGAAAGGGGTTAGAAAGAAAATTGATGTTTCATTCTGTATCATATCATACAATAAATACAAAAATGGAGTGAACTTATGCGACAGTCACATCGAAACGTATTTTGCTTCAATCCAAGGAGAAAAATGGCACTGGCCCCTTTTCCTAAATTGTTTTGAAATGGCCCTAATTGCCGTTTGGAAAATTTCAAAACTGTTTTTCAATGCTGAAGCACAAGATCTCTTATAGTTTCGAAGATAATTAACAATCAGTTATTTAGGTGAAACAATCGCGAGAAACAACCTCATACCACGAGGATTGCACCAAAATAACAGAGATCCTCAATATCAACACTAAATATATGTTCATGAAAAATCCCTACGAACGACAGAGAAAATGCCAATTACAGAATTGCTAGAGAAAAATAACAAATATTTGCAAAAGATACGATGTTGTCCTTTGCATAGACTGCTTCCCAAAATTCTACTTATAATACATCTTCCTGTGAAGGTAAAAATAATGTATATGATACTTATAGTAGTTAGTAGTGCTTTGTACTGTTGTCCTAATTAAAGGACAGCTTATTACTTAATAAAATAAAAATATTCTTTCAAAATCTTTGTTGTATATGCGCAAGCATTCCATTTTAAAGATGTAGTTAAATTTTTAGAATTTTTAAAAACTATATATTTTATGTGTGGTCGAATATGGGTTAAAGAGACTATAACAGCATGAAATTTGTGTACAATTTATAAACTTTTTTAGGTAAGTTTTCATTTTGATTTTGTTAACAGATAAAAATAAACATTACTGTACCATACAATTATCACACACTCCCCCTCCATCATATTCTCCTTCAGTATTTATACTTGCTTTCCTGCTAGCTATATTCTGATCAAAATGACAGCTTTCTGAGTGACCAAAACATTCACATTCTGTAAAAGAAAGGACAGAAATTTTAAAAATGAAGTTACTTTACAAGCATAAGTTCGTAAGTGAGCGCATAAGTTCGTTGACAAAAACCAAAGTGTGAGTACCGGGAGGCGCGTACCGAGAAAAGAAAAAGGATTTGCATATTGCTGTCGCAGATATAGCCTTTATAAAGAACAAGTTTGGTGAGCCTATGATTAGTTACTGTTTTATACTATGATCAGTGAAGTATATCAGTTGATTATCCGTTCATTTCTACGTGGTAAGTGTCAGGCTGACATTTGGAGGCGTCTGAAAAACGCAAAGTTTCATGTCAGTTGATATCCAAAGCTATTAAATGATGAACGGAGACTGGAAGTGTTGCCGACAGGCCTCGGACTGGTCGATCACGCACCGTTCGGACGCCACGTCAAATTAAAGTTGTGAAAGCTCGCATTCGTCAAAATCCTCAACCATCACAAAGAAAACTGGTTTCCGAAATGAAAGTGGCACGTAGATCAGTTCAAAGAATTATGAAGGATGATCTAAGACCTTTCAAACGGCGTAAAGCTCACGATTTGATGGTGAACAACGTAGGTCCAAACTCAAAAGATCTAAGACGTTGCTTCGACGGTACGATAATGAAGATGTGGAAAAATCAGCTTTTCTGATGAGA
>QLNU02015360.1:153261807-153306064 GCA_006491805.2 Dysdera silvatica | reverse complement strand
TTGTTCTTCCAGTTTTCATTCCTTTATAATAAAAGAAATGTCCACTTTTAAGTTCTACCAACTCTTCGCCCTTTCTTCTAACTTCACAGAGACCTACAATATCCCATTTGATCTTTTCAAGTTTTTCTTGTAATTCCTGAAGTCTTGTTCCAGGAGCAAAGGATCGTCCATTATACGTAGCCAAGATCAATAACAAATGGCAACCTGGGCCATTCAAGTGATTCTTAGCACCCCCTGCTTTTATGCCACGCTCACCGCTGCCTTGATCAGGATCACTCCAGCACCTGGAGATTAGGGGCCATGGTTTTTGGTGTAAAAGCATAGTGGAGGAGTTACCCGTCATTTCACCACGCTGGCTAGACGGGCTGGTGAATTAGCCGTCCTTCCGCCTTTCTACCCATGCAGCAAATAGCAATTTGCTTCATAGATAAAACGCCCGGCCCGCACCATTTGAAGGCGGGATAGGACACTAGGTTACTGGCCCGGCCGGTTCTAAACATCGTCACATACGTTCAGCTTGTGCGTCTGCTTCCAGTTAGATACCAGCAACTCTTTTGCAGGACCACTTATATATATATATAAAGTGCAAAATAGCAAATGCATGTATAAGATGAATATTACGTGTAAAAAAAAAAATAACAAAAAATTTAAATAAAAATAAGGCGAGTTAGATGAATAAATTTGGATAGGATTAAGGTAAGAGAAAAGATTAATAGAAAATACAATATTCAAACATAGACATAAAAATATATATACACACATACATATAAATACGATATAATATAAGCATACAGCCCCAGAACTGTCGTCTGGGACCTTTTCTAGGACTACATGCTTGGCGCCTTTTCTGGAGGTATGTTGCAAAATACAAGTAAATCAGATAAGCCAGATGTATTCAGCGAGATACCCAAGGCCCAAAGGCGCCAAAAAACAGAACGTACAAATCCAAATAATATTACAGTATAAACACTAATATGTACAATATAGGGACATTAAACGTAAAATCAATAAAATAGAAAATCATACGTAGATACATTTGATACATGCAAAATAGAAATATGTAGAGGTGTAAAAAAGAATATAAATATACAAACGCTTTTCGAAAATGGTTTATGCTCAAATAGTGGAAACAGAGCCGAATATTTTCAAAAAAAAAGTTTTTTTAATGAAATCTTTCCGAAAAGCTAAATCCGCATCCTATTGCCCTTTTATAAGTAATTTTTAGCGTTAATGCATTACTGCATTAACATTAATTTTTAGTGTTAATGCAGTAATGGCATGTATAGTAAATGGTACTTACGTAATATTCAAAAATTTCTCTAGACTCTGCTTAGCTACACATTATAACATTAAAGGATATAAGCAATCCAGGCTAAGATGGCGACTTGTTTAGTTTCGTATTGAATGCTCCAGCTGAAGCGTCTCTGTACAGGGTTATAGCTTGGTAGCCTTTTGGTGTGGTTAATTTTATGATAGTGGCGTGAAGCCTTCACGCCACAAATGAACGGGATGGAACCAATCAAATACATCGTTGATTGTTAATTTGCACCATAATGATTATAATAAAAATTATTATGGTGCAAATTAACCATAATAATGATTGTAATAATAATAAATTAATTTAATTTCAAAGTGAATGAGTTTTGTTCACTTTGAATTAACAAATATATGTCTGGATAATTCATTTCTAATCCTCCCCCATCGAGCAATTATACAACTCCAATGAGAGTAAAAAAAGCTAGGACTGAAAAAATTATCCCATGCCGTTCCACAAGGCACTTCACTGTGTTCTTACGCCATGCATAATCACTAAGCCATAGTAATAACGTAAGTGTCGGTAGAATGCTTGCTCTCTTTCCAATCTTGCCTATGCTTAATTTTATGTAGAATGAAAGTCCTCAATTAATGACTAAGCAAATATCGTTACTTAGTATTCCAAAAGCTATTCTCGCGAACTTCAAGCAACAGCTACAAGACAAACCCTACCTCCACATATAGTCACGGGCGCCGTTAGCGGGGGGGACAGGGGGGACCCGCCCTCCAATGTTGGTATTAGGGTTCATGTCCCCTTCCAATTTCAAACAAAATGCCTTCTACTGGTATATTGTCCCCCCCCCAAATATTTTTATGCCGTCGGCGCCCATGCACATATAATTATTTATATACTTGTGAAAACAATATATACTTGAGAAAACATTGTAACTTAATTTTGCTTTCATATACTGAGCATTGTTTCCTTTTTTTCTTTAATACACATATAGATGGCATTGTCGTTTTAGTTGTTTCTATGGAAACAAAACTAAATGCAGGATGCATATCCTCTCGCCCGGAAGAAGCATAAGACTGCACTGTCAATGTATCAGGGCGGATATAAGGGACGATAGTTTGAGTGGATACATATCCTGCTGATTTTGCTACTTACTGTTCCCCTCCCTTCCCGTCCTAATCCTATACCATTAACATCACGTCATCAAGGAAGCGTTGTTGTCACTAATAGTTAATCTGTTGCATCGACATCATTGCGTGTGTTATTATGTTGTTAACATATCTGTATTCTTCTTTCATTCGCGTATAGTAGGATTACAGTGAAAATCGGTTATAACGACCTTCAAGGGACCGTGCAAATTCGGTCGTTATAACCGATAGTCGTTATAAACAATATTTTTTTTAAAATGATTGTAGCCTATAGTATAATACACTCTAGAGTTTTATAAATTATTTTGATAGTAAAAAGTATTAAACTTTTTGGTTTCAAAATTAAATAAAAATGTATTTAATTATAATGAATTTAATTTCCCTTAACGTTAAATTATATTTATAGCCACACTAAATACATAGCACTTTATATTTTTTTAAATTGAAAAAATTCTAGAAAATACTAAAGTATATAATGTAGAAAACAAATCTAATGAATAATATTTATTATATTATACTAATGACTTCCGAACAGTGCCGGTTTAAGAGTTTTGTGGGCTCTACACTGAAAAAATAGAATGGGCCCCCTTAAGAATATGACCCTCGTGATATTCAATTAATAAATCACTTTTTAAGTTCACTATCTTTAATATTCAGGTTTAGCAGTAATAAAAATTTCTCAGACATTTGTAAATAAACAAGATTAAAATAACGCTTAAATTTTGATAACTAACCCACATTGTTCCGACTTATGACTGTCAAGTCACGTCGTTATATTCGATACGAATTTCCCTAATTACAATCTACGTAGACTACAAAATCGCCGTCGTTATGTAGGATGTCGTTTAACCGATACATTTAGTATGGGGTAGAATAACAAACCAAACTACTTGTAAAAATTCCGTCGTTATATGCGGTCGTTATAATCGGCGTCGTTATAAACGATTTTTTCTGTATATTGCATGATTTTATACAGATACAATCATATGAAGGGTACTTGCCCGCCAGTCTAAATAAGTGTAAGATTTGCAGATATGATTTGTGTATTTTTAAATATGTTGTTTCAAAAACGTTTTATATGTGGAAGTTGTAGATAGATATGATCCACTATCGCAAGGTCTAACGTATCGTAAGGGGGAAAACGATAACTTCCAGGATGGGAATCGAATCAGAGATCACTTTTTATGAATCGGAAGCGCTTTGATATCCTGACCACTGACACCTGGACGACCATGCTCTTAATTTCGTCTGTCTGTCTGTCTGTCTGTCTGTCTGTCAAGAGATTATTACCCTTTACAGGGATGGCACAGTTTCTAATAGTTTACTGAAACGTCGCGAAAGTTACCAGTGGTTAACACAAATGGAGCCTTCGGAGACCTCCTGTAATTACTGATAATTGCACTATACCCGCGATGGGTAATAATAGCGTTGAAAATAGTATTTTTCATAAATCAGGCTTATCGGTAATAGACATGGATTTTCCTAGCAGACTTTTAAGTATAATACCTTGGAAAAATAAAATAAATTGGAAATGCATAGAAAAAAATATGATAATTTGCTTGTTTTTGAATTCCATAGATATTGTGTAATAACTAAAATGTGCGAAAGAATAAAAGAAAATAAACATGTAGAAATAATAAGATTACATAAAATCTTCATCAGAAACAACTTAGCAGAAACAACACATTACATACTTTCCAAAAATGGGAACTGAGAGAAACTTCATTCAGGGCAGAATGGCCTTTGCTGTCCTTGCTCCCTAAACGTTCAACCAACCGACTGAGCGAAAAAGAACTGAGACAAAGCAAGAAAGTGTGCAATATAAGGGACCAAAAATACGGAAGGAAGTGTCTTTGAACTAAAAAAATATTATATAATAAGAATTTATTTAAAAAAAACTGAAGGCCTGGTTGTTGGATGGGATGGGATGGAGTGATGGTGAGACCTCAAAAAACTGCGGACATGAATGAAGAGATCTTGAGTGAATTATACACTAATGTGAATTTTCTCGCGACCCACCACAAAATGTTAACTGTATAATATACAGTTGACATACAATTCATACAGTTAACAATATAGTACACATTAATGTGGAATAAGTGAATTGTTTATACTACCTTTTTTATTTGAAGCAAAAAAAAATTATTATATAACTACACTTGAATTCTAGTGGGGGATATAGCCAGGCCCCTATACGCCACACATATCATTTATTTATAGTTTTCATTTCCCTTGTTAGGAAATGAAAAGGGGATATTACCTTGGGGGGTTAAGCCACTCCTAGCTTCCTCTAGGAATGTCAACGGGAACACCAAACAGAAGAATTCAAACCACACACGGCCAGAAATGGAAGTGTAGACCCATGTAGTTAACACATAGGGTGTCTGGACAAGGAAGATGATGATTGTACTTAGCGTTTAAAAGTACGTGTTTATATATATGTATGTATATATATATATATATATATATATATATATATATATATATATATATATATATATATATATATATATATATATATATATATATATATATATATATATATATATATATATATATGATATATATACATACATATATGACACGTACGTGCCTTAACACCCTGTACAAGATACTCACGGGGTGCATCTCTGAAAAAATAAGCCGGCACAGCGAAAGCAACAACTTAATGACGGAAGAACAAAAGGGATGCCAGAAAGGGACTCTGGGATGTAAAGAGCAGCTTACCATCGACTCAGTTATCCTGGAACAAGCAAGAAAACAAAAGCGAAAACTCAACACCGCATACATAGACTACAAGAAGGCTTTCGACTCTGTTCCGCACTCGTGGCTCCTTGAAATACTCAGCATATACAAAGTGCATCCCTCAATCATCCGATTCCTACAGAGCAGCATGAAACAATGGAGAACCCGGTTACAGCTAAACACGCCAGACAGTAAAATAGAAACGGCCGAGATCCCCATCCGCCGCGGAATCTTTCAAGGAGACGCACTAAGCCCCCAGTGGTTCTGCTTGGCGTTAAACCCCTTGTCAAGGATGCTGAACACAAGTAAATACGGATACATGCTGAAGAAAGACAAGAGAAACCTACATAAAGTCTCCCACCTCATGTACGTAGATGACATCAAGCTATACGCGCCAACAATCACCCAACTCCGACAACTCATCAGTATAACAGAGACATTCTCCAAGGACATAGGAATGGAATTCGGCCTCGATAAGTGCAAAATACAGAAGAATAGCAAAGAAGATTTACCAGGCATCGAACTCGAAGACGGGAGACTACTGAAGACCTTGGACGAGGGCGAAACCTACAAATACCTAGGGATAATGCAAAAACGGCAGCAGGAGCACAAGAAAGTCAAAGTCCAGCTCACGCAAGCATTCCAAGAAAGACTTAGAAGCATTGTGAAGACGAAACTGAGCGGGAAGAACACCACGCAAGCAATTAACGCATATGCGGTACCAGTGCTCACCTACTCCTTCGGGATCATCAAATGGTCCAACACTGAACTAGAACAACTCCAGCGGAAAATGAGAACCATCCAGAGAAGAGCCGGACAACTACACCCTGCAACGGCAATTGAACGGCAAACACTACCCCGGGAAGAAGGAGGACGCGGACAAGCGGACCTCAAAGACTTACATGACAAGCAGATCCAGAGCATGAGGCAATACTTCCAGTTGAAGAGTCCCCGATCGCCACTCATCCAAGCCATAATACAAGCAGATGCAAATTACACGCCACTAAACCTGTGTAGTACCGAAGAGCGTGTCCTGGAAACAGCCAACGAACAGAAACTGAGAACTTGGGCCGGAAAACCATTACATGGCAGGCACTACAATGACCTGCAACAACCACACGTTGACAAAAAGGCATCAAATTCTTGGCTGGCCAAAGGCACTCTCCAGCCAGAGACAGAAGGATTCATGCTAGCCATCCAAGACCAAGTGATCGCAACAAGGAACAATCAGAAATTCATCCAGAGAAAAGACATAGAAAGCGACAAATGCAGACACTGTCATGCGGCATCGGAGACAATCCAACACGTGATGGCAGGATGCAAGATCCTTGCGCAGTCAGACTACAAACATAGACACGATCAAGTAGCGAAAATAGTCCACCAGAAATTGGCAGCGAATGCTGGCTTTCTGACAGAAAAATGCCCGTACTACAAATATGAGCCAGAGACCGTGCATGAGAACGAAACACACAAGCTTTACTGGGATAGAGCAATCATAACAGACAAGACAGTCCCACATAACCGTCCTGACATAACCCTCGTCGATAAATCGAATAAGACCACGTACTTAATCGACATAGCAGTACCCAACACCAATAACATACAGACAACCTACACAACGAAAATCACCAAGTACCAAGATCTCAGACATGAAGTACGAGATATATGGGGTATGGAAAAGATCCTCATCATCCCGTTAGTCATCTCAGCAACAGGGATAGTACCAAAAACGCTTGCGACGAATTTGGAGATACTCAACATTGACCCAAACACCTACATTGAAATACAAAAAGCCACAATCCTAAACACGTGTCACATTGTCAGAATTCGACTAGCACATTAAAGTGATGTAAAGGCTTCCAGGAACATGGCACTCCCTTGCGTCCAACCTATTGCAACCAAATGGGATAGGAAAACTTTTTCTTTTATTTATATACTCATATATATCTCTTCTTATTCTATCCACCTTTCGGATGAAGGTCTCTCCAAATGCTTTCCACACAAGTCTATCCTGGGCCATTCGTTTCCACGTCACCCCAACCTCTTTTCTTATTTCATCCACCCATCTAGTTTGAGGACGTTTTCTAGGTCTTCGGTGGTCTCTTGGAATCCAGTTCAGAATTTCTGTTGTCCATCGTTGATCAGTTCTTCTTGCAATATGCCCAGCCCATCGCCATTTCAGTCCTTTTACTTTAACAATGATGTCCTCTACTCTAGTTTGCTCTCTCACCCAAGTGTTTCTTTTTCGATCTCTCCTAGTTATTCCAAGCATGCACCTCTCCATGCTCCTTTGCGTTGTCTGTAACTTTCGTATTGCTCCAACTGTTAGACTCCATGTCTCTGATCCATAAGAGAGGACTGGCAATACACACTGGTTGAAGACTTTTCTTTTTAGACATAAAGGCAATTTCCCCTTCAGGATAAAACTGTTTCTTCCAAATGCACTCCAGCCAAGTTTAATACGTCTGTTGAGTTCTTTCATAATGTTGCCATCCATTGAAATCAGCTGGCCAAGGTAAATATATGAATCAGCAATTTCTAGCTCAGTGTTGTCAACTTGTATTTTTGTTTCCTCTACAAAATTATTGAACATGATCTTAGTTTTTTGTAGGTTCATCTTGAGTCCAACTTCTTCACTTCTAGTTGAGAGCTCTTGTACCATGTCTTGGAGTTCTAATGGGTCCGTTGAAAAAATAACAATGTCATCAGCAAACCGCAGATGATTTAAATATTCACCATTTATTTTTATTCCCTTGTTATTCCAATTTATCAGCTGAAAAATCATCTGTAAAGCAGAAGTAAAAAGTTTTGGAGAAATGGTATCTCCCTGCCTCACCCCTTTGCCAAGTTTGATAGTTTTGGTATCTTTATGTAACCGAAATTTTGCACTTGCATTTTTATACACACGTTTCACCATGTCAATGTACACATCCTCAATGTCTGTTGATCTTAAAGAGTTGATGACTGCTGATGTTTTTATAGAGTCAAAGGCCTTCTCATAGTCAATAAATGCAACACACAATGGAAGTTCATATTCATGTGTTCTTTCAATTAATTCTCTTAATACTTGAATATGGTCCACTGTACTGAATCCACTTCGAAATCCAGCTTGTTCTCTTGGTTGAGCTGCATCTAATTTTTTCTGCAGGCGATGTGTTAGAACTTTTGTGAAGATTTTATAAATAGCAGGTAACAAGCTAATTGGTCGGTAATTTTTCAAATCCTCTTTATCACCTTTTTTATGCAAAAGAATTACTGTTGCAGAATCCCATTGGTTTGGTATGTTACCGCTGTTAAGACATTTGGTAAAGAATTTTGCAAGTATGTCTTCTACATATTCTCCAGCTTCTTTTAGGATATCTAATGTAATACCATCATCACCAGGGGCTCTTCCTTTCTTCATATTTTTTATTGCAAATGAAACTTCTTCTTTTAAGATTTTAGGAGCTGTTCCTTCGACTATTTCAATGTCTTCGTTTAATTCACTGTTACTTTCGTATAGATTTTTGTAGAATTCTTCAACTCTTCTAAGTATTTCTTCCCTATTTCTTGTTACGGTGCCATCCTCTCCTTTTAATGCAATGATGTGTTTCTTCCCAACAGATAAACTTCCTTTAACAACCCTAAGGCTCTTGTTATTTTCAATGGCTTTCCTTACTAGCTCACAGTTGAATTTTCTTATGTCTTCTTTCATGCTTTTGCGCAGAGTTTTACAAAGTTCTATGTACTCAATCCTGGAACTGGTATTTCGATTGTCCACCTTCATATCTCTTCGCCTTTTCATGAGCTGTTTCGTCTTCTCAGATAATTTGCTATTGTGCTTTTTACAGGTTACACCACCAATTTCCCCAGCAGTTTCAACTATTGTCTTAACAATGTTTTCATTTGCTTCTGAGATATCACTTTCATCAATAAGTCCTTCCAGTGCAGAAAAGCGATTTTTTAATTCCAACTTGAATGCCTCGGTATTTACTTTCAGTTTCATTAGATCCACCCTCTTACTTACTTGTTTCCTAATGAGCTTCTGTCGTTCTAATTTAGTATTTAAGTGCACTTTACATCTCACCATTCGATGATCACTTCCAGTATTAAATCTGTTCAGTACACTGCAATCTTCAATAATTGATTTCTTGTTTGCCAGGATATAGTCAATTTCACTAGTTCCCCCATTTGGGTGTTTCCATGTCCATTTTCTTTGCGGTTTCTTCTTAAAAAATGAATTCATGATGCTAAGGTTTTCAGCTTCTGCAAATTCGATGATATATATATATTCCAATGACATATTTTTACCCTTTTTCTTGTTCAAAATGATACTACGGTAAATGTTGATTATTTTGAAGCTCTTGGGTTATCAGTAAGTTGAGTAGCCCAAAAAGTACTAGAAATTAATTTATATATCAACCTGGAACTTTCTTTCTTTAAAAGAATAAGATGAAAAAATTTATGTGGAAGAAAGAGCTAAGTTAATAGCAATAGTGAACTTACTAGTGCACACTGCTGCATCTAAAATGGTTCCAGATTTAAATGCTTTTTGATTGTATAAAGGACAACATTTTTCACAATTCTCACCACATGTATTATGTTCACATTTGCAGTATTGTTTCTGAAATAAAGCAAAGATCATAGGTGTAAATAGGTGATAATAAATAGGCGATCAATAGTTTTTAAAGTTTGAAAAAAAATAGGCACTAATGCACAGTTCACACCGGTTGCCTATCTTTTTTCTCTAGTTCTCGTTTCATTGACGTCATATCCTCTGACCGCTGTAACATGAGTGAGTTATTTTTATTTTTACTTTTGCAAGCTTCACGAATTTAAGATATTGTGGTGCCATGGATTACTGACGATTTTAGTAAACGGGTGCCCCTCTCCCAAACTGGGCATGTACTGATTCACGAAAAGTACTGGCTCATTAAACTTCCTGGGAAACTACATTCCATCATGGCCGACAATCGCTATGACTGTATTTCTTACCTTTCAGTTCTAATTCATAAACAAAAAACAAGTTTAAACCCCCATTACATAATCATTACAACACAAAAAAAAAAAAAAAAAGCACTGCCTTCAGGAGCGAAGGATAAGAACAGAATACCAATTCCACCAAAATGCAAAAGAATATTATCAGCAGTCAGCCGCCATGATGTCAGAGCGGAAACAGCAACGGAAGCAACTAATAATGTTCGAACGGTTCTTAGATGGTTGGTTAGTTGCATTTTTTTGGTTCAAAGACAGCCAGTGTCATTCTGCGCCAAACAAGGTACGATTCTTAGAGGAAAAGGTTTGACGACGAGTGTGAATTGCGTACTTCTATTGAAAAATATTAGAAAACTATTTTATACAAAATCTTCCTAAGCCATCGAAACTGATTATAGGTCAAATGTGAGTGAAATTATGAATTTACTTATTAGTCTGATGGGTTGTCTTTGTATTGAATTCACCACAGGATAATAAAGACAATAAATAAGTATAATGAACACTAGGATAAAAAATATATAATTTAGGATTAAAACTATGGAGCAGCAAATCATTTCATAAGTTACAAGTTAAATAGAAGATTGTGGATTTGTGGGAATCTAGCCACCGGAATTCACTTTACCCAAGCCTCTTACGTCCATACAGTGAAATTATATGGACAGTTTTATTCTCATGGTTTCGAACTTTTGGAATTTTAGTATAACAAAAATACTGATGAATTCTATTTTGAAATTCTGAATAATAAGAACCTTCATAGGACCATCAAGGCATTGGGTAAGTAACCTAAAAGTCGCTGGTTTAAATTTAGTCTAAGTGTGTAACAAAATTCCTATTCTCCAGCTATTATTAGCCAGAAAAAGCTTCTAGTATAAACCATAAAAAACGGAGAGTAAAATAATTTAACCATTCTTCATATGCTGTAACATTTTTAAAGCACCGCGGTTTTTTTTCTATCGGGACAACAATCCATTTGGTTACAAGCAGCATTAATTATGGAATAGTATAAAGAGATGTATGTTCACAGCAGGCCAATGTACAGATCTTAAAAAGAAAGTTGATATAAAATTTCTTTTCTCCTATAAGGAATTTGATTTTACAGTCAATAAAATTCTTTGAATGCAGGACATGACTCAGAAAAAACAGTTTGGTTCAGAGAGATATGGTCATATCTGACCTTAGTCGTTTTGAATATTTCAGAGATGAGCTGAAGCATTCGGTATTGGGCACAGGGTAAGAGGGAATGCCCTGAATTACGTAGAACTAGATAATATTTTACTGGTGAAATATAAAGCTATTCTACTTAATCTATATTACTTCATACGTAACATTTCCCCCCAGAGGTTATAAAGTGAGATCATGCAAATAGAAAACAACAAAATCAGATTAAGGTAATTGTTATTAAAAAAATCAGGACACCGATTATCTTTACAACTTTTTGGACTGCTATGCATAAATGTCGCTGTTCTTACTGTCCCGTTATAAAACAGGAGTATAAATAAAACTTATTATAGCATAATTAAACTTATTATAGCATAAACAAAACTTGTTATAGGAACATAAATCAAACTTATTATAGAAGTATAAATTACACAGACAGCCAGAATAACTCTTTTGAGGAAATTCGCTTACCAACTCGTTGTCAGACTTAATTTTGGAATCTAACTCTCTTTTCAGTAATGTACTGACTGGTCAAGAGGAAGATCAGCAGAAAATTTTTTTTTTTGAAGGGATAAGGATGGACTCCCTATCTAGTGCCCCTTTTAGAGTTAATGATTTTCCCCCTACACTCCTCTAATTTGTTGTTCAAATAAAAATTTGTTATTAAAATCATAACTAGGTGAAAAACGGCAAATTCCCTCTTGAATATAAACGTGAGAAGTGTGGAAATGGAATAATGTACACAACTTAACCTTATTAATATTTCTATTGTTTCTTTAATATGATAGTTCATTAAAGACAGAATACAGGTTATGCTTTATTAAAAAGAAATTCTTAAAACCTTATGACTTAATGAGCTTTTTCAATCGGAATTCAGTCGGAATACACGGCAGCTTGAAATTAAAAAATTTACTTGATAAAAACATTTGAGGAGATTGGGACAGATTCAAATTTTAAGATTAAATAAAATAAATTTTTGTTTAAGCCTTAACTAGTATAACAGAATTATTTTTATAACTGGATTGTATTATTATTGGATCATTCAATGAATTCATTTATTTATAAAATAACCTCTTTAAATTATGTATCAACAAAAATTTTTCATGATCACCATTAAAACATGTTAAATAATGTAATTACTTATTCAATAGATCTTCTTGAAGCAAATTCTTACAAATTTGTAGTTCAAAATAAAAAATGAAAATTGTAGAAATGTTAATAATTTTCTTAAGTTAATATTTAGAAATACTTCAAAATGGAGCTTATTTTCTATTATATAGAGTTTCCTATCAGTTATCTAAAAAATTAATTAGGAAATATTTTATATTTTAGCATAATACATATATAAATACTTATTTCTAAAAACTTAATGTAAATTATACTAATAACGTCATTAGTAATTAGCTTATTTAATTAGTATATTTTGATTAGCTAGATGAAGTTAAAATCAGCTAGATATAGGTACGTCTATATCTAGTTGGTAGTAACTGAGTTCTCCCTCTTCATTAAGTCAGATGTATATGTAACTGTGACTCACTTTGGTGAGCTAACTCTTTTGAATAACTTACTAACTCCTTGAACATCCCCTGTATAAATCAAACTTACAAATGCATATTGAGGTGATTAAATTAATAAGATATATACATTATCTTAAATTAAGATCTACTGTAAATATATATGTTTTGCCTATATTTTAGTATCACAAAATTAAAGGAAAACAAGTTTCTTTTTATACAAACTCACCCCAGATATTCTATCATATGAACAATTAGCTGCGTGTCCAGAACACATGCAGTGACCACCAATAGATATGTCCTTAATGGAATAGAAGTACTAAAAAACAAAATATTATAAAAACATAACATATCAAAATTTATTCATAAATTTTTAATATTTCAGAAATATGCTCTCTTACGGATTTTAACCCTTTTCTAACTAAATCAAAGTTGGTATTTTATATTGTAGTTTATGCAATAAAATCAACAGAAACATGACTAGCAATTAGCTTAGTTCATATATATTTAAGAAATATAAAAATAATATACAGTACTACGTTCATAAATAAGTTTATCTATGCTATCATATTAAAAGGCGGGTAAATCTGTTTATCTCCTTTGAAATAAAAAAGTGCCATGTACATACACAAACTGGCCTGTTTTTAGGGTTCTTTTCTTCAAAATAAGACAATCTAGAAGACATGTAAGCATTGTCATATTTCCAAAGCTCATAATGTATAGAGCAGATACTTTTTTCATATCACATCTTTAGTTGTTCTAACATTCTGCTAGGAATATAAAAAACTTTAGTGTCTTAAGAATAGAATTATGATATTAGATGACTATACTTAAAAACTTATGACCGTCAGTACAAAAGTAGTTCATTAAGCAGAGAGATCCATCAAGATTGGGTACAAATGTGCAAGCAGTGACACATTTTGGAAATTTCTGCCCCTAAGCACAGGCTGTATTTTAACCCCCTTCCTTCGCTACAAAGAAAATAATGTTTTTGAAGGGAAAAAATGCATATCATACTCTTAACTCTTATATATCAAGGTGACTTTCATATAGTTAAATAATAATTCTATGTAAACTGATAGTATATAATAACTAATAATTTTTGGACTCTCAGTTGTTGCTCCCAACCCCCGCCCTACATTTGCAGACAGAATTATTAGATACAAATAAAATAAATAAACATTTTATTCAGACAAGTATCACGACATTACAAATTGAATGATTCTTCGCTTCTGTGAGAAGTGAGAAGATATAATAATTGAACATGGTACTAATTACAGTAAAATAATTTGGGACAAAGGTATGAAAATTAACCAGAAAATATGAACCATATGAATATGATGTAATTACATTATAGCAGTATAATTAGATATTGGAATATGATATTGTAATGCCAGACGACCTGCCAGGGCAGCAGTAGAAAAAGACTGTAGGGTCTGACAAAGCCCACGCTGCCCAAAGTCAAGCCGAGTGGGCGTTGCGTGATTGTGTGAAGTGCAATTAATAGGATTAAATGGAATACAAGTAAGTTAGAGGTTAAAATATCCGAGTAAGGTGGGGAAGAATTAAAAAAAATAGAATTATGAATTAGTTAATAGGGTAGGAAGTTGTTTCTTGAATTGTGTTATTGTGTTACAAGATCTGAGTTCAAGTGGGAGAGAATTCCATAACCTTGGACCCATTGCTCCAATATACGACAATCCAAGATTATTCCTCGGATAGGAAGGTCTTAATTCATTGACAGTGCGAATTCCATAGATATGTCTAGAATGATCAAAGGCGGGAATGTCAATCACGACGTCGGATCTAATATGATGATACATAAATATAGCAGTCTTATAATTTAAAAGATCGTCCAAGGGAAGTATATTGTAATATATGGCAGAGTGGATGGAAGAGAGGGAGCGATCCCAGCCAATTATTCTTAAAAAAACGGTTCTGCAATGTTGTAAGTCGTCGAAGGTTAATTTTTGCTGCGGTGCCCCAAATGAGAAAACAATAATTTATATAGAAAAAAAAAAGAGTAATATAAATTAACAAGAATATAGGAAGGTTATAAAAAACTAATGTTTCGGATGACACCAAGATTTCTGCAAATCTTTGCGGAGACTGCCTGAATTTGTGACTGCCATTTTAAATTAGACCGTATAATAATCTCAAGAAATTTAATTTCTCTCGAGAATCGAATGATGTCATTGCCTATTGAAATCCAGAGTAGGTCGAGAGAGATATTCCGCTTGAGTGTAAAAAGGAGACATTTGGTCTTTTTTACATTTAATATAAGGAAATTTTGGGTGAAAAAAATCAACATAATGTTTAACAGCGTCACAAGCTCTAAGAGTAACGGCAATAAAAGCGCTTATGTCATCAGCGTAGTAAGTAAGTCTAAGACATGTAAGCAAAAAGAAAATATTATTTATATACAAAATAAACAACAGAGGACCGAGAGTAGAACCCTGAGCAACACCGCAGAGAGTATTTTTTAGAGTGGAGTTTAAATGCCATGTAAAAAGCGTTTGAAACCTGATATTGCGCAAGTTTGCATCATCCTATTTATGAACAACTTATGTCAGCATAGATATTAAACTTATATTACAATAACTTTATTCAAGTAGAAACATGGTAAGTCTTTTTACATAGCTTGTTACAAATTATCTACCTGGGCAACAATGGAAAATGAGTAGATAAATATAACACAATACTGTCGCAGTTAGAGAATAAATAATTTAATGTCGTGACAGCTGTTTCAGTAGCTTCTTGATACTTTTTTCAAACGAAATATACAAACCAAACAAACTGTTGATTGGTAATGCTTGTCAAGGTTGCTTTGTATGTGTATTTGGTTTGAAGAAAGTAGCAAGAAGCTACTGAAACAGCTGTCACGACATTAAATTGTGTAATTTCTAACTTCGACAGTATTGTGTTTTATTTATCTACTATTTTTGCACAGTGTATCACATCAATTGCAATGGAAAATGACCTTTAATTCTATATTTGTATATTCTACTATAGGCCATCCCTTTTTCAACATTGTCAAATTTGGAAAATTTTATTTTTAAGCTCTCTGCTACCACCCCCAATAGACGTTGTCCTTAAATACATGCCTTGTGTGCCCATTTAGAAATTCAGCTCAGAATTTAAGTTAACAATAAGTCATATTTTGATGATGTTAGGTGACTACGTTGTACAAGAAATCAAATTTGAATAAAACTGAAAAACGAATGACACAGGTAAAATAGGTAGTATTTTACCTGTACCATTTGTTGTTCGAATTTTATTAGAATTTGAAGTCACATATTGTTAAGAATCAGTATAGGGTGAATTCCATGTCAAATCAACACACTGATTCTGACTGACGTTCTTAGATTTTGATGAAACTTACTGTATCAAGTAACTTTACATAATCATGGGTGGAAATCATAAAAAAAATTTTTTGTTCCATTCGAAAGTTATTAAGTATCAATTATTTAAATTTTTATTAAAAATTGCAGCATCCTGCAATAGTTCACTACCATTTTCTCCGGAACCAGAGGAGGTAAAAACCTGGGTAATGTCCCATTTAAAAGCTCTTTTGACAGGCTCTAATTTAACATATAACATGACAGAGATTACAATAAAAAAATTCTTAAAACTGGAATTAAATTTTTAAATTTAAATTTTTTCAAAAAACGGCAATTTTAAATTTTGAAAAATTCACAAAATTACTTCATTCTACCCCCTTACACCTCCCAAAGTGAAATTTTGGGATCATAATGGGATCGGGTAATACAGAAAATTCAAATTTTATATGTATGATGAAAATGTCAGTTTAATTTTTAAAATATATATAATAAAAAGAAAGAAAAAATATATATAGTTATAATTTAAATGGTTTGCGTTGTGGGAGAGGTAGAAACCAGAAAAATCTTTATGTCCCCTCCTCCCCTCTCACCGCTCTAAACTTGTGAACCATAGAATAAGTTTGAGTAGAGCTCTTGAGGACCGTCCATTAATTACTTGTACAGTATAGGAGAAGGGGGTTGGACTGTGTTGGAATGTGCACACACTTGTATATAAGAGTGAGGGGGTGTTATTAATTTGTATATTTATACACTGCAAATTTTAACAAGTGAAAATGAAAACTTCTTTTTTATTTTTTTAATCAGTAAAAACTTGCATAATTCTGTTTTCAAGCACAGAAGGTAAATGAAATTTAAAATCTGCAATTTTCTGCAACTACATCACCGTTGTTAGTGGAAGGGGTAAAAAGCACCTGAATTCTGTACGTGTAATTAATGGACCGTCCTTTGTGTCTGCTGGAACATACATAAGGTCAAGTACGTTTTTCAGTCAGTCTAGCATTAAAGCTCCTCCTTGAAGGACCATTTTAGTTTTGCTGTGCTAATTTTGTTGCCACCAAATTCTGATATGTCAGTGGCTTGGTTTTAAGTGTGATTTGTGAGAGTTTATCACACTATTTGGTTATTATTATTATAATTTTATTATATTTATTATTATTCTAGTAGTGATCTCCTCTATAATGAATACCAAGGGAAAGACAGTGGATGCTTTGGATTGCATTAATGCTTTAAAAAAGCCTAATCACTCCCATATAAGGAAAGGATAAGGCCTGTTATGCCATGGATATGTTCATTATTGCCAGGAATCTCTGAAAATTATGAAATCCCCAAATTTATGATAGCTATAGAAAGGAGATTTTAAAGCTGAAGAATGAAAATATGTCTAGCAAAGAGGATCTCCCCCAGCACCAGCCAGTCTGTCACCGGTGGCGTATTTACCAATAGGCTAAGTAGGCTAAAGCCTTTGGCGGCAAATTTTCCATGAAATGTTTGCCGCCGAGAAGTTTGCAAGGCGGGAACTTTTTGGTGACCAATCGAATTACTAATTTTGATTTGTTATGTTCAGAGGTATAACTAGCCATTAGCAAAAGAAGAGCTGCCATGGGAGCCGTCTTGAGAGAAGTTCAAAAGGCCACAATAATAATTGTGCTTTTGTTTCTGGGTCATACCCATAAATCCATGATTTATCACCTGTAATTACACTATTTAACGAATCTGGTTCAGTTTCGGCCCGGTTAATCAGTTGTTGGGACACTTCAAGTCGATGCTGTTTCTACTGATCTGACAACAATTTCGGAATGAATTCCGCGGACATTCACTCATGTTCAAATTTTCAGTTAAAATTGAGTAAACCACGTAGCAGGTCATCAGCCATCTCTCTAATGGTAAGTCTATGGTCAGAGTGTATAAATAGCGAGCTTTCACAATCTTTTCGTTGGCTTTTGAAGTGGACGGTCGGCCGGACCTGACGTCATCTTCGATTGATTTGCGGCATATTTGAATCTATTGAATCAGATAAAAACATTTGACCGGCTCAAACATTTATCCCCGAAAGCTGTTATTAAAAGTTTATAAGTCTCCCGATATCCTGGTTTTAAAACAAAATTTGACGCTAACGCGTTGTTCCATGTTTTCATCCATTTTGCTAAATCAAAAATACGCTGAGAACTGAAAACATGTCTTCATTCACTAAAATGTCACTCTCTACTGAACAAAGATAGGTAATTTTTTCAGGAAGTTTTAAGGACAAAACAAGCTTCCCCTTTCACACCCACTGGCGGACCTAGCCCATTTTATTAAGCAGTGGCGCCACCTGTCTTAAAACTTTCCAATCACACCTCGTACACACATAACGTGTAATGACAAATACTTGTTACAAACGGCGGTTACAGGTATAATGAAATGAACAGTAAAAATAAATACACACACACATGGGTTAAGGAAAACGTCTCTTGTAATGGAACGTAAAGTTTAGAGAAACGTTTCTAGTAGTAAAACATGAGTTTAAAAAGAAACAGACTATTAGAAAAATTATGCTATATGGGAGGAAATGCATAATGTGAATCAGAAAAAAACATTTTATAAAAAAATATTGTTCGATGTGGGAAGAAAATTCTGTTTGTCTGAAAATTTAAATTTTCTCCCCACATCGAACAATATTTCTTCATAAAATGTTTCTTCTGTCTCACATTATGCATTTCCTCCCATATAGTATAATTTTTCTAGATGCAGTCGTCTTATTCTGTATGGATAAAAGCTTTTAAAAATTAGTGAATTTGACAACTAAAATAATTGAGTATTTCAGCTACTTTAGAAACACTGTTCCCCAAAAACAGCCATAGACTAAAATTGAAAAAAGAACAAATGGTTAAAATGCTTATACTTTACCCCTATATCTTAACTTATGTATTAATGTGCATGTGTTATTCAAAGCTTATTTATGCAGGCTCATATATATATATATAGCTATCATCGGTAGCGTCTACAGGTTGCGGATGGTGGAGAGCTCTACATATCTGTAGGGTAGCTGCGAATAAGCAGGCTTCTGGAAAGATGCTTGTCAAATAAGCAGCCGCTGACAATTGAGCAGAAGAATTAGCAGGGTGTGGTGGACACTAGGGCGGAACCTGGTGCACAAGTAAAAAATCACATGTACCCAACGACGGCTCTGTGACATGGTGAGATAACACCACCATCAAATATGTGTTTCCCGGATAGGTGAACTCGTAAACTCTGAAAAGTGATCACCTAGGAGAAAGCACTTCGAAAACAAACCAAATCTGCCAACCCGCAATTGACCAGCGTGGCAGATTACGGTCTAACCCTCCAACATGTTTGCACAAATTAATTCGCGGCCCTCATTCCTCGGAGGCCTTGGAGCAACTACTTCAAGTAGCAGGAAGACTAGCTCGACGGCAGAGGATGCTAAGAATCACCGGGTTCGAACACGCTGCCAAAACACTTTGGAAATTGGAACTTTCAACACCAGAAAAATGAAAACGGATGCTCGCCTACAAGAACTAATATTAGAACTCAAGCATATTAAGTGGGACATCATCGTGCTGTGTAAAACGAGACGTAAAGGTGAAAATCTTGTAAAACTCGACACCGGCCATCTTCTATATACAAAAGGAACTGCAAACGGGAAATGTAGTTTTGTAGATTTCCTCATTAATCAGAGATTAAAAGGTTCCATCATAAAACTTGAGGGTACTTCAGATAGAATCGCACAATGCACCATACAACTGAACAAACGACATAAGCTCCAAGTTATCCAGGCTTATGCACCAACTAGTAGCCACACTGATGATGAAATCGAAGAATTCTACGAGGATATATCAGACCTACAAAATAAAGAAAATTGCCACTACAAAATTTTAGTGGGTGATTTTAATGCCAGAATTGGAAAAACCCACTTTGGTGAATGTGCAACAGGCCCACATGGCAGCGGTCATAGAGATGCAAGAGGAGACTCGCTGGTTAATTTTGCAGAGAGACAAGGCCTCTATATTTTGAATTCGTTTTATAAAAAGAAAGCCAATAGGAAATGGACATGGGAAAGTCCGTCAGGAAACAAAAGTGAGATTGATTATGTTCTATCCAACCACAAGAATATATTCAGTGACTGTACGGTCCTCAATCGTTTTGACGTGGGAAGTGACCATAGACTGGTGAGAGTTAAAGTTAAGTTAGACTACCGCAAAGAACGCAGTAAAATGATAAACCTCTCCAAAAAGTGAAAGCCAACAATGAGGAATTGCTTAAAAAAAGCAAAGAATTTGAACTCGCTATGTCAAATCGCTTTGCATTATTACAAAATTTGGAAGACACCGATATAACAGAACAAAATGAAAAAATCATCAGCAACTTAATTGTAACAGCCGAGGCTCTAGTACCACTAACAACGAAACCTAAAGAAAGTAAAATCTCTAAAGAAACTTTAAATCTAATGGAAAAACGAAGGTCTTGGAAGAACACAGGAATAATTGCTAACAAAGTGGAATATGTGGAAATTTGCAAGACGATAAGGAAACGTATCCGGGAAGAAACTCGTAAATTCAATACAAAGTTGGTACAAAAAACAATTGAAGAAAATAAAGGCATCAAAAATTCAAAACGCAGGCTAATAAATGGAAAAAAGCAAATACTTGCCTTAAAATGTAATGACGGCTCAGTATGCAGAACACGCCAGGAAATGCTTAAGAGGGTAAAAGAATTCTACACAGACCTCTATAAAAGTAACGATCAGCAAAATCTGCCAACAATTGTAGTTACAGAAGAAATGCCGGATGTTTTAGTATCAGAGGTAACAGATGCCATACGATCAATGAAAAATGGGAAATCCACAGGAAAAGATGGCATTTCTGCTGAAATGTTAAAAGCTGGGTGTAAAACGCTTCACAAAATATTGGCAAATCTCTTCTCAAAATGTCTTAAGGAACAAAAAATTCCTAATGCATGGAAAAATGGCGATGTTATTCTTTTGCATAAGAAAGGAGCTCAAGATGATCTTAAAAACTATCGACCAATTAGCCTTCTTCCTGTTATGTACACAGTTTTTTAGCAAAATCACTGCAAATAGAATTTATAGAACATTAAACTATGCCAAACCTCTAGAACAAGTAGAGTTTAAAAGTGGCTATAGTACGATTGACCACATTCAGGTTCTTCAGAGAATAATAGAAAGACACAATGAATACACTTTACCACTATGCATTGCCTTCATCGACTACGAAAAAGCTTTTGACTCAATTTTCAAACCATATATTTTAAATGCACTAGGTAACCAAGGTGTGAACCCAGCTTATGTTAGCTTACTCCAGTCCATATTTTATAAAGCAAAGCGACTATATCTATAAACAGACACAAAGTTGAAATTAACCTTGAGAAAGATATACGACAGGGAGATACAATCTCGCCCATACTCTTTTCAGCTTGCCTTGAGGAAGTTTTTCGTAAATTACACTGGGATCAAAAGGGCTTAAAAATCAACGGAGCGTATTTAAACCATCTAAGATTCTCCGACGACATCGTGTTTTCGCAAAAGATCCAGAAGAGCTCCAAAGACTCATTGAAGATCTCAGAATGAAAGGAGAAACATCTGGCTTAAAAATCAACTTGAAGAAAAGCATGATCATGTTTAATAAGTTTATACAAACTAAGAAAATCTTTGTTTTGGGAGAAGAAATACAGCAAGCTGAAAATTATATTTACCTTGGTCAACAAATTACGATGAAAGGCGACATAAATCAAGAGATCGAACGTCGTATCAAGCTTAGCTGGCAAGCATTCTACCGGCTACAAATAATTTTTAAAAAAAAGCTCCCTATTTCTTTACAGAGGAAAGTTTTCGATCAATGCATCCTACCTGTTCTGACTTATGGTAGTGAGACATGGACATTGACTGCCAAAGGTATCCAAAAGTTACGAGTGGTACAAAGGAACATGGAACGGCAGATGCTTGGTATCACGCGACGAGATCGAAAGACCTTCAGTTGGATAAGAGATCAAACAAAAGTTTGTGATATCATTGCGAAGGTAAAAAGTTTGAAATGGAAGTGGGCAGCCCATATTGCTAGAAGAACTGACAACAGATGGACCAAAAACATCCTAGAATGGATCCCACTGGACACCACACGCCCAAGGAAAAGGCCAAAGACGAGATGGGTGGATGAAATAATTAAATATATTGGGCACAAGTGGCAGCAAAATGCACAAGATCGACTTCGTTGGAAAGATGCAGAGGAGGCCTTTATCCTGCAGTGGATTGACAACGGCTGAAATGATGATGATATATATACATTGGATGTGCAGTATATGACATGTTTATCTTCCATTAAAATATATATTGTAGAATTAGTGATGAGTTTAAAATGTGTATTTTGGCAGATCTAATTTAAAAATCTTGATGCAGTAAGAGAATTTCCTAAAATATGCTTCTTAATATGACTTCCAATATATGATTCCTAAAATAACTGCTTAAAATAACTTCTAAAACATTATATTTATAATGGATAACCTGATAGTGAATTTTATATTCCACAATTATTTTTATAAGTTCGTAATTAATAAGAGCATTGCATCAATTTTTCAAATACCAAAATTGTGCTATGAAAATATTTAATTTTATCTACTAGTAATATCTCTGGAAAAAAAAGTGTTTCTCTGTCCTTTAAAGAATAAAATATGCCTTCATAATATTTCATCCCAAGGGAAATTAATTTTTTTATGCTATAGAAACAAATAAAATACAATTTTTATGGTGCAGTTATTTAAAACCGTTAACACGATTATCGTTTTAACGATTTTAAATAACTGCACCATAAAAATTGTATTTTATTTGCTTCTATTGATCAGTGGTGTCGCTATTAAACTGCTCTTTTTTATGTTGTTGCATATCAAATAAAATGCTTTTAACAATACCCATTATAAAAATATTACAAATACATGTTTCAAAAGAAATGCAAACAAGTTCGTGTATAATTTTATTGAAAATTATAATATATATACAATTGAATTTTTCTTCCAAAAGTTCAACATATAATACCCATCATTGAATTTCATTTACATGCAAAATGAAATTTCAGTTTAATCGTTTTAATAATAGCTAATATGCAATATTTTACATGTACTTATAATTTAAAGGTTATGGTTAAAGATATAAAAATTATGGATAGTCATATCTTTATGTGTTTTAAAGTTACCTTACTGAAAATTTATTAAGTTATTTTACTTTTGCACCCTACAATAATTTTAAGAGATGGGTAAAGCTTAGGGATAATCTGAAGCAAAAATAAAGTTGTACGATAATAGTTATATTTATTATATAGACTAAACCTTTATGGGTACATTTTTGGAGTACTTCAGAGCAATTTTATATTAAATTCTTAACTTAAATATAATAAAATATATTGCATACTTGTTTATGAGTTAATAAGAAAATTCATTATATACATACCCTTCGTGTCACATGCTTATCAATCGTTTCTGAATCATTAGAATATAAGGTCATTAAATCTGCATTAAGGGTTCTAATTTTCTGTAATCTCAGTCTAACATATCTAGCTTTTGTAAATTCCTTTGGAGAAAATGAGAAAAATAAAATTTACTGTTAAATAAATATTTAAACCACTGGTGTATGCATAAAGTTCATAAGGGTGATTACAGGATTATAATGAGAGAGTTACAAGACTGCAACTACACATACAAAATTTCACCATAATGGGAGGGTTACAACCCCCTTCTGTGTATATCCATGGTTTAAATAATAAATATTTTTTGTCAGTTTCATTCTGCTATTCTTATTCCTTAATATATTTGTTAAGAGATTATTAAAATTTTTTATTTAACAAATTGATTATTTTAAAAAATGTCCAGAACATTATAGTATTTTTATACACAGAGTAGCCAAATTACTATGACCATCAAGTTAGTACTTCAATGGGCCACCTTTTGCAATTACAATGACTTGAATTCTTCTAAGCATGAATTCTACTGACTTCTAGTAGGTTTTGTGGACCTGGTATGTTTTGCGTAAGCACTGTATAAGCCTAAATGTGGTAAACTACATCTTTCATTTCCTTAAGGTTTGATGGTAGCGGATCCATTCTTTTTTTATCCCTCTTTTGACCTCATACTATAGATGCTCAGTGGGATTGAGATCTAGAAATTAAAGGAGCTACTACAGTTGAAAAAATTCTATGTTATGCTCCACAAACAATTTGTGTATGATATAAGCTCTGTAACATAGAGTATTTTCCTGCAGGAAGTATCCACCTTCTTTAGAATAAAACATCTACAACACTGTGTGGACATGATTGACAATGATGTTTAATTTCGTGGTTTGATGTGTTGAACAAAGTTTGGTAAATTTAGCAATTGTGTTATCCTCACAAAGAATCATAGTATCATTCAAAACCTTAAATAGGAAGGAAAAGAACGTCATTCTTTTGTCCCTATAGCCCAGTTGGTTAAGGCACTCCAGTTCATATGGAGGTTCGACTCCAAACCGAGTTGATGTCTCTTTTTCTTTTTTATATATAAACTCTAGTTTGAACGCATAATCATGGCTGCAGAAAAGGTAATATCTTAACCCCACCCCCCGCCCCACAAATGAAAATCACAAAAATCTGCCTGGCGGCTTTGTATGTTGACCAATACTTGGCAAATTTGACAATTGTGTTATCCCTGTAAAAGGATCACGATATCTTTCGAAACCTGAAATATGAATTAAAAAAGCATCATTCTTATGCCGTGACAGCCTAGTCAGTTAAGGCACTCTGGTTCATACAGAGTGTCTCTGGGTCGGGAAGGTGTCTCTTTTTCTTCTCTCTCTATATATACAGTTCCAGTTTAAACGTATAGGTATGGGTACAAAAAAATATTGCTAATGATAATTAAATAACTTCGGCTGGTTGGCCGCAATGAGCAATGATATGATGAGTAAATATCATTTTTTTCCTAATTTGAATTCAACTTCTGTTATTTCGAAAAAACAATTATTTTAGTAAGTTTTTGGTGAAACTGCACAGTCCGTCATACGCCTTCTCCCTCCTCCTGAAATTTGTCGAAAATTGCAGTATATCGGCTTGTGACGTCATTCTCTTTCTTTCTCTCTCTCTCTCTCTCTCTAAAATGTCATCCTTGCGCGCTCCTTTTAAGTTTTTAACGCCATTTTCACGTTTCTCAAAACTTTCGTTTTTTCATTGCAGCGAAATTATGTCGAAAATAATTTTGTAATTCATTTCTAGTCTTATTTTTAATTAAGAAGTTGCAGATTTTTAGTGATTCAATTACTTCATCATGATGATTTGTCTCATGATTTTTCGATTTGTACGTTTGCTGTACTTCCGGTCGCCATAATTGTTTACAAATGAACTACCTATTTGTATTATACCTTTCGGTTACTTAATTAGACATAATACCGAGACATTAATGAGTTTTTTTATTGTTTTTGATTAAAAACAATAACCACAGAGCTGCCTAGCGCCGGTAAGGCACCCATCCCCCCATTTGTTTTCAAGTATGAATTTTGTAAAAAATAAACACTAACCCAAAAACAAATGCCCAAAAAACACCGTCAACAACATTTCCAACATGGCAGAAGGCAACTTCGCCCTCTGCCATTAGGTTTTAGAAACGTTGCAAAAAATTCGGAAGATAGGAGGCGTGTGACGAATGGTTCACCAGTTTTTTATTGTTTTTGATTAATAAAATTAACCATAGAGATGCTGAGCGCTGGCGAGGCCCCCCCTTCCTTTGATGTACCATATAGTGACGCTCTGAACCCTTTCGGTTACGTAAATAAGTATAATACTGATGCCAAGACATTAATGAGAATTTTTTTATTATTTTTGAGTAAAAAGAATAAACATCGAGCACTGGCGAGGGCCACTCTCATTGTTGGACTGCGAGGTGCGTAACAGCGCCCTGCACCCTTTTGGTTACTTAAATACACATCATACTGATATCCAGACATTCATGAGCTTATTATTTTTCATTAAGAACAAAAACCACTGGGCTGCAGAAGGCCTCCGAAAGGGCTCTCCTCGTTGATGTATCGCGAAGCGCATTCTGCGTCACGACAGCTATGTTCTAAGACTTTCGGGAACGTGTACTAGGCTTTAAAAAAAGCTCTGCTGCACTGCATTTTATTATGACAGATGTTGCTGACGCCGTCAATCTTTTCGTTCGCAGAATTTACAAGTGTTTCTCAGTTAAAAGGAGCAAACAAAAGACTAAATAACTAAAAAAAGACGTAAAATGTAAAAATAAATCTTGAGGAAAATTAAGTTGGGAATAAAAAAAATCGAAATTGTATTTGCATTTGGGAGAAAAACGATAATAAAAAAGTAAGAGAAAATCAGGATTAAGGTAGGAGAAAATGTAAGTAAGGAAACATTCGCTAAAATGTTAAACGGAAGTGGTTACTATATTGTAAAAGAGAACCTAATGAATTTGTGATTAGTGTCATGTATTTTGTTGTCCAGAAAAATGGACATAAATAATTGATATGATTTATCGATTCTTTTGCAGCCATTCAATTTTTTAATCGATTTATCATAATATTAGGGCTCCTTCACTTTTTTTTTGTTAGAAATTAAGCCCTGCACTTGCATTTTCTTTTCAGGAATTCTCAAACTTATAATTTGCAGAATAGTATCGTGGAAGGCTGCCAGAACATGCCTATTTTCTGTAACATAGGTGGGACAAAAGACTTTTACTGAATATGCCCAAATAAGTGTTCTGTTGTTTTAGAAATTTGCAAATGCCCATGGTTTATTTTTGTACGTGAATTTATCCATATAATAAGACCCTAATTTTTACGATTTTTAATATTAACGTAGATCCATTTACTTTTGTCAAATATGACCTTTCAAATTAAAATAAAAAATTGCCCTTGGAAATTAATATGATTGCTAACCGTATTCCGCCCTTCGGAACATGGCACCTGTGAAAATAGAGGTTTGCCATTCTAAATATATATCTGAATATCTCTATGCTTCTTTCTGTCAAAAATAAGTTCAAAAAACAAATTTTTGCAAATGCAACACATGCGCGCCATTTAATTTCTTATCAAATAAAAACATGTAAAACCATGTTTGATTTAAAAAAAAATGTAATGCAAGCAAATAGTTTCTGGCTCAAAAATTAAGCATTAACAGGATAATAATGCGTCTAATACAAATAGTGCATTCTACAGTGCCTATGAATGCACCGCTTCCTTGCAGCACTCCACTGACATCGCAATTCGCCTTCTCCCCATGCATGCTTCTAGGATTACAGTATCTCCTTTTGCGACAACCCTTCTCAATTCCCTGTCTTGCCTAAACTCTCAATCTCGTCCTCATCAGCGTAGAGTTTTCAAAATTATTGGGGGGAGGGGGGTGGCGAGCACATATTATGTACATTTATTCATTATAGTATATGTAAAATTGCGATTTATTTCCAATTTTTGGGGAGGGGGCTTGGGCTACACGGGCCCATATAACACTCTATGCCTATGCTTACCCATACACAAAAATAGTGTTATTTATCCACTATTTCATGAGTGATACACTTCATGAGTCATACTTTTACTTTTCCACTTTTATACACTGAGTGTCCAAAAAATTGGGAACACCCCTCACTTGAACTTCGACTTGGCTATGCAACATGTGCGCTGATGTAATAAACTGAATTCACTGATAAAAAGCTTTCCCCTGGCCAAAAGTACCAGTGACAGTTACAATTTGCCTGTTAATGGGGAAAAGAAGAGATTTGAGTGAGTTTGAACGTGGCATGGTTGTGGGCGTCAGAATGGACGGTTCCAGTATTTCTAAAACTGCTAACCTTCTGGGCTTTTCTTGTACAACAGTGTCTCAAGTCTTCAACGAATGGAAGCTAAGCCAAAAATTTCGACCCGAAAACAGAATAGTGGACAGAAATCACTTGTGACTGGAAGAGGTGCCAGGTGACTGACACATATTGCGTGCTGCAACAGAAGAGCTATAACGCAATAAAATGCAGCGTAATGCAACGCAGGATCATCGTAAAGCATATCCATATGCTCTAAAGACAGATCTTAAAATGAACTGGTTTTAATAGCTGGCGACCAACAAGGGTTCCTTTTATTTCTCTGCAAAACAGAAAAAAGTGGCTTTCGTGGGCTCAAGAACTACAATGTTGAACACTTAATGAGTAAAAGAAGATTATGTGCTCTGACGAGTCCAGATTTCCTCTCCATGACGTTGATGGCCGGGTCCATGTATGGCGCAAGCGGCACGAAGCCATGGATCAGGCATGCCACATGACAAATTTTCAAGCGGGTGGCGGCTGAATCATGGTCTTGTGAGCATTTTCGTGCAAGCGATGGAAAGACAATTAGTATGGCTTCTTGTGTCCTATGAACTGAAATAAGAGATGCAGGAAGCGTTTCAAATGAAGGAGGTAAAGTTATTAATTCAATATTAGATACTTTTGCCTGGACCTGCTTAATGACTGAATAGAGAATTGTTAATTTGTAGTATAGGCTTCCAGCTATTTTCAGTTCATGGGACACCAGAAGTCATACTAAGTGTCTTTCCATCGCTTCTAAGCATCAAAAATCCTCAAGAAAATTTTTTCCACCCTTATCTCTCCTTCGTTATCTAATCAGCCTCAATTGTTACAGAAAGCCATTCTTAACATTTCCAAAGTTCCCCTTTCCGACCACGAAGTTGATCTTCTTTCTTTGAATTCAATTTTAGTATTGCACGTCCTGTTGAGAGAGCTTTACAGTACAGCAAGATCAGTTCTGGGCAAAAGGATGTATTTAGGCATTTTACCGCTGAACACTAACCGCCGTTAACACTAAAGCTCGATCCAACATTCCTATCGCTGACCAACTAATAATCAAGGACCTTTATTCTAACACTGACTTGATCATCACTAGGGCGAATAAAGGTGGTCAGGTTATAGTTATGGATAAAGATCAATATATTGAAGGCGTCAACGTTCTTATTGGTGAAGGCCCCTATACTCCTATTAGGAAAAATCTTTTTTCTGAATAACTTTCCTTAGTTAATAAAATCGTCTGAAACTCTGTCACTCTAGATCAAAAAACAAAAAGATCAGTCGTGCCTTCAATTGCCAATGTCGCTCGCTTTTATACCCTACCTAAAGTTCATAAACCTGGTATCCCGCTCCGCCCCATAGTATCCAATATTGGTACAGAAACTCATCTACTTTCGAAATATCTCGTACGCATTTTTTCTCCGTTATTGGCTAACAACGTTTTCACCGTTCGCAACTCTACCGATTTCGTTAAGAAGATTATATCGCTCTCTCCAATTTGTTCCAAGATGGTTTCTTTTGATGTTAAAAGTTTATTCACTAACGTTCCCATTCGAGGTTCTCTGGATTATCTCATCCAGAAATTACAAGAATTTCACTTTTCTGATGTCGAATTCAGTGAACTGGTCTGGCTCACGGAATTGTGCATAACTCAGACATGTTTTTCCTTCCAAGGACTTTTATTCAAACAAACTGACGGTCTTGCTATGGGCAATTCCTTATCATCAATCCTATGTGACATCTATATGCACCATGTAGAGGATAAAAATCCTTCAACTCATCCCGCTCAAACTATGGACCAGATATATGGACGACACTTTCACCATTCTCCCGGATTCAAACACAGATCTTTCTGAAATTGTTGATGTTTCGAATTCGGTGGATCCACACATTCAGTTCAACTTCGAAGAAAAGAGTAATAGCACACTTTCTTTTCTTGACGATCTCGTCCATCGAACGCAATCGGGTTTCCTCACTAGTGTTTACCGGAAACCATTTGCAGTGTGTCTCCCGCCTCATGCCTCTTCTGCACATCCACGTGGTCATAAAATCAGCACGTTTTATTAGCTGGTTTCTAGGGCTCTGACGTTTTCTTCCACAGATGAAGCACTTGAAACTGAACTCAACTACATTCGTGGAATTGCAACTGATCGCGGATTCGGGCCCTGAAGAAACTCCCACGACCTAAACTGCCTACTACTCTCGTTGGTTCCTCATTGCCCGCGTTGAAAACTGTCTGTATACCCTTTGTGCCTAAAATACCTACCAAGATTGCTTCCAGCCTTAGGAAATTGAATTTTCGTGTTGTCTTCACTCCCATTAATAAACGTGGTTTCTCCAAATTCAAAGACGTCATCCCTGACCTTGATTTTTGTTGAATTTATTAAATTCCTTGCCTATGTGATCGTGTCTGCACTGGCCAAACACGCAGAGCCCTATGAACTGGTTTAAAAGAACATGACACTGATATTCAGAAACAAGAACTCCACAGATCCGCTTTGGCTAAACACTCGTGGGAATCTGACCATACATTTTTATATCATAAAGCACAATTTATCCAAAAAGTTTCTTCTCCACTGGACCTCAACTTTTCGAGGCCCTATATGTATAATCGTCAATGCAGATAACGCCGTTAATGAACAGTCGCCGTCGCATTTCTTTTCTCCCTTTTGGAAGAACTTTCTCCCCACATCGAACAGTAATTCTTTATGAAATGATTCTACTGTCTCATGGCCCATTTCATCCCATACAGCATAATTTTATTCTATTGTTTGTTTCTTTTTAAGTTCATGGTTTATTACTAAAGACGTTCCTCAACAATTAATGTTCCGTTTTACCAGAGACGTTTTCCTTAACCCATGCGTTTGTATTTATTTTTACCGTTCATTTCTTTATACCTGTAATCTGTAACCGCCGTTTGTAACACGCATTTGTCATTACATATTGTGTATATATCGTCGACCGTTTTGACGAAAATAGCCCAGGGCTATTGAAACAGTCTGTAAACGATTAAACTTAATTAAACTGTGTTAATTTGTTGTTCCTTTTCAATTAATTTAATAATGCGCAGTGTCGTCGTCAAATTATTTCATCTCATATTAGTTTGCGGAACATGATTTTGAGTTCCAATTGCTTATATGCTCCCCAATCGCCAGATCTCCACCAAAATGAGCATTTGTGGGACCAGGTGGAAAAATCTGTTCATAGCTCCAGAACACCATCATCCAGTCTGGGGGAATTAAGAGCTTTCATTTTGTTAGTATGGACTATTATTCTTCCTCAATGCTTTCAGCAACTTGTAGAGTCCACGCCTAGAAGAATATCTGCTGTCATCAAAGCCAGAGAAAGTTTAACGCAATATTAGTACTGAGTAGCAGGGTGTTCCTAATTTTTGGCCAGTCAGCGTATATTCAGACATTATCTATGAAATAACTACTTTGCATAAAATATTCTGATGGTCATAATAATTTAGCCAATACTATTGAAATCCAAAATTTGAAACACATACACACAAATATCTAATGAATATGATGTTTATAAGTAATCGATTATTTTTTTTTTCAATTATAAGGCGATTGATGAACAAATTATTTTAATTTACAAAATAATATGTACTATGCATATCAAAATAAAACGAGAAATTTACCCTAAGTTTTAAGCTAGGTCCATCTGCACCAGATCTTCCATTAATTAAAGATGTATGTATCTATGTTTAGAATAAACAACAGAAAATTACCATTAGAAAGGTAAATTGATAAGAACTTTTTCATCAGCATAATTAAAATACACCATTTTATTTATTTCTACAAATCAACATATATCATTTCAAGTTTCGAAAGCATTTTGAAATAAACCCATTTCTAAAGTTCCGCAGAAAGGAGGAAGAGGTAAAAATGTGATGCAGTAATGCGAAATTAAAATGTAAAATGCAAACCTAGAAGATATAAAATGTTTACAGTACAAAAACGATTATTTACGATAAGTATAATTTGAATATCATAGTAGTCTTATTTTCCAATAAAATCTGGTCTTTGAAATAAAATTTTATGCACTCTTTCTTTTCTATTTTCTAAAAATAGAAAAAAAAAAGTTACAGTAATAATTTTCGGATTAAGTGAAGACCTCCGCCGTAAATGGTGATAACCCACATATTAAAGAAAAATTAGTTATATGCATGAATAACACGACAAGCTACTTCCTCAACTATTAAACGCAAAATAATTCAATTTTTCAATCATAGATGGCAGGGCGTTCGACGATGCTATATCACATTTATTCAACCTGTGCATGAAAACGATGATAACTAAGGCCCGGATTTTCATGCATAAAATTTAGCCCAAATAATATGCAAATATGCTCCAAATTATTACAAGATATGCAAAAATATGCAAGTGCATAGAAATCTGTACCGTACTCCTACAGCAGCGGACACAGACCTTCATTTTTTGAGGGTGGGAGGTCAAGGACAGAATTTGCCATGGTCTTGGAATAACACCCTTCATTTATCATGAAATCTGGAATTTTTATAGAGAAAACATGTATTTGGGATCATGACCCCTGTGACCTCCCCCTGCGTCCGCCCTTAGACTCCTAAGCGATGTTTCGAAATGTATAAAATGACAATTTATTGAAACAGTGCAAATGTTCTTGAAATTATTGCATAATATGCACTGAAATGCATAAAAAATATCACTTTGTTACGTCCTCGAATATGAGTATGCACAAAATTAACACAAAATACACACCACAATGTATGGAAGAGATATGTTTGAAAATATGGCATCATAAGCCTAGGCGTGGGCCCACGGACGTCACCCGGGGTGTAATTTTCTTGGGGGGCGGGGGAAGGCCTTGAAAAATGGCAATTTTTACCTCACGTTTTTAATTTTTTTTTTAAATCGAAATATGGGAAGTAAATGGCTCTCTCTTGCTTATACCTGTAGCCAAGACCGTAGCCAGGATTTAATTTCGGGGGGGTTCAAAAATTTTTACAGCATGTATCGATACAATCACAGCATGCAAGGCCGTAGCCAAGTCCCATTAAAAACTTAGCCTCGTGGGGGGGACCGGTCCTTAAGATCCACCCCTAGATGCGAGGATGCTGCTAGCGCTAGTGGCTTGGGCTGGAAAATATTGCGCTTGGTTTTAACTTGGAAAGTATTTCTCATATTGAGAAATATCACCACACAAATATGCAGACGCATAAAATTATTTTTTTCTAACTTTAATATTATCTAATATATCATTTACAATGGAAACATATTCTGTAGCATTTTTCCCATTTTTATTTAAAATTTAAAAAGAAAAAGAAAAGAAATATCGAATTAATCTAATTGATTGAATTACACACACAAGCAGATTAGAAAATACACAGTTTTTGAAAATCTTACGCAAATTTTGCAGAAATGTGCCAAAATATACAGAAATGTTCAAAATATGAAAAATATGCGCCCAAAGTCGAAATATGCAGAAATATGCAAAAACATGCAAGTGCATAGAAATCCGGGCCCTAGTGATAATAGATTAACTAGTATAGGACCTAGAAAGAGGAGATGCCAAGGCAATATGTACACAAGAAATGCAACTCTTTAAACGCCAACCAATAAAGAATTAAAAATGGCTTGCAAGAAATTAGTAGCATACAACCCCAAGTGAATCTTCTTTTTTTTCTTTTTTTTTTTTAATGAAATCCGTAAAATGCCAGATATAAATTGCGGAAAAATATCGATGCGCAATTTGCACATTAATTTGAAAGTGAACTCTTTGGTCCGCAATTTGTGTATTTCCTTAAAAACGTGCGCTAATGGGAATAGCCATGAGGAGTTGCGAAGTTTGGTTTTGGGGAATGTAATTTTTAAACTTTCGGAATGTAAACAATGTTTCGAAATTTTTTCGGATAAAACTTTAGGGTACGTACACCTTGGCGTGTTTTTCAAACTTTGAATCATGGCGTTCGTATATAAGCGTTGCAAGTCCGCCATATTGGAAAGATGGAGTTTTCCTATAATTTGAAAAAGCAGAACTTTTGAAACTTCGGGTGAAAAAAGTGCTCAAACGAACATTTTTTGCCCCCACTGAATCAGTGAAGCTTGAAAAAATGTGGTCTTGAATAGAGTTGTAAAAAACCCGGGAATTTTGGGCAAATTGGAAACTTTGAATATAGAAATGAAAATAGCTAGAATAAAGGAGGTAGTCCCGTCCGCGCCTTTCTTCCTATTGGTCGATTCGACACAATCGACCAATAGGGAGAAAGGTGAGGATGGCACTACCTCCTTTATTCTAGCTATCTTGGTTTCTTCCCATCAAAGTTTCCAATGTGTCCAAAATTGCCGGGTTTTTTACAACTCTAATCTTGAATAGTAAAAATTGAAAGATGTAAAAAACGGGGTGGGGGATAGAAAAAGATCGCTAACTCCCGGCTTTTGGCTGCCAGTCTTTAACAGCTTTTGGAATCTGTTCTCAGCAATGATGTTTTAACAACCGTAGATTCTGAGATCATCAAAGAAGAGATAGAGACCAGAGCTCAATTTCGCTTGTGTCATGATGAGAAACTGGATATGTTGAGAGCTGAACGAAGAGAGAATACGCCAACTCGAGGCAATTCAATCCAAACTGAGTTCGAAATCTTTCCAGCCAACGTCTTAGCACTGATGAAATCTCTGTATTGTCTCGTGGAATGAATTTCGCACCTGCGCCTTCATTTATTCCTATTCCTAAGATTCTTTCGGCAGTCGAGCCGGTTCTAGGAAGAATGGAGGCTGATGCAGCTGCTGAAATACGTTGTGAAATTTCGCAAGTGCTACGTAGAGGACGAGTACCAGAAAGTAATCTTTCGCTTGGCGAGAGGAAGGCGGTAATAGATCTGAAAGACCGTGGTTTTGCCAGCTGATAAAGAACGATGTAGTGTGGTTATGGATAGATCGACTTACGATGAGAAGGTGCTGAACTTACTCATATAACTTCTAGTTCAGTTCACAGAACAGTCTACCAAACAATCGTCATTCATGAATAGCAATCTGGTCCTTTCTTTGTTTGTTTGGGTTAGTCATAACATAACACACATGGTACTTCTCGAATTCCCATCTTGGAAAGGTTGCTGAATTCTAAAGTACAGCACATGGGCAGTTGGAACGAAAATAATGATAATCGCTGACTGGAATAAAATGGGCGGCGGAAAAAAGGAGCGTGAAGATTTGGAAATAGTTCTGTTAACAGCAAAGTGGATACGGCGCCAGAAGAAATTGCTATAGAATTGCGAAAAATTGGAGTGAGGGATATTATTATCGGAGTGAGGATGAGGACTGAGTCTCGTTTTTTCCTAAACAAAAAACAGCTCTAGTTTAAGTTTATTTCTACGTGGGTGTCGAAAACTATTAAGTAAAAAATAAATCCCCCACGAAAACTCATAAAAATCTCGCCCCGGTGGCTTTGTGTGTTGACCATTATTTGGCAATTGTGTTATCCCTGTGAAGGGTAATAATATCTTACATTATACGGAGAAAAAGGCTGTTGTTCTTCTCCTCGTTCGTCTAGTGGTCAGGACACTCCGGGCTAAACGGAGGGACCCTGGTTCGAATCCAGGATGAGGACGGTGTCTCTTTTTCTCCTAAACAAAAACAGATCTAGTTTGAGCTTCTTTCTGCATGGGTGTCGAAAATTATTAAGTAAAAATAAATTCCCCCACGAAAACTCACAAAAACTCTCCTTGGTGGCTTTGTGTGTTGACCATTATTTGGCAATTGTGTTATCCCTGAGAAGGGTAATAATATTTTACAACTTAGATTCGCCACCAGATATGTGTCTGGTATTAAAACTAATCATACGCTATATAGCGCATGTAGTTGGTCTTACGACGGCAAGATCTAAAAAAAACAATTTATATTTCTTATCAAATATTTTTGCAATTGTAAATGTGAATTCACAAACAATGTGAAATGATGGTGACATATGAAATTATGTTGACATATTATGGAATTATGCGATTATATATTACTATGAAATTATGATAATATGATTAAGATAATAAAATTATTAAGTCTAACTTCGGTTGCCCAAATCAATTGAGGTCAGGTAAAAAAAGCCCTTTGGAAAATGTAATTTGTATTTTCGAAAAGTATTTTAAAATACATTTTGCATTTTGTATCGAAAATACATATTTCTATGTATTTTGTATCGAAAATGTATATTTCTAAGTATTTTGCCCATCTCTACCTGATACCTGGTATGTACTTTTAACGTGGATATTATGTGTAGTTGATGAATTCGAAAAATCCTTGTTTTACTATATGTACATATTATGGTTTAGTAAATATTTATTTGTTCCGGATTACATACTGTGCCAAGAAAAATTTTTAAATTTTAGTAATGCACTTAAAAGATTCAGTAATTGCAGATTGTTTTCGCTTTCTGTCAGCACAATGTCGCCAAAAATTATCAAGTTTGCCCACGGTTTCCAGAAAGGGCCCGAAATCTACCTCTTGCGTTACAAAACTCAGCACAATTTGCAACGCAGTGAAAGGCCCCATCACACAAACAGGTGTTTTGTTTGAAGTGTCAATGTCTTCAGTCCGTGGGGGTATTAGGGAAATTTTCCTTCCCCAAGTCCAAATGTGGTAGAAATCGATTATAACGAGTGCAGATTAAAACGAAGGAATTTTTACAAAAAGTTTGATTGCTTATTTTATTTTTTAAATTGCTCGTTAATTTCGGGATTCAAAAAGACTTGTTCTCTCAACGCGGTTAACTTTTATACGTTTATTCATTATACCAAACAAAATCCATATTTTCCTCGCTATACTTGGAACCCCGCTAAATGCGGGCTCGTCATAAGTGGGTGCTACTATATTTCGCATTCTTCCCACCCCCTAAATATCTCTCTCGAACCGCCTGTGATGTCTTCGTCAGCATCCAAAAAATAGTAATTACTTTCTGACAAGGGCTTTATGGTGCCACTAGCAGCCTTAATTATACTCATTGTTATTTTAATGGGAAAAGTACATATTTTACTCTGTAATTCTCGAGGTGCTTTCTTTATTATAAATCATTTTGCAGAAAATTAAAAAGCTATAAATACTTAATAGAATTACAACAAATCAAATTTTTTGGTAATCTGTGGAGGTGAATCTATGGTCAAAAATGGTACAAGAATGGAAGGCAGAAACCAAAAAGAAAAAGGAAAAGAAAAAAAAAAAAAGATTTAGGAGAGCAAATTTTCTTGCATAAACATCAGCAACCATTTTTTAATAATTCTTCATGTTTATGTGACAAAATTTGTTACTCCGAATCAGTTTTTTTACGAATTTCCCTTTTCGACTTCCAATATTTTCATAAATTTTAATTACTGATGAATTTCACACCCACGTTTAAAGTTCATACTGGATCTTTTGTTTTGATATAGGAGTAAAAGAGTCCGTCCCCATCCTGGATTCGAACCAGGGTCCCTCCGTTTAGCCCGGAGTGTCTTGGACCGCTAGACGAATGAGGACAGGAAATAACGCTCTCTTTCTCCGTATGTAAAGATGTAAGATCTTACTAGGCAGGGGCCCTGGTTTGAATCCATGACGGGGACGGCGTCTCCTTTTCTCCTATTAAAAAAAAAAGCGCTAGTATGAGCTTTAAACGTGGATTTCAAATTTATTAGTAATACAAAAAATCCCCCATGAAAAACTCACAAAGAACTCGCCCTGGTGGCTTTGTGTGTTGACCATTATTTGATAATTGTGTTAACCCTGAGAAGGGTAATAATATCTTATATCACAATTTTAAAATTTTAATCGTAGATTCTCCTTCATAGGATGTCTGAAAAAAATTTGATTTGTTGTAATTCTGTTAAGTGTTTATAGTCCTTTAACTTTCTGCAAAATGATTTTTTTATAAATAAAGTACAACGAGAGTTAAAGAGCAAAATATGTACCTCTCCCATTGAAACAACATTGAGTGTAACCTTAATTTTGGACATGAGTATATACGCCATGATGATGTCGCCTATTGAGTCGAACTCATCAAATGTAACAGAATGAAGAACACTACCACAAGCTGGAACATCATTGTAAAACTCAACCCTTTCTTCTGTTATAAGATTTTCTTTTATGTAATTTCTAAAGAATTTGTGATAGAAAACATTTTACGCTTCTTATCACATGTAAACACCAACAGGAAATGTTTGTTATGCAAGTGTATATAAAAGTCGCCACTCCCGCATATTTAGTCGGGCAATTACAGTCTGTTGAAATTATTAGTGAGAAGCTCTAATCTTATAAAGCGCATTTCGTTTATATTAAGAGAGGGAAATTTCCCAAGGGCCATTGATTATAAGTTCGTGGTAAATAGTATTTCGTCTTAAAGGAAAAAACAATATGGGGGATCTCTATACAAATTGATGGGACTTCAGAAAACGGTTCGTATTAAAAGTAATTCATCTTAAGCGTGCTCGTCTTAACGAGGTTCGACTGTATTAAATTTATCATTAATTTTTCATTCATAAAATTACTCTACATATTTTGTAAACCTCTCTCTTTCTCTCTCTCTCTCTGTGTGTGTGTGTGTGTGTGTGTGTGTGCGGGTGTATGAAATTGTATTAAAATATTTTCAAAATGAAGAAACAATGAAATTTTTTGGTAGAATAATTATGTAACACTTGCTATTTCGACACTGGAGTAAAAAATAATGGTTTAAAAATATACGTTTTGGAAGCCAATTGTTTCCTTTATCCATTGTCGCAATAGCAGTTTTATCACTATTTCTTGACGAAACCTTATATTGCTACGATAATAACGAAACAAACCTCTCCATTTTCTAGTGGATTAAGCTTTGAGTAATATGAGGTGCAAATAACTTCCTCATCACTTCTATATTTTGGTTTTCCAATGGTTGGCCTAATACCATATGCTTCCCAGCACATGGATTCCGAAAGTGCATAATACTGCCATGGTTTATAAATTAGGCCATCTAATGATCGCTCAAGTATCCAGTTTCCAGGTCTTGGTGAAATGGCTGCTTTTATAATAACATAGGCAACTTGATAAATCTGCAAAAAATATTTTTAGAACCTTTAAACATCAATAAGTGAAAGTATGTTTTTATATAGTAATATACCAGATGATGCGGTATTGAGTAGTGAGGTTCTCCAATTTGATGCCGCTTAACATTGCCACCTCACCGATTACAAATTCGGTGATTGGCGACTTGTATCTTCCAATCAAAGAAATCTGTGCGTTTGTTGCGGCGTCTTTCATTGTGGAATGAAGGAAGTTTCTCAAAACAGGTGAAAGAGCATTGACCCTTAGCTGGTACCAATGTTGGTTAATTGACCATAAACTGGATATCGGCATTGGAAAGAATGTGGAAGGCCTCAAAAAAATTAAGGTCTATTTTTGAAAAAACTTTTTGGATTTGTTGCGCCTTGGAAAATAGGAATCTGTGACCAGATTCCCATGAATGTTTAGCTAAAGCAGAAAATTTATGGAACTTCCTTCACTGTACAAGAAGAGGCGCTGCCACAAACGCACAGATTTCTTCTATTTTCTAATCACTAAATTTGTGATCGGCGAGATTACCACCTTTACCGGCATCGTGTGTAAACAGAGTCAGTACGGTTCTGATGGTGGTGGCAAATGGTCAAGGAAAACTTATTAAAGTACTAAACATTTTTAACTGCAATTTTTGTTCTCTCTCTCTCCCTCTATATATGCATCAGGGGCATATACTCAATATGTGCTAGTTGTGCGCCGCACGCTTTCTAAATAATTCCAAATTATTCGTACTCGCCATTGCTATTAAAGAAATATAAATAAAAGTATGTAATTTTTCGAAGTAAAAATTTCCTAAATTTTCTGAATTTCAACGAAATACATTTATTTTTATTGTAATAAATAAATCATGTCAAAGCGTCAGAAGAGAAGGAGCGAAAACCGTGCCAAAATGGTGGTCTATCTTGAATACGGCAACCACAATGGTGAGCTGTTCGTTCACCGCTCATGTGTGACGTCACCCATCAAGATAACGTTGTTTCCAATACGTAACATAGTAGAAAACTGTTGTCTCCCTATTATTTTCGTATAGCTGGATAGGTGTACTATGAAACTAAAGCACAGATCGTTGTTGCCGCATCTGATTTTTCGTCTCCTGTTTTTATTGTAGTTGTGGTATGTGAATTTGTAATTTTTTTTTAATTCTTGCGTTCATCGTTCTATTTTAAGAGCAATTTAACGTAGCATGCAAATATTTTTTAAATATTCGTTTTTATTTTACTTTCTGCAATGAAAGAATAATTAATGGCTTGTTACCGAGGTACATAAACTCAAGAAAGATTGTGTGGCTTTAGGTTGCTTGCTATAAAGAGATAGCGATTTAATACTGGAATTGAAGAAAAACAACCCATTCCTTGATGATGTGTTAAATCAGTTTTTGTCACAGAAAAGAAAAATGGAACTAATTTATAAATAATGTAAATATGTAATGCATTTCTTAAAAATTAAAAAATTCGTTATTTGCATTTTTGTTATGCCGGTAATTTAAAGAGGTAAAATTTAAAAAAAAAAAATAATAAATTAGTGATTAAACAATGTCAATCAATCAACGTTTATTGGCGTAGTGATACCAACGCCGATGGTATGGCGTGATTAGATGGTGAAACGTTCGAAAGAAAATAAATATTTCTGCCTTCGGTGGGACCTGAACCCACGACCTTCCACTTGCCGGGCGGAGGCTCTACCCACTGAGCTACGAAGGACAATATATAATCTCTTTACGAACGTATATATATTGTTGCCAGTTATTTCGCAGAATGGTGTAGTACATGGACTACTATTTAAACCAAATTGCAAAGAGACTGGTATTAAATTGATCGAAATGTATTTATTACATAAAAGGTTAAACACTGGTAAAATAGCAATGAAAAAGATCACTCAAGCTTTCGGACGCATCAGCAGCAGTCCTTCATCAGGAGTAATGACGATGTTATGTTTCTGTCTCTTTTTTATACTTGAAATTTCTGGAAAACCCTTCATCAGAGTAGTCCCGCAGAATGGGAAAACCCAATGAGAACCAATGGGAGGCCTCCAATAGAATCATGGAAGAACCCCAATAGGGACCAATGAGAAACCCACACTGCGGGTTACCTAATTTGGGGATGTCTCATACATTTCAGAGTAAGAGTTGTTTATAAGTTTCTGGAAGTGGTTGTGATGTATTAATGGCTTTCCCGTGTAGTTTGTAAGTTTCCCAAGATTCTAAGAAGAGTCTACTATTCTTGTTTGTGATGTGACGGTGTAGTATTTTTGTTGAGTCCCAGTCGGGTTCGTGTCCGTGTTGTAAAGCGTGTTCTGCCAGACGTGAGGCTATGTCTCCTTTCGCGAGTGCTTGTTTGTGTTCTTTTTTTCTTGTTTTGATCATTCTTTTTGTTTGTCCTATGTAATGTTTGTTGCAGTCTTTGCATGGTATTTGGTATATGGCGCCTGTGAGATCTTCTGGTGGAACTGGGTCTTTAACTTTTGTAAGTTGTTTGCGAAGTGTTGTGACAGGGGAATAGAATGTTTGGATATTTGCCTCTTTAAGGATGCGAGAGATTGTTTCGGAAATGCCGTGAATATATGGAATAGATATGCGGGTGTGAGATGTATTGTTTAAAGATGTACTATTGGGTCTACAGTTTCTGAGAATGAATCGTTTAGGGTATCCATTATTTTTAAGTGCCGTGTGTATGTGTTTTGTTTCTGTGTTTGAAAGTGTTTCATTACTGCAGTGAGAATTCGCTCTAAGACTTAATGTTTTAACAACGGAAGCTTTGTGGCATGTTGGATGATGCGATTTAAAATCGAGATATCTGTCTGTATGTGTGGGTTTACGGTAAACTGAGGTGAAGATTGAGTTATCGTGAGATCTGTGTACAAGAACGTCTAGGAAAGGGAGTTTATTGTTCTGTTCTGTTTCGTATGTGAATTTTATATGTGAGTTTAAGTTATTAAGGTAATGGAAGAAGCTTTGGAGTGTATTAGTTTTAAGTACAACAAACGTGTCGTCGACGTATCTTTTCCAGAATTTAATGTTAAAATTCGGTGAAGACAAAGCAGTTTCCTCAAATGACTCCATAACCAAGTTAGCTACAACACTTGAGACCGGAGATCCCATGGCAGTGCCAAAAACTTGTCTATAGATAGAACCATTTGAGGTGAACACAGCAGAGTCCAGACAAAATTTCAACAATGTGCAGATGTCGTGAGGTGTTAGTGAAGTGCGTTCATGTAGTGTTGTGTCATTTTGGAGGCGTGTAAGTGCGGTGTCGATTGCAAGTGATGTGGGAATGCAAGTGAAGAGAGAAATTACATCGAATGAGACCATGAGGTCGTCGTCGTCAAGTTGTAGGTTATTTAAAGAGGTGCAGAAGGATTGGCTAGTAGAAACAGTGTAGTCGTTATTACCGATTATAGGAGAGAGTAGACGTGCAAGATATTTTGATAGGTTATATGTAGGAGAGCTGCAAAAACTAACTATAGTTTTAAGAGGAATATTTTGTTTATGAATTTTAGGTAATCCGTAGAAGGATGGTAAGCGGCCGGAAGTGCATTTTAAAGAGTCGTAGAGATTAAATGTAAGTTTTTTAGATTTATAGAGTTTTAGAAGGAGAGAGTTCATTTTGGATTGAATTGTTTGTGTAGGGTCTTTTGTGATGCGGGTGTATGTATTTGTATCAGATAAGAGTGTAGAGACTTTATGTAAGTAGTCTGGACGATTTAAGACGACTGTAGTACGGCCTTTATCAGCTGGCAGTATGACAAGGTCCTTGTCGTTCCGTAGCTCCCGGAGGGCAACCCTTTGCATAGGCGTTAGGTTGTCCTCAGGAAGTTTTGGACGCCGAAGGAGTCCTGCCACTCTGCAGCGGATATCAGCTGCAACACGTTCGTCAGTGTGAGTATTTTGTAGAGCATTTTCTATGGAAGCGAGAATCTGTGGTGTAGGAATTTTAAGTGGAGCAGGTGAGAAATTTAGGCCGAGTGATAGTACGAATTGCTGTTGTGGTGTGAGATTTTTATTTGAAAGATTTAGTATCCAGTTTTTTGTAAGGAGTTTTGACTGTTTTGAAATAGAAGATCTAAGGTTGTTAAGTTTACGTGAATGAGTAAGACGAATATGTTCTTGGAAATCCAAGAACATATTCGTCTTGAACGCACTTCACTAACACCTCACGACATCTGCACATTGTTGAAATTTTGTCTGGACTCTGCTGTGTTCTCCTCACATGGTTCTATCCATAGACAAGTTTTTCGCACTGCCATGGGATCTCCGGTCTCAAGTGTTGTAGCTAACTTGGTTATGGAGTCATTTGAGGAAACTGCCTTGTCTTCACCGAATTTTAACATTAAATTCTGGAAAAGATACGGCGACGACACGTTTGTTATACTTAAAACTAATACACTCCAAAGCTTCTTACATTACCTTAATAACTTAAGCTCACATATAAAATTCACATACGAAACAGAACAGAACAACAAACTCCCTTTCCTAGACGTTCTTGTACACAGATCTCACAATAACTCAACCTTCACCTCAGTTTACCGTAAACCCACACATACAGACAGATATTTCGATTTTAAATCGCATCATCCAACATGCCACAAAGCTTCCGTTGTTAAAACATTAAGTCTTAAGAGCAAATTCTCACTGCAGCAATGAAACACTTTCAAACACAGAAACAAAACACATACACGCGGCACTTAAAATAATGGATACCCTAAACGATTCATTCTCAGAAACTGTAAACCCAATAGTACATCTTTAAACAATACATCTCACACCCGAATATCTATTCCATATATTCACGGCATTTCCGAAACAATCTCTCGCATCCTTAAAGAGGCAAATATCCATACATTCTATTCTCCTGTCACAACACTTCGCAAACAACTTACAAAAGTTAAAGACCCAGTTCCACCAGAAGATCTTACAGGCGCAATATACCAAATACCATGCAAAGACTGCAACAAACATTACATAGGACAAACAAAAAAAATGATCAAAACAAGAAGAAAAGAACACAAACAAGCACTCGCGAAAGGAGACATAGCCTCACGTCTGCCAGAACACGCTTTACAACACGGACACGAACCCGACTGGGACTCAACAAAAATACTACACCGTCACATCAAAAACAAGAATAGTAGACTCTTCTTAGAATCTTGGGAAACTTACAAACTACACGGAAAAGCCATTAATACATCGCAACCACTTCCAGAAACTTATAAACAACCCTTAATCTGAAATGTATGAGACATCCCCAAATTAGGTAACCCACAGTGTGGGTTT
>QLNU02015360.1:153241083-153252018 GCA_006491805.2 Dysdera silvatica | reverse complement strand
CTAAGACTTAATGTTTTAACAACGGAAGCTTTGTGGCATGTTGGATGATGCGATTTAAAATCGAGATATCTGTCTGTATGTGTGGGTTTACGGTAAACTGAGGTGAAGATTGAGTTATCGTGAGATCTGTGTACAAGAACGTCTAGGAAAGGGAGTTTATTGTTCTGTTCTGTTTCGTATGTGAATTTTATATGTGAGTTTAAGTTATTAAGGTAATGGAAGAAGCTTTGGAGTGTATTAGTTTTAAGTACAACAAACGTGTCGTCGACGTATCTTTTCCAGAATTTAATGTTAAAATTCAGTGAAGACAAAGCAGTTTCCTCAAATGACTCCATGACCAAGTTAGCTACAACACTTGAGACCGGAGATCCCATGGCTTTACTTCCTGCCATGTTTTGATACATATTGTACTATTTGCGTGGATTGCAAAATTTCTGTTTCTGGCAGGGGCGAGAGACGATGAGCTTTCACTGCTTCTTTGTGGTGAAGAGCATCAAAGTGTGCCTTTACTATGTCCTCCCTATGTATAGTACCATCATCTTGAACTATGGCTGGAGCTTTAGGATTTCTTGAAGACATTTTCACAATTTGTGACCATCGGGAACAGGAAATGCATTACATATAGTGGCGTCTATTTCTATATATATGTCTCAGCGTAGGATTAGACAGTTTTCCAGCGTTGTGTTTAGATGAAGCCGGCGTGTAAGTTACTTCCTTAGGCACGGATGATTGCGAGAGAGACAGCGATATCGGCGTTTCTGAGACTGTCATGTTTCTGTCTGGTTCGAATACTTCAGCGCTGCTGATGGATTTGATCGCACATCCTTCAGGTCCAAGTTCACATGGAACCACAACACGTACAGGTGATTTAACAGGATTCCTACTTCTATTGCTGGATGCCAGTGAACTAGGAGTAGGCTGAATGGAATGGAAAGACCCGCTTATATGCTTGACAGTAGCAACCTTTTTTAACTGATGATCAAGGTTCTGTTGTCTCTTGGACATTCTCAGACGTTCATAGCTTTCTTGATACGTGTACAACTCGATGAATAATATAATACACAATAGGCACAGTTTTTGAAACCAAAATTTATTCAGCTTTAAACGTTTTTCGAAAACCTTGAGCTTTCATCGAAGAAGCAAGAAACCCTAAGCGTACATTTCTTGCTTCTTTGATGAAAGCTCAAGGCTTTCGAAAAACGTTTAAAGCCGAATAAATTTTCGTTTCAAAAACTGTGCCTATTGTGTAATATATTATCCATCGAGTGTTTAGCACAGTGAGTCGATCTACTATTACGTGTACAACTATTAGGACACTTCGCATAACTAATATTATTCCTTAAAGCTAGAAAGAATATTTACCAATTTGAACAAATGTCGCGGCGCAGGTGAATCGGTGACCGTGATCGGCAAAATGTAAATAAACAAACCCCTAATCGGAAAGTGTAGTTATTTGCTTCTACTGACAAGACAAATTCCCTTCTTCTCTGAAAAAAATTTGCAAAAGTAACCCGCGATTCCAATTTCCAACCCGATGCCCTCCACCTAGTGGTCGACTTTTGATACGAGATAGTCGGAAAAGAAAAACCTACTGCATTGCGATAACGTTAGAAACAACGTTGCGAAATTTAAAATTTTTTAAATTGAATAATTGTAATAAATAGAATACTTTTTTTAATTTTTTAATTTCTTTGTGAAATTACAAATTGTCTTCATAGCAAGAAACGAAACTCCATATCCCCCTCTCTGACCTTTATGTCCCTTTAAATATTCTTCTGAATATCTTTAACGCCATTTCTTTTAGCTACATCAGTACACGTATCGGTACACGTATTATGCGACCTCATGTAATAATGGATGGACTTTTATGCCGTTGGTCTTAAAATATTCTTAAAAAATAAGATTTTAATTTAAATACATAAAAAGGCCGGATTTTTCTTTAAAGATTTATATATCGTGTGCCTTCTTAAACTTGACTGCAAGAAAATGGTACTTTTGAGGATCAATTGTGTAGCTGCAGCCTACAATTGCTTAACATAGACCGAAAAACTTTCCACCTTGCCGAAACATTTTTTAGAAACAAAAATTGGTAGCCCAACGCCATTTGCGCTGTTCTAAAATTTCCTTAAAATAGGCTCCGCTACAGAGTCGTATATACATGGTGGCTGTTAATGTCCGGAAGAAAAGCATATAGCGCGATTCCTTACAAAATTCTAAGCAAGAAATGTTAATGTGAAAATGCTGAGAAATCCATATTTCCGTAGTTATTAACGTTTAAAGATTATCCAATCTCGTGCCGTTTTCATTTGTTAACGCCTTTTATAGTACTTTTAGAAGTTTCGTTTTTGAAAAGGCGTGGAATAAATGTTTTTGAGCGTTTATTCGGTAATTTTACTTTGAAAGCCAACGTGCATGCAAATTTGTTTTTTCTCGGCCAATAAGGTAGAAATTACGACACATAATCAGTGATTTTAGTGTAGCAACCACGGAGATTTCATTCTTCGCCAAGTATCAGTAAGTGATACTAAAAGTGGATGCATAAAAATAATTAGCCAAAAAAAACTTTTATTTTTTACTTCTCATAGCAAATACATACAATCATATAACAATAATATTTTAAAGAAATTTAAAGTAATGAATTAAAAATGGGTTGATTTAATTTGGGGCCGTTCGAGTATTACGCAAGTATACTCCCCCCTCCTTCTTATAAGAAAAAATAAGCAAATGCCGGCCCCTTTCATGCTTACTTAATATTTCAGTTCTCTATTTTTGGCATGCTTTAAAATAAGAATGCAATGTGATACAAATTATAATTTATTTACGTTTATTGTGATATTGATCACTTATTTGTAAGTTTATTATGATATTTAACCTTATTTATGTATAGAGAATAATTGCAACAAATTATCGCATTTAAAAAGTTTTAATACCCAGTTAATAGCTATTTTGATGCCATTATAAAGTACTTTGCTATATTTTTATTATTAATATGTTTTATATTGTAAGCAAATAATGTGCAATAAATAAGAAGTGGTTTTGATAAAATAAATTTATTAAAAACAATACATTCATTATATAATTTAAAAATGTCACGGGGCCACGAGAAACCTAGAAGAGGAAGTCCACGAACTAAATAAAGTTGAGATCCACCGGATTAAATAATCAAATATTGAAATGCGATTAGCTGTATTTTGAATCCTACTCTATGTGTGTCGTGTAAGTATTATTGTGTCGTATAAGTATTGCAGTTCTTTCAGGGCTGTTGTCACTTTGTGACTAAGTGTTTGTTCCACTATTTTCTGTGTCTTATGTAAGCATGTTCCAGTCCCCACTCCCTGTTATCATAAAAATAAGCAAATCTAAAACCCATCCCCAGGCAAAAGATGCGTACATAATACTTGAACGATCCCTTTATATTATTAACATTTTACCTCAACATTTATGTTGTTATTATGTGTGTAAGAACTATTGATATCTGCAATATGTAGCTTATATAGTTAACTTCTTGAGAATAAAGAAGATGTTTTTGATCTAATGTGTGCACCTCAGTAATCTAGTAGAGACGAGACTCTAGTCTTCGGGTCCGCTGAGCTGAGTTAGACGTCTAATAAGTGCGATTGAATTTAAATATATCACTATTCCCAAGTCACGTCAAACCATCGGTTCCGCCTCAGCTGATCCTTTGTACAGTTTTGAGACGTAAAATATGCAGACATCCAAACACTTTAAAATCATAAATTTTAAGGCTACATTCAGCACATATTTTGACGATTTTTTGCAGCAAATTGATAGAACAGGAATTAATGTTTGGTACCTTTATTTTTTAATGTTGGGAAATGTAACATAATATGCTTTCTTTCCTGTCTTTTCCAAAATATATAATTTGTGGTCAAGCGAAATTAGTTTTCCCCAAAGCACTTTTTTTTGCTATTTATAATTTTAATTTCTTATTTAAAGCATCTGAATATGTAGTCACATCCCCATAAGCAAACTTGTTAATAATCAATAAGTGTTTTTTTTGCCCATATTGAACATTGATATCCGGCTAAGTTAAAAATAACTTCATCCCATTAAAACAAGCAAAACGTCGCATGAACGCAAACCTTTTAGAAAATCATCTAATTCTGTGATTTATAATTAATCAATATATTCCCATCTAATCGTGTGCTAATGTTAAGGCAGATCTATTGAAATAATGTAGTAGTTAATCGTCACGTTATTTTTGATTAAATCATAAAATTGCGGTAATCAATAATTATCGTCCCTAGTTCTCATATTACATTGAATGTAATTATTAATTATAGTAAAAAGAAAAAAATATATTTTAAATCATGACACACAAATATTGATGTATATGTAGTATCCAATGATTTTGTGACTAACTATAGAAAAAATTATATTTTAAATAATGTTTCATATAGCGAAAATACTGTGTGAAGCAGAATCTAAGTAATCGTAATCAAGTGATTATAATCGAATATAATAGATTACATTTTCGCGAAAATTACACCTGTAATTGTAATTGAATGTTTTGAAGTAGCTGTAATCTGCAATATAATCATAATCACACTTTTAAATTTCATTTAATCATAATCGTTTTTTGAAATTCTTAGGTAATCTTAATCATAATCCCTATGATTATTATAGTAACCGCCATTATCACAATCGTAGTAATAATCGAAAATGAAACTTGACTGTAATCGTAATCAAAATAATAACCTGAATTTTGATACTTAGGTAATTGTAATCGTAATCATAATCCTACTATAGTAATCGTAATCATATAAACTGATTATAATCGTTCCCAAGCTGATGTTAGTGATATTTTTGAAAAAACAGGCTGAGTGATTAAAAACAATTAGATATTTAAACAACTATACACTGTACAAAAAAAATTATATTTTTTTATTAATTTGCAATGTTTTGGCTACATAACCTTTCTGTAGTTTCAAAAATGCATGAAATTTTAATGCTAATAAAAAAGGAAATGTACACACTACTCGAGACAAAAATATGGAAATTCTAAATATCAAGACAAAAATATGGAAATTTTAAATATCAAGACAAAAATATGGAAATTTTTTTGCTAATACTTGGTCTAACCACCCTTGGCTGCATGCAATAACTGCTTGGATTCGACGAGGCATGGACTCCACTAACTGCTGACAATCATCACCTGTGATTGCACACCAAACATCATGAATTTTTTTCCTTAAATCATCCACTGCAGCTGATTTCACTTTAGCAATAGCCCTTTTCATTGTTTCCCCAAATGTTTTCAATTGGATTAAGGTCAGGACTATTGCCTGGCCACTTGAGAACAGTGATATCGTGCTCTTGCAACCATGTCGTAGTATTTTTGGCTGTATGGCATGGTGTTCCATGCTGTTGGGTTGTGTACTTGCCATGTGGAAAATAATAATTTGCACTTGGAATGAGGTAATTTACCAAAATTTCGACATAATAGGGATTGTTTACATTCCTATTAAGGAAACAAAGACTTCCAACACCATAGGCACACATGGAACTATATACCATCACACTTAGAGGAAATTTGACCTGACTTGAAACACAGGATGAATGGAATTTCTCTTTTTTACTGCAGTACTGTTAAAAAAATTTTTTTTAGAGCAATTATCCTAAAAGTTGGAATAAATCAACTAAGGATAACAGGAACTTAAACGAAATTACAGCTTGGAACACGTATCATAAACTGTGTTCCGAAAATAGAAAAAGCCACAGTGCGTTGCTTGACACAACCAAAGCGACAAGGGCGAAAAGGCGGACTTTTGGCTATCTTTTTCAATTGTTTTCTTTATTTTATTAGCTCACTTCAGAGGTCATTCCTGGTTTAGTTCGGCTGGGCACATGCATTTGTATCACATTATTATTATTTTATGCTTATATACCCCGAAGCTATATGCTGTAGGCAGTGTCGGATCCAGAGGGGCATTTGGTAGGAGGGGATATTGCAATGTTCTATCATAAACCTATAGCTGGCTTTAAGTAAACGCTTAATTTAAGTTTAGCTGGAAGGGCATAGGTGAATGAGCCAGTCTTATTTAAACATGAAACATTCGTAAAACAAACAATAATTTAATAAATGCCAAATACTGGAAATACACAATTGTGATCGTATAGAACAATTAAATTATGGCCAACAATCTATTTCATATTTATAGCGCGAAATGGCTATCAAATGGACTGATTGAATTTGATCATACATTGCCAATTTGGTCATTAACAGGACAGTTGCTTAAGATTAATCTGATAAGTAAACTCTGCTGTTTGACAGCAATAGCTCACCTTAGTAAATCATCAATATGCATAAATTATTCCAGTTTGATTCTGATAATGCGTGTCTACCATTAAACTATGTTCCCTCCTTAGCCTAGCCCTCGTTCTAGGCCGTATATATAAACAACATTTAATCGAGCCTAACCTTATGCACCCTGCAACCTCATTTGAGAATAAAAGCGGAAAGACTCAAGAGTGGTGTCCCACGATGACTCCTCATTCTTGGGCCACAAGCCTGCTCCAGGAATGTCTCGGTATTGTATGTTTGATGGTATAACGCACTGCCACTGATACTCCTTGCACCGTAAATGCCAGTCGTACACAATCAACGCTCAGACTCACTCGGCTCCTTGCTTCGGAAACGCCAGTCGTAAACAATCCCCTCTCCGTACCTCGTTCATCTCCTTGTTCCGTAAATGCCAGTCGTAGACAATCTACACTCCGTACCTCGTTCGTCTCCTTGCTCCGTAAATGCCCATCGTAAACAATCTACGCTCAGATTCGCTCGTCTCCTTGCTCCGTAAATGCCAGTCGTAAACAATCTACGCTCGGGCTCGCTCGGTCCCTTACTCAACAAATTTGCTCACGTTGCTATCAACTCTGTTAACACCTCGCTGTCGAGGTTTACTATACTTCTAATTCCAAGCCATTTGGCCTCAACACAACTCTGCGCTCCACGCGTCACTCTCTCCGACTCTATTTCGACTCCCAGCCGACCTTTCCGAACCTTTGGTCTCGGGCTCCCAATTTCGTCTCTCCCTTTCCTCTCTTCCTACATCATCTCTCAATCATTTCTCGATCTGTCCATCACCTAGAACGTACCAATCACTTCTCAACCAACATTTCTAGACAAATCACAATTACCGCCCGCAACTATGGCTCCTCCTTACGACCTATCTGATGCTAGACCACAAACAAGCACGGCCCAACTTGAGTACGTCCCTAACATCTTCCTTCTTCTCGGGATTTAAAACAGCGAAAACCACGAGGAGTTATAACCCCTATAAACCGACTGTCAATTTTATTATTTTGCCTTTGTTATATTCGGTTTTCATTGGTGTCTCTTGATCGTAAAATCCGTCTAGGCTGGGAGTTGCGGTCACCTTGTTGGACCACCGTGCTTCCCGCTTTTTTTCCAATACAACTAATCCTTCAATAATTCATATCTCTTTACCACGAAGGAGAAGCTCCTAAAATTTCTAAATACACAGTTTATGGCTCGTCATAGCTGTCTCAACAACCCATATATCATAGGCATACGCAGAAAGTTCGTAAGGGGGGTTATAGGCTCAATGGGGAGGATTACAGAGCTAGAATTAATACAGCACTCCCATAGGACGTCCTATGTTAAATATACAAAATTTCATTGCAATGGGGGTTACAACCCCCATCAACACCCCCCTGCGTACGCCAATACCATACATAATAATAATAATTTCTGCCCCTATCAGATTAATGGGCCATTGACTGGTTAGGGGTTCCCTGATTCCCCCGTGGATACACCCCTGATTTAGAAGAGCGCTAGGCTACTTATTTATTTAGGACTGCACCACTGCCCAGTATCACTGGCGTACTCGGGAAGAGGGGGTTGATGGAGGTTATAACCCTTCCATTGCGGTGGCATTTTGTATACAGTGAAAATCGGTTATAACGATCTTCAAGGGACCGTGCAAATTCGGTCGTTATAAACGATATATTTTTAAAATCATAATAGCCTGCAGTATAGTACACTCTAGAGTTTTATAAATTATTTTGATAGTAAAAAGTATTAAACTGTTTAGTATTAAAATTAAATAAAAATATATTTAATTATAATGAATTTAATTGAAGTATAAATTAAATTACATTTATAGCCATACTAAATAAGTAGTATTTTTTAGTTTTCTGAATTAAAAAATTGTAAAAAACACTATGTAAAATATATAATATGGAAAACAAATGTATTAAAAATATTTATTATATTATACCAATGACTTCCGAACAGTGCCTGTTTAAAAGTTTCATGAGCCCTAGGTTTGCCAAAATAGAATGGATCACTGAATAATACTACTCTGGCGATATTCAATTAATAAATCACTTTTTAAGTTCACTATCTTTAATATTTAGGTTTAGCAGTGATAAAAATTTCTCGGACATTTGTAAATAAACAAGATTAAAATAACGCTTAAATTTTAATAACACATGTGTGATTCTAGCGTTATCTCGAACCCACGTGGTTCTGATGCATTACTGTCAAATCGCGTCGTTATATCCGATACGAATTTCCCTACTTAGAATCTACGTAGACTACAAAATCGCCGTCGTTATAGCAGGTTTCGTCGTTATATACGATGTCGTTATAACCGATATATTTAGTATGGAGTAGAATAGCAAACCAAACTTCTTGTAAAAATTCCGTCGTTATATGCGATATATATATGTTATAAACGATTTTCACTGTATATACGTTTGAATATATGGAATTGCAGCTCTATAACCAAGCTAATAACCAACTCCCCCTTTTAAACTTTCTGCGTACGCTAATGTACAGTATCAATCATTAGTAACTATGCTACCTTCTAAACAGAACACCGAATAAAAATTGCAAATGGGAAAATTCACATACAAAATTTACTTTCTTTACAAATTCTTTGAATACAAGTAACGGATATTACACAAATTGCGTATATTCGTTCACGAGTTATATTGCGCTACGAGATATGGCTTGACATTAAAGAGTTTAGCCAATCTTGTACAAATTTGCATACGAAAACGATTAATGGGAAATAAAACAAAACTCTTTAACGGATGCAACGGCTGGCGAATTCACGGAAAAAATAATCAAAGCGCTTCGTCGTATGCCCCACGAGGTTTGATCCTTTCCTTTTCTTTTGTGGCTGTGCACAAAAGCTAAGCAGACTAGACTAAAGCTTCAATAAAAAAGAGAAACGTTCCATAAGAAAAAAAAAAACCACTCCTACAGAACGCAGCTTTTTTTCCTCATAAACATTTCTGAAGGAATGCTGCACGCGAAAGCACAGCGTAGTTGCTAGGGTCACTCGCACGCACAACAGAGGTGTTCTCATTAAGAAGAGTAAGGATACAAGGGGTAGAAAAAACCGTTGCCAGTTTTTCGGTGGGCTTTATGCCGGTTGAGAACGGTTTTTGTTCCGAATGTCTATGTTTATCCCATACTCGGCACAGGTGAGGTGATTTTCCTTAATATATATATATATATTTTTTTTTTTGCTTCGTATATGAATTTGTTTTTTAATTGCGTGTATGTGTGGGGGTGGGGTATAAAAAGGAAATTGTTTCCTCAGATTATAGCTAAATAGTTACAAATCATACAATAAAACAAAGTAAATGGAATCTTGCAAAATTTAATGAGTGCTATAACCCTCTCGATGTGATTAAATATAAGCGATTAAGAGGCATACCAAATTAACAACTTCCGAAAAATATTATTGATCGAGATTGTGTCGTATATTTTTGTCGTTATTTTGTTTTTAAAATAAGTTTATATAGTATAAACAAATACAACATATAATGCGCAATAATCAGAAAATGACTGACAAAATCACTGATGCTGTTACCAAAGTCAGTCACATGTTTTAGCGTTTGTAAATAGTGTTTTAAATATTAACCTGGAAGTGTGAACGTTTTTCGCTTTATTAAAATAAAACTCCAAGATTTAGCGTGTGCATTATATTTCTTATTTTATTAAATTTAATTACTTTCGTGTAAATAATTTTATATATACGTTATTTGTATGTTGATTATCGTATATTTGAAATTCACCCTTTTCTAAGCGGAGGTTATGAGGGTCAGTAGAATTACTACAAAAACGGTTGGCAATTGATCGCAAATGGTACAATACGTGAATCCTCAACAGACAGCCTAAAATACGGGTATTCAACCCGGGGACCGGGGGCCAATTGCCGCCCGCTGACATGTTTTATGCGGCCTGCCGGCTCATGAAAAAATACAAATTGTTTCATACAAAAATAACGCCCCTTGCTCCCTCTGTGTCTTAAATCTGTGTATTTTATTCTGTTCACATTTTCACATTTCGTAATAAATATCTTAAAATGTCAGAGAAGAATAACGCGCAGTTTTCCGTCAGCAGTGTTTTACTTCAGTTTACCAGCGTATATGGGCATTAAGGGGTTATTTATTTATTTATTTTTTGTAATGTAACAGTGATTTAAAACAAAATATAACTTAGGACTTACCGAATTCTATTCTATGTCGATAAGAACATCTTCCCAACCATCTGACTGCATGCTATGAAAATAATGTTACTACTCGAGAGCACTTACATCTGCGCACAAGCTTACGCAGAAAGTTTATAAGGGCGTGTTACATGCTTATAATGGGGGCAGTTATAGTGCTGCAATTCCATATATTCTTATGCATATATACAAAATTTGATCACAATGCGGTTATAACCCCAATGCTTAACCACCCTGCGTACTCCAGTGTGTCTGCCAGCAGCTCTTTTCAAGAATGAAGTTGGTAAAATCAAAAGTTAGTAACTGACTGAAAAGTAATAGTTGAAAAGTAATAACTGACGTCTATCTTAAAAACAATCAAGGTTGCAACATCAAAAATAAGACCTAATATTGACAAGCTTCTTAAAAACAAGCAGTGCCAAAA
>QLNU02015360.1:153227749-153239730 GCA_006491805.2 Dysdera silvatica | reverse complement strand
AAAAAGAACGAAGCACCATGAACAAATTATCTGTTTTTATTAAAATTAAATATATATCCAGCACATACGCAGGTAAGGAAATGATAAAAATATTCAGGGCCGTAGGACCCATCAGTGGCTAGGAATTGCACATTGAATGTTCAAATCAATAGTTGGTGAAAAAACCCACCGCCTGGCGGCGATGTACGTCTATACGTCTAGGTAAAGAATGATAACGGTTTCTAATGTCATCCTGCGACATATTCTTCCGGGCAGTCCTTACTTGTTGCACCAGCTCTGCGACATTTTGCGGTGCCCAAATCCAGCAGCCTACCATGTCCCATACATGTTCGATTGGCGAAAGGTCTGGTGATCTTGCTGGTCAAGGAAGAGTATCAACAGCACTGGGGCAGCTCACAGATATGCGAGTCGTATGGGGCCTGGCATTATCTTGTTGGAAAATGACTCCAAACTGTCGTGTCATGAAGGGTAACGTAAACGGCCACAGGATGTCATCAACATATCGTTGAGCTGTTAAATTTGTATGCAGGATGACTAGGGACGTCTTACTGTCGTATGAGATAGCACCTCACACCATCACACTGGGTAAGGCCTGTGTGCCTGTGTAAAACAAAGGGTGGTTGGGACTGCTATCCCTGCCACCTCCACACACACGGATCCGATGGCCATCTGCTCCAAGACTGAAGCGGGATTCATCTCTGAACACTATGCGATGCCAATCTGCTGGCAGCCATGATGATCGGCTACGACACCACTCCAGACGACTCTGTCGATGGTGTGGGGTTAAAGGCAGACGTCTTAAAGACCATTGTGAGCGTAACCCCACCTCAGCCAAGTGTTGTAAGATGGTGGAAGGTGCCACGGGTGGTATGGAAGAGACTGTAGCACGTTGGATGGCGGACAATGATGCCGTTGTGTCAGCTCGGGCCTATCACACAACCAACCAAACGGAGGGACCCTGGTTCGAATCCAGGATGAGGACGGCGTCTCTTTTTCTCCTAAAAAAAAAAAGCTCTAGCTTGAGCTATTTATACATGGGTGTCGAAAATCATTGTATAACAACCAATGTTACCTCGCATTCGTGCGCCTTGGAATTCCAGACCCTTCATTCTGCCGATGAGTTCCTCGCAGAAACCATTGCTGCCAACACCCTTGAACAGCAGTGTCCGTACGGTGCAGGTGGCGGCCTATTGCTCGGTAGGACCAGCTAGCTTCAAGCATCCCGACTATGCGACCACGTTCGAAGTCGTCCAATTGGCTATAAGGTCTTCGTAAACGCCGTAATGGCATTACTGATTTCGTCTCCAGGGAACTGCAACGCTGATAACGAGAAAGAGTAAACCGTCCGCAATTTTTACCTCTTTTATACGATGCCAGTTGCGCAGTAGAAATGCGCGCTATGATCGAAGTTAACACTCATTGGCTTTGAAAATTTAATCATTTCCATACTTGGTTTAAAGGAATTAGCATGCGAACTTTCGAGATGATCGGATTTTTAAGGGTACTTCGTTTTTGCAAAAGATTATATATATATATAAAATCGAATTTTGTATGAAGCTCTATTGCTATTACATTGAGTAACTGTTTCCATATATCGAAAAAAATTTTATATATCGATTTTTTTTTCAAGACAAAAATCAGAATTTTTCACCAGTAACGACGATGTTAAGAAAACCCATTGAGAAAAAATAAAACGAAGATATTGTAAGACGAAGAGAAATGAGAAAGCGGCAAAGATATGTTTCCCTTAAATTTGGGATTGCCCATGTGCAGTAAAAAATTAGAGTTTATAATGAAAAGTTTTGAAAAGATGTTGTATTTGACAGGAAACATTAAAAATGTCATAATTTCCAGTTCACCCAAAATATTCCTGATGAATGATATATTTCACGAACTTCATAAGTGTAAACACCTTTGTGACGAATCATCATAAAAATTTGTTATAGAACAAAACACTAGAAAGTTTATTACACAAATATAAATGTATATGAATTCTGCATAATTGCATTTTTCATGGTATGTATAGATTTTTTCCTCATTAATTATTGTTTTATTTATCTCTATGAACGTAACTTGTACATAATGTAATTTATATTCACTTATTTATAAAGAAGAACACACTGATTTAAGATATGTCCCTAAATGCAATATACGATACAATACATATGTATAAAAAGGATCGTTGCGGAAGTTTTTTTATGGCAAAGTTTTTTTTATGGAATTACCAACTTCGATATATAGGTTCTACTATATCTTTATGTTTTTATCAAAGATATTGAATTTTAATGAAAATTTACTTGAGTTCTATTAATAGAATAAACATTTTTTTTCCGTTATAAAACTAAAAATATTTTTAAGTGTTGATGTACTTAACGTATCATGAATTAGGGCAGAATTCTTTTGTTTGCATGTTTTGTACCTTACAATTTTCTCCTAATTTTGCACGATTAAGGAAGACGCATTGATATGAAAGTCGCGTGCTAATCTTGTGGTTGTTGCTCCTGAACGTGACAGAGTATTTATACAGCAACGGATGTTTGAGTACAGCCTCAGTTATGTACGTATGGGAGTGCGGGACACTGATGGGAAGAGTTAGCAAGCTGGAAAAAAATGTATGAGGGCTGTCCTAGAAATAAGGTACATGTGAAAATTAAGCAGAATGTTTGATCAATAACAGAGTTGAAAGCAATAGAGCAAAAGCTGCATACTGAAAAAAAAGAGAGATTTTATTCTTATTTACTTAGTCACGAAATTGCTCGAGCCATTTATTCTAGTGTTTCACGAGTTCAAAGACGGTATATTCTGTGACCAAATTTTACAAAGCATGCTTGATATGCAAATATTTTCCTAGATAAAAACTGTGATAAAGAAATATTATGAAACCCTTGAAAAATTTAGTGAAAAAGAATAAGAATATTTCAGAGCCACAAAGAGGGGGAGGGGACTCGAGCGCTTCTTATTGTTTATCTATGAGCACATATGTCTTTGACTAGACTTCTGCATTACGAAGTACGATCGCACATACCAAAGCGGACTTCAGCTCCGCTCGCAAAACGACACTGGAGATTTTGCGGCACTTACTATATATAATCTTGACCTTACTTTGTCATACTTCCTTATTTTTTATTAATTTAAGATCTTATTATCTTATTTGGAAAAACGTTCATGGATCAGAAGGCACTATAGACTAAATTTATGAACCACACTAAAACGGCAAATCGTTATGGACATCTACCTAATAATATGTGGCCCCACTTTTTGCACGTACAACAGAAGAAAAACGCGCGTCGTGGAAAGGACACCAAAAAAAGTTTTGAAAATTTTAAGGAAGTATCGATACCCAACAATCTAAGAGCACTTTGGGTACAGTAAGTACAGATACAGGAGGGGATTGGTGATCACGACGAACCTTCAATATCTTCAATACGTCCCATGGGTTATCTATAGGATTGATATCCGAAGAGTAGAGTGGGGCACATTTGAATATGGTATAAATATTGGCCTACTTCTGGAGCAAATTGGTCGCTTTTCGGGACTTATGGGGCGGAGCGTTATCATGTTAAATGCAATGCATTTTGGCTTGAAAAAAAACAAATCATATGTAAAAAAAGGATGTAGGAGATCATCGAGGAGTTGCACATAGTTTGAACCGATGACGGAGATCTCAAATGTGGTGTATAAGAGGTCCCAGGTTAGATCATACAAAAGCTGTTTAAACAGACACCCCACACCTGCTTACAGTATCCTATCTACCTACCTACTGAAAAGACTGCGAACTGTTCAAATGTAATTCATGCTAATATGGTGCCTAACCATCGGAATGCTACTTTTTTTCATCACTGAATATGTTTAACAGCCAGTTGGCACCAAACGACTTGTTTGCATGCCCATTGTATTCTGTTCGTTCTGTGTCGTGATTTTTACTGTGCTTTTCGAGTTATGTTTCCGTTATTAAACTTATTTCCTTAATTCTGCGATGAACCGTATCCTTTGAAATTCGAAGCTTACTTTCTATTTTTATTTGTCTTAAGGACATTCTCTGGGAAGAAGCCGTTCTCAAATTTACCATTTTTTTAGTAATAATGGAACGAAGCCTTCCACGGTGAAATTTTGCCTTTCAATCATTACAACTTGTAATGCTCTACAAATACTAAGCTTCGATTAATTGCAATATCTAATTACGCCGCAATTTCGGATACAGTATTTCCACTGGACTTCAATCTCCACAGAAGAGCTACCTCTTTGTTATTCAGCTATTTAATTTCCGGCATTTTGATGAAGCATCACAGGAGACGGCCCAAACGTCATACTATCAGTTAATGATATCAGTTCTTTCGTTCAAGCCCGTGTTTAATAAAATTTGCATATTATTTAAAGTCTGCTTATAATTTTGTATGAGATATGCGTTTATTTAATGTTCAATTTAAACAATTCATTAGATGAATATCATCAGTTGTTGATTTATATATGCAAGTTGTATTTGTTAAATAAAATGGATAAATTTAATATTTGCATATATGCATTATAGTTTATCTTTAAGAGCTAAATAGCTTTTGTGACTAAATATTTGAGTCAAACCGAAAACTAGAATCTTACACCTGACTCATAAGAGTCTGAGAAGTACGTGATAATGACAAATAGCGTAGCAATTCAAAATTCATGGGGGGCCCAAATGGCCATGCAGGGACTCAAGTGGTTTTAAAGAAAATTGTGTGATGCGGCTTTGGAAAAAATGTGTTTTGATATCCAATGGGGGGAGGGGAGCTTGAGACCCCTTAGCGCCTCTTTCGTAAGCCTCTGATAATGACTTAGGCAGGATTTAACCTAATAACCTACTGGTTACCGATCTAATGTCATCCTTTTTTAGTTATTAACACACACTACTTCTTTTAGTGAAATGCTTTGTCTATTGTTGTAAGGGTAATAAAAACATCATACGAATAATTTCGTGCCATGTCATTATATTTAAGGAATATGGTTTATAAATTGGCACAATTATATATATAATTATTCTAATCTAAAACGGAAACTTTATTTTATATATTTAATTCGCCACATGTCGTGAACCTCTATCTTATATTTTAAGTCGTACGGTAGCTTAGAAATAAGTTTGGCTCTCAGCCCTGACCAAACGCTTTCTGTTTTTTAACCAATCTACATTATAGGGTCCGATTCCCTAAGCGACTGAACTTCGGAATCTTCGGAAAACTTTAACCTCCGAAAACTGATGGAAACCGAACCCACAACCACTTGATAACCTTGATTTTTTTTTTTCTTTTTACTTTCAACATCCATGGACTCTATCTTCAACTCTTGTGACCAATATTACGAACCACCAAAACTTGCTGATATACAAAATCTCCGAGACAGTTTAATTCCCCTCCATTTAAACGGGTGTAGTCTCTACAATAAGGTTCCCCTACTTAATGATTTACTAAAACAAATCGGCCTTCTCACATACTTTATTTGCGTTATCGAGACATGGTTTGGTCAGGATTATCTCATAGACATTAGCCAATATGACTTAATCTCAGAGAGCCGATGTGACTGCCGTGGTGGAGGCGTATCGGTCTACATACACCGATCATTTAATTATTTCACCATTCCGCATTGGTGTGGTATATTTCAGGAAATAGAAATTGTCACTATAAAATCTTGTGGAACTTTTATAATCTCAGTATATAGATCACCAAATGGGAATGTGGAAGATTTCTTAAAATTTTTTCAAACCCTCTTCTATTATATTAACGACAACAAATCAGGGTTATTCATCATGGTTGATTTTAATATCGATATTAGCTCCGATTATAATTCCAATTCTAATAACCTCAAGATTTAGTTTTCATTTGCGAATTTGAATTTACTATCAAATTCTCTACCAGAATCACAGCTAATTCTTAAACTCTGGTCGATTATTGCAGTGGTTCCCAACCTTTATCAAGCAGCGATCCCCTCTGTACGCCGCCCCCACATTTTCTAATAAAAGCATTTTTAACAGAGTAAAGAAAACACATTAAATATAAAATTATAATAATTATATATATATTACATTAATTATGTATATTATATTAATTATATATTAATAGAGATAAGAATTAAAAACAAACTGTTTTCAAAATTCTTTAAAAGCAAGTCTTTAAATCATCTTTCCACATTTCGTACACATCGAAATAAATTAAATAAAAAATTGAAACTGGCCAAATATTCTTACCTCAACGAATTTTTCATTAACTCTGGTCAAAACACAATGAATTTTTAGATAAAACTAAAACCTCCAACAATCAAATCTCAAATTTCGCGACAGGACTCAAACCATCACTAATCGGAAACAAATACTTACGTTATTTAATAATTATTTTATTGACTTTTCCTTCAGTCTAATTAAGAATTAAAATGATGCGTCACTTATAAAGAAAGGCTGCTTTAATTGCAATATAAAAAAACTCGTTACTTCTATCAGCAATCATTAATCATAAAATATCGGTGGTGCTCAAAGAAATCAATGCCAAAAAAAAAGGACCCGGACATTACCAGATCCACACCCTTGTTGTAAAATACGTTTCAACTATCATCTACCTTCCTCTCATTCATATTTATAATCTAATTTTCTCTACAGGAATCCTGTCGCATGATTTTAAAATCGCTACCGTTACTACCACATATAAAAAGGGATCTAGAACTAACATTTCAAACTATAGGCCAATTTCAGTACTAACAATTTTGGCAAATTTTTTTGTGAAATTACTCTTTAATATACTTCATGCTTACTTCTCATTCCATAAAATAATTCATCAAAATCAGTTTGGATTCATTAAGGGCAAACTTAAGCGCCACTGAGTAGACTCTGCTTGCAGCCACTAATTTTATTTATTCAGATATAGATTCTAAACAATCTGCTGTTGGCGTATTTTTCGACTTATCAAGAGCTTTCGATACTATTAATCACAACAAACTTCTTTTCAAACTTGAATTGGCCGGTGTCCGTGGTCTCCCCAACACCGTTCTCAAAAACCACTTAACGAATAGAGAACAATTTGTATATATGAGTGGCTGCCGCTCTTCTCTACGTCATACACTCTGACGTGTTCCACAGGGATCTATCTTGGGGCCCCCTACTATTCAACTTTTACATTAACGATATCTTCTATCTACCAACTCCTCATAAACAAATCTGTTCTGCTGATAATACTAGTATCTTCTTTAAAAGCATTGCAATTAACACTCTAATTTCTTTGGTTAATACTAATATTAAATACTTTGATAAATTCTTTAAAAGTAACTGTCTAATACTCAATACCTCAAAGACTAAACGCCTTCTTTTTACCAACAAAAATACATTGACCCTAATTATTGTAATATCAGTATAAATAATATAATGATTTCAATCTCACAAAATATAAACTTTCTTTGTGTAACTCTTCAATCCAACCTTAAATGAGATATCCATATTAACAATATCTGTAAAATAATTAGTAGAAATATTGGATTGATTTCAAACGTTGGCTACTATTTATCCGACTCAATTCTTCTTGAATTTTACTACTCTATGATTTTTTCTTTTCTTTACTACTGCCTTTTAATCTGGGGAAACACTTCCATGTCTAATCTCATTAGACTTACCAGACTGCAAAAAAGATACCTCCGCCTCTTACATTTTCAAACTCATTCTTTCAGAACTACCGAAATAGCTTATGACCATCCGATATTATTAATCGAGAAATTATTTACATACAAAACTTCCATTTTCATGTTTAACACTATACGAAAAAAGCACTCATTCTGACCTCACTTCATTACACTTCGCTGATCATACCCACGTTACAAGAAATCTTAACGATCTAATACCAGAATACTCACAAACGAAACTTGGATTTCCGCGCAGCTGTTGCTTTGGCCTTAGGGTGTAAAATCATCTCCCTGATTCACACACTTAAATCTATTTATTCCTTTGCCCAGTACAAAAAATTTATCCGCGGTCACTTACAAAGGAGAAAGAATTATGATAAAACTACTTTTTTTTTAAATTATACTTTCCATGCCTATGCTATTCAACCAGCTATTTTTTATTTTATTTACTTATTTATTACTTCCATTTTCACTAATTATATCCTATTCTGGGCAGCAGGGGTTTTGTCAAACCCCAAAGTCTTTGCCCCTTGCTGCCTAGACGGATTAACCTAATTAATAAATTGCAAATCTTTATCACTTTATGCAAATAATTGTATCCGTCTAAATAAAGTCTGATTTGATTTGAAATGTTCTTTCTCACTAAGCTACAGACGTCGATCTAACTCCCCTCCGCGAGCGAATATAAAGCCTCACTATAGACAAGTTCTCGATTAATGGGGTAGTGCCTGGACTGCTTTTTAAACCAAAGCGACGAGTAAAAGAAGCAAGCGTCCTATAGGCAAGACTAGCATTGATATTTATTGAAGTCAAATAATTTCCAGCATAGCCGATGATGTGGTAATATTAGATGATAAATTAACTTTACTTTAATAAATACCAGGTGTTTTGTTTAAATTATCAGTCAATAATATGTGTGTTATATTTCGGATATTACCATAGCTAGGAGGCTCATCGCCACCCCCCAGGAATTTGAGGCTAGTTACGCCAATAATTTCAAAGTATTGACAAATTGAATTTTATAAACGCTATGCACTCCAAACATTCATAAATGTCCGAAACGAAATTACGTAAACATTTGTGTTTGCATTAAAAAAAAGGTCGTCACTTCAAAGCGAATGTAAATATTTGAAGAATGGTTTGTAAACAGGTACAAGATCATTGATAAGAACCAAGTGTTCTTTGACCGAATATATGAAGGAAGCATTGGTCTTTTGTTGATAAGATAAGAGTCTTTATCTAGAGAGGTAAATGAACCTTTTTGCAAAAAAATGGTTGTGGAAATTTTACCTCCAGAACACAACTTCGATTTGAGTCCAACTACGACCAAGACTTGATAGACGATCCAATACGCACTGTATGTACAGTGCATGGGGATTACGAGAAAAAAATTGTGTGAAAAATCCAATTTGCCTAAAAAATAGGGACGGCAGAATATTTAAAACTACAGTGTTACACCCCATAAAGGACACCTCTGTTTAAGGGACGGTTGCTCTGGTCCCCAGTATATGTGTGCATCAGGGCATGTGCCTCCGAAGGAGGGACACCTCTATTTAAGGGACAAAATGCCTGGTCCCGTAAGTGTCCCTTATTGGGAGGTATCATTGCATATCGATTAATGGAATCATTTGATTTATCAATACAGCATATCGATATTCGAAGTTAATTGCTAGAAACGTATCCATAATATATGCTCTATGGAATCGGTATTTTCCTTATTTCCTAGCCCTGCTGTGGTGCAGTGGTAGTGCGTTCGTTTAACATGCTGTTAACCCGGGTTCAACTTTTAATCAGACTTGAGAACGATTACAATCGGTTTACATGATTACGATTGCCCTAATATGATTATGATTACGATTACAATTACCTAAGTATCAAAATTTAGATTATAGTTTGATCACGATTAGTTGATTTTCATTTTTCGATTACGACTACGATTATGAATGCACATATGAAAAAACACGATTACAATTATAGATTATAATCGCAATCACTTGCATGCAATCAGAAATAATCAATTCGATTAAAACTATAATCATGGCGAGTATAATCATAGCGATTATGATTACGACTACCTAAGAATTTCAAAAAATGATTACTATCACTATCATATGAAATTTAAAAATGTGATTATGATTATATTATACAGCTACTTACATTATAATTTGTATAATATATAATACTTATATGCTTTTATTATACAGCTACTTCAAAACATTCGATTAAAGTTACAGATGTGATTACGCGAAAATGTAATCGATTGCAATCGATTATAATCACTCAATTACGATTATTCGGAGTCTTCTCCCAACTGGTGCCCACTCCCAAAAAAACCCACGCTCACACTGTAGTTCGGGGTTGGCTCCTATAGGTCTTAAAGTCCGGATTTCTGGAAAAACTAAGTCCCCATGACCTTTGCTGTTCTTGCATCAAGCTCGCTTATCCGACTTTAGGAGAATATTTGATAAAATCTCTAACTGTATTGGAAACTGAAAATCAGTTTAATCGCGCAGTAATATCTCTAAAACGTCAGTGATATCCTGATTGAGTCAAATTTCGAAGAACAGCTCCACCGTGATTGAAGTTAGTGTTTAGTAATACATATTTAAAGGACGAGATATTAGTACGTAGTCGTCGTTACCTTGCTGTAGTAATAGTTTTACTGCATATGGGAGTCAATGGCGCTCTCTAAGTGAAGCGTGACTTTCTACGCCTCTGATGAAGATGGTCGTAATGTCAATGTCAGTGTGTGTTTGGGTGAATGGATAAAATTTACACCTGTGACACACTTGCACGCAGTGTTGAGCTTACTTTAAAAATGGCAGCGTAACAAAGAAGCCACAGTTAACGAAACAAGTTAATCTGTGAACTACATAAAAGTTTTTATAGTTCACACATTTAAAAAAATTACTGAATATTTACGAAACAAATAACTTAAATAAATAAGTCATTATCATCAAATTCAACAATTATCTACCCACTGCTGGATTAAGGTCTCTCCAAATGTTTTCCTCACAAGTCTATCCGGAGCAATTCGCTTCAACTTCACCCTAACCTGTTTTGTATTTCAACCATCCATCTAGTTTGAGGACGTTTTCTAGGTTTTCGATGATCTTCTGGAATCGAGTTGAGAATTTCGGTTGTCTATAGTTGATCAGTTCTTCTTGCGATATACCCAGCCCATCGCCATTCAAGCCTTTACACTTTAACAATGATGTCCTACTCTCTAGTTTGCTCTCTCACACAAGTGTTTCTTTTCGATCTCTCCTAGTTATTCCAAATATGCATTTCTCCATGCTCCTTTGGGTTGTTTGTAACTTCCGTATTGCTGCAATTGTTAGACCGTAAGAGAGGACTGGCAATACACACTGGTTGAAGACCTTTCTTTTTAGACACAAAGGCAATTTCCCCTTCAGGATAAAACTGTTTCTTCCAAATGCACTCCAGCCAAGTTTAATACGTCTGTTGAGTTCTTTCATAATGTTGCCATCCATTGAAATCAGCTGGCCAAGGTAAATATATGAATCAGCAATTTCTAGCTTAGTCATCAGAATCATGTAGAATTCGCCGCTTCAGTTGCGACCATGGATTCTACACATACAATTCCGGTGAATTTGACTGATTTTAAAAAATCGCTGGAGAGAGCCCGACGTCTGTTGATATTAAACAATTTGAAAAATTCTTGAAATGGCGCATTGTAGCCATTTGTGAAACCTTGAATGTGGTGGATACAAACAGTAAATTCACTGTAGTGCCCGAACGGCTAATTTTTGGAAAAAAATTCACTGAACAAAAAATAATTATTATGATGTTTTTCACCTAATGCACATACTTGGCAGCTTCCAACTCATTTCTAATGCGGTAAAAAAAGGCAGTTTTAGGCTTATTTTCACTACATAGTAACACAGATCAGGAACAGGAAACTGAATTCCGGATTTCTTTGTCCCTTTTGTATTATTAGCTCATTTACTTAAATTATGTATCAAAAATTGTATTTAATTCATGCAATTGGCTACGTAGCAACGTGATAGACGTAAACAGTAGTTACGCTCTACAGCCAAACCGGCCCCTTTGCGGACACGGGGATATGGACAAACATGCCTTATTTGGTGTCCCCAACAACCTCTTGAAAGTTTCGTCCCATGTAGTTAGAAGTACTCCCAAAACCATCAGTAAATGTAATGGTAATACAATTTTTAAATGTAATAAAATTTATTTGTTTTATTTAATCCAATGCTGTATTTGATTACGTTAGTTAAACAACGAGCCCTACGTTTGATCTGACATGTGTTTCACTGCATGCAGTCTTTAATTTTTCTTCATTGATTAACAAAGCCACCACTTGTTCTTCCAGT
>QLNU02015360.1:153199401-153227649 GCA_006491805.2 Dysdera silvatica | reverse complement strand
CCTGTGCGGACACTGGGATATAGGCAAATATGCCTTATTTGGTGTCCCCAGCAACCCCTTTTATTTTGTCGGGAGAGTTCAGGACCACCCTGTGTACAGGGTGTATACAAAATGGCGGAAAAAGTTCACTACACGATTCCTTGTGAAAAAGAGGAATAAAAAATGTCCAGTGTAATTTTTGCTTAAAATCAATATTTAATAAGATAATTAAGGCTAAAGATGAATGAATCACGCCCCAGACACGCCCATCATTAGAAAAGCAAACCAAAGAAATTCTTGGAGAGGCATGGCTAAGCACAAATGATCTTATTCGTTAACTTCAAACCTGAAAATTTAGTTGCGTGTCCAAATACGTCATTGGAATTCAGAAGTATGGCAACCTAGTAAAGGTTGTTTCATCGCCAAATATTAGAAAAGGAAGCCAACGGAATACCAATCTTTTTCTAAATCTGGTAACTTTATAAAAAATGTATCCTTTGGCATAGGCAGAGTTCAAGTATTACGTAAGCAACTTTGCGGGAGTGGGTGGCTGTTGTGCTTATTTTCCTATGTTAGTTAATATTAATTTTTGCTTAGGAGGGGGAGGGGTATAAAATGGCCAAAATATTGCTTACGTAATACTTGAAATATCCATAGCCATATGAGGGTAATTTATTTACAGAAAGTGAGCAGAAGTACGGCAATAAGGAAGGGGAATAGCCATTTTGAAGTCATCTGGCAACCCCTCCCCGGCATTTAATCCTGTTGTTTTTGTATTCGCATATCATATGACAGCAGTGGCGTACTGATTACCTCTGCAGTAAGGAAAGCCCGAGAGGAAAAGGACCCAGTTCGTCATTGTTCATTTTCCACAAAACTTATAGTAAGTACTTTGAGAAAAAAAAAAATATCTATTATTTTACAATTAATAAGGCAAAAAATTAATCATATGAAATTTTCTTTAAAAAATGAAATAGCGATCATCAGTTTCCAAATGGAAGGAAATAGCCTATGGCAAACTCAGAAGCAGCATGAACGTACACAAAATAAGGTAAGGTAGTACCAAGTAAGGGGGAGGTCATTAACAACTCAGTACCGCCAATGAACTTGGTAAACCAAATGACTTTCAATTTTTATAAGTGAACAGTTTATTTTAATAGGAAGTTGATCCTATTCAGGGAAGACTTCGATTCCTCACAACATCTGCCTTGTGCAAATCTTTCATAGTTATGAACATCGAGCTAAAATACTACTATTAAAGCCGAATCAACAAGTATCTGCTTTAACTCGTTTCATTTCCTTCGAAACTGAATACCCAAGATGGTAAATTATGAACTAGTTTCGAAGTTATATGATGATATGCAATTTGTACTAAGGCCCTCCTGTGGAAAACGTTGCTTCATAGATGTACTACGTTCTGTTTAAAATATCGGAAAATGTGCACGTCGCGGACAGTGGCGGATTATGTATTTCAGGGGGCCGAGGCACGGTGGCTTGAATATATATTCTCCCCAGTCAGCCGTGGCCGAGGCGCGCGTCCAAAGTTCGCTGTATTATACCGTTAATAGCAAATACGTCGCAAGCCTGCCAGACTGGCAAGCGGCAGAATGTCGCCAGGGCACGACTACTTACAAAATAAGAAAAAGTTACTATTAATTATAATATTTTTCCCACAACAAAAATAGAAAAAGGCTGAATCTGCTGGCAAACTGCACAATTCGATCCGTATACTTCCCATGCGTGGTATGAGTGGTTTTGCACGAGAAATCGCCAAATCTGGAGTTTGCTGTTAATTATAACGTAACTAAACTAACTCTTTGGTGGAGTTTCGATATCCCAAAGTTCAAGTAACACGTGACCTAAGCAAGTTTTTAAAAACCAGTGAAATCTTCGTTTCCTATCTCTCTTCGTGGCAAGGGGCGTACATTCGCGAACCGGTGGCGGATTTATAAAATTGCCGCCCTTAGGCACAGCCTGTACTGCCGCCCCCTCCCTCCTTTACAAAGAAAGGAATATTTGTTTAAAAAAAACGCATATCATACTCTTAACATTTGATATGTAAAGGAGATTTTTCATATAATTATTCAAACTAATAAGATACAACTCAAAATTATTGCTACCATTGTCTCCGACTTGGTGGATTTGAGACACTTTTTGAATCCACAATAATTTTAGTATGGAACCTCTGATAATTTTGTGTATATTTTGCGTATTTGGGGAAAAAACACGTACGCATACATGCATAAATTTTGTTTTTCGTTATCAGTTCAAGTTTTCCCTTATTCATTCGTTTTCTACTCATATACATAAAGTATATATAAAAAGTGCGTCAAGCGCGGATTTATAAATGGGTACGCTGGGCAAGTGCCCATGATTCAAAATTTTAAAAGGCTACGAACTTTTTTTTTTTTTTTCTAATTCTACCTACGTACTTACCGACCGATCGTAGAACTCTGTCAATGCGTAAGGTGACCAGGCTTTCCGATTCGGATAAGACAGTCCCGCTTTGGGCGACAGTGTCCCACTGTCCCCTAGAGACTCATAATTGTCCCATTTTGAAGGGCAGTCTGGCTAGTCATAGATCGCTGAATCTAGATTCACATCAGTTTTATGTGCATCTTCATTTTCTATCTTTTGGTTAGTTTAAAAAAACCACCTTCTTTCATCACAGTTTTGAGGATTTTGCCTCCTTTTCCCGCTTCTCGTCGGCAAGTTTCTTATATTTAAAACCACTTAATATAGATCTTTTGTTGCCCGGCATGATAAAAGGAAACAAGGAGCAAACAAAATCACAAATATAAAATTGTAATGAAAGAGCGGTGTTATCAAAATAAATAGGAGCCCGAAACTGCACAGTAACTGTGATAGATATGAAATGAGGCTCATGTTGCGCAGAAAGCCCATTGCCAACATCGACCATCGTTTTGTTCACCTTTACTGACGCTTGAAAATGTTTCGTGTATTGACTTTTCTCAAACTCAAAAAGTTAACATCAACAATTAATGACAATTTCCAGGTGTTGATACCAGATACATTCATTTCTGGTGAAAAGTATCGGATATTGTAATGTAAACAATATGATCATATGGTCATATCTCTTTGTCTTTCGATTCTGTAGTTTTTATTTGCAGAAAAGTTCAAGTAGTCGCCTATATCATCGCTGTTGGGGGAAACAGGGCAATAATTAAAAAGAAACATTATTTTCAACATTGTTCAGTTTGGAAAATTTTATTTTTAAGCTCTTTGATGCCGCCTTCTCCCCGAGAAGTGTCGCCCCTAGGCCTGTGCCTTGTATGCCTACTTAGAAATCCACCACTGGCGCGAACGCATGTGTAATTGCATTAAATCGATGCTAAATGGGTTGGCTTTGCCTTGTTATTGGTTCAACTATGCTTTGAAATAACTTATTAAATAAGGATTTTACGCAAAAATTGTATAGGACATTTTTTATTCCTTTTGTCACAAGGAATCGTGTAGTGAACTTTTTTCCGTCATTCTGTAAACACTCTGTATCTGTCGTATCCTAGAAACTGCATTAAAATAGAATTTTAACCCGTTGACGAACGATTGAAATTGAAGTTGCGAAAAGAAAAGCTTGCCAAACTACACTATTAAATTCCTTAAAAATTTCGATATACGCGTATTTCTACAATCCTCGAAAATAAATCGCATACATAGCTGTATTCCTTGAAGAATTTCAATATAGAAAAGTGACATTCATATTTACGACAAATCAATACTCTTTGCACCTTATAAGCAATCTACGTATTGACATATAGTCTTCCCATCACCGTAGTGTTTTCAAAATTATTGGGGCAATCTCATTTTATATATACGTTTGTATATTATAATATATGTAAAACCGTAATTTATTTCCGATTATTGAGGTTCAGGCCCCACGGACCCATATAAGTCAATGCCTATCGGTCTTCCAATGCGAAAGATTCTCTCATTACTTACCCCAATCTACACTGTTAAAAATTTCCGTATTAGTTTTGGTGAAAATACCCGAATTCACCAAAATTTGGTTCACTTGAAAATTCAAAAGTACCACTTATTGGTGAAAGTATGGTATTTTTTAAAAGATGGTTAAACACCGAAGAATATTTTCATTCAACCTTTTAGCCAATCACTTGCGAGTAGTCATGTGGCAAACAGCTTTATCCGTTGCGATTCTTTACTGATATTCGCAAGTTTTTATGTGCCAATATCTCCAATCATCCAACAAGCTAAGATCATTCCAATTTATTGGTTTATGTTATGTATATCCTTTATTTTTGATGAATTACAATGATTTATATAATAATTTCTATGTCTATGACTTGTTGATGTTTTATCTCACTAATAGCTAACACGCTTATATTAGGCATAATACAAAACCTTTGCAATTTCACTTGGTTGCTATCGTTCTGTAATTAATAAAAATTATGTGTACTCTCTGTATATGAAATGGGGTAGATGTGGCTTCAATAGCAGCCGAAATAAGTAATGGGGTCTCCGAAACTCACCGATACGCCCCTGATAGGTAGAATGTGAAAGGCAGGTTTTTATATTGTTATACAGTGTCCGGGAAATTTTGGCCATATTTGGTTCAACCTACAACAGTATATTTGGTTCAAGCTGGAACCATGAATTTGGTTCAGTGTTGCCTTATTCGTTATTGAAAGTATATCCATATTTTGGTTCAACCTCCGGCCAAGTATTGGTAACATAGCTGGAGCAAAAATGTGGTGAAACGTAGTTCTTAACAATGGATGAAGCTGGAAAATCACCACATTTTGGTTCAACCCTGAACTATTATTTTTAACAGTGTAAGTAACCCCAACTTTCCCTTCTCATTAAGTAGTCTCCCCAATAATTTTACCATGCGGACATTTTTATTTTCCTTTGTATTTTAACGTCATTTTTTATTTACCTTTTTTTGTTTAATGTAAACTTTTTCTTTTATTTTCCTTTGTATTTTAACGTCTTTTAATTTACTTTTTAAGACTTACATAAAACGTAAAGTCCAACTGTATATTGAACTTACCGCACTAATTAGGGAATTTAAATATTTGAGTAATTTTCATCATAGCCAACGATGCGGTAGTATTAGATGATCGAATACTCTCAAAGAAAAGAATGATTTTTCGATGAGTTAGGAAATTGTTATTAGTTTTCACCGCAAAAACCTGCATAAAACTTGTCTTCTGTTTATTTTTAGCGTTTTAGATTTCCTGAATTAACGTTTCTTATGTATATACTATAACATTTCTCCTATTATAAGTTTTATTGGTATGAGTAGTACAGTGTACTCAAGTGCCGAAGTTGTTTTTTTTTTATTAAGTTACGTAGACTTCTTTCTTTTATAATTTGTTGTAATAAGTTTCTGAACTTGCTGAGTGGACGGTTAAACGGAAATACACGGTTTTTCGTTATCTTGTGAAGTATAAATATTTTGCCCTCATTAGACAGTAAGCAGATGGCGCTGATTGAAAGTCCTGTTTTGTTGCCGAGACTAAATTTAGAGAAGAGAATAAACAGATTGCTTTGTGGACTCGTTGACTATATCTTATAATTATGACCAGTTATGCCCGGATCAGGCATGTGCCAGTGTGCATCAGTATAAACTGTCAAAATGGGAAATCAGACTATATGTTATAAGTAAAAAGTATCAAAGTATTATGACTGATTTACTTACTGATATATATATATATATATATATATATATATCATCATCATATTCAACCATTATCTATCCACTGCTGGATGAAGGTCTCTCCAAATGCTTTCCACACAAGTCTATCCTGAGCAATTCGCTTCCACGTCACCCCAACCTGTTTTCTTATTTCATCCACCCATCTAGTTTGAGGACGTTTTCTAGGTCTTCGGTGGTCTCTTGGAATCCAGTTCAGAATTTCTGTTGTCCATCGTTGATCAGTTCTTCTTGCAATATGCCCAGCCCATCGCCATTTCAGCCCTTTTACTTTAACAATGATGTCCTCTACTCTAGTTTGCTCTCTCACCCAAGTGTTTCTTTTTCGATCTCTCCTAGTTATTCCAAGCATGCACCTCTCCATGCTCCTTTGCGTTGTCTGTAACTTTCGTATTGCTCCAACTGTTAGACTCCATGTCTCTGATCCATAAGAGAGGACTGGCAATACACACTGGTTGAAGACCTTTCTTTTTAGACACAAAGGCAATTTCCCCTTCAGGATAAAACTGTTTCTTCCAAATGCCCTATTATAACCCTCCACAAGCCCCTTACGAAAGCTAGTACACCAACTGCAAACACCTAATTAGTTTGAATTTCTTTTCTCCCAATTTTCTATTAAAAAAGGGCCCGTTCTTCCGAAAACTACTTCATTATTTTGTATATAAATCAGTATATGCTGATTTTCACCGTTAAAAAATAAGGCCTATATATCGCTATCGTATGTGTAGAAACTAACTTGAAATACAGTAGTTCATTTTAAACCACGGTTTAGAAAACAATGTATCCACTGTATTTACACGTTTCACCTTCCTTTCATTCAACTTCGAAAGAAATTGTATTGGTAACTGGATGGTTGATTGGTTGTATTTTTATGACGCAAAGAAAGCAGGGGCCATTCTACGTCAAATAAGGGAAAACCGTACATAGGGTTTTAATTGTAACTGAAAAAAAAAGAAAGAAAGAAGCTAGTTTACACACGGAGACATAAATAACATGCAGATAAACCCGAGTTACTTTTGAGAACAGTGGGGAGCTTTTCTTCAAGGAACGAAGTATTTGTTTCTGTATATAATAAAAAATAAATTAACGAAAACAAGATAGCGCTCCGGGACTTTCTTTTTAGAACAGAAACGCTTTAAGAAAGACATGTGGGTTATGATTTATGATTTCAGAAGCAGAGCTAACTAACTATCCGTGAGCTGTCTCTTCCTGGCTGTGTTTGTGAAAGCCGAAAACTTCCAACTCATATATAGGGTTGCTCTAATTGCTAAGGATTTTTGTAATTCTTTTTATATGCATTAATTGTGCTTATATTTTAGGGGCCTGTGCCTTTAAAGTTCTTACCATAATTAATCTCTGCTAAATAAAAAAAAACAAAAACGTATTTGTATGAAAAATGCAATTCATCAATAATCTGTGTTACAGCATTCAGAAGTAAAATTGAAGCGTACTTATGTATAATATTAAATTAAAGTAAAAACATAATGAGGCGAGGGGGAAGGGGGGACACCAAAAAGTCACTGTGACCAGGACGTTTCATACTATGAATCCAGGCCTGTAGGAGTATATGGCACATGTCAAAGATTTCTTAAATTTAACCAAAACGAATCCATCCCAGAAGATAAATTAAGGATAGTATATTAGGAACCACACAGACTGGTAACCAATTGTCTTTTATCATCTCTAAATTAGCGCACTGCAAATTTTCTACCTGTAAAATTAATTTTTATATTTGAATTATGGAGGAAAAGATGAAAAGAAACCCCACCAAAAATAATCCATCAATCTGTCTGGTCAGCATGCTGCGTATATGACCAAAACTTCCAAGACGATTGTAAGTGTGGAGACGGGTTCATACGTGAAATTGCGAACTTCATATCAGAGTGCTGGGTTGTCTTTGATTAAGGTAGTGGTCAGCGCAACGATCCAGCAAGGTATAAAATCCAGACTTTGCTTTTACTACTGCCATTGCAGCAAACTGAAAAAAAAAATCTGTTGATTAACTGGACGAGCGTGGTTCCGATTAGCGAGACGACTATACGAACAAACTGCATTGAAAAAAAATATCGAAAGCTTTGTATAGTATTCTTATGTTAAGTATTAATAAAATGGCTCACTGATCAGGATGCGGAAAAAGAAAAGTAGGAAAAAATTGAAAGAACAAAATACATAGAACGGAATAAAAACGAAGAAAGAATGCACAGTGGAATCTCGAGAACTCGATATTCAAGGGAAAGGGGTTCGAGTTATGGAGGCTCAAGGGAATTTCAGAGAGTTCTTTCAAGAGAATGAGAATCACTTATGGTTTAGTGAGAATTTTGAGTTGCAGGTTCCAGTTACTGAAGTTCCACCATATATTGCTCACATCTGTTCGGCGATACAGGCTTTAGACTCAGGAGTGGCGCCAAGTATTAGAGTTACTTTATTACTCATGTTGCTTATATTCGTATAATGTATTTATAAACTTCCGGCCACGTATGTTTATAAACGTTGTCAACTTCAGTTCGGCGTTTGAGTTTGTAGGGTTACCAATTGCGGTTTCTACATTTATAGATTTGGTTATCGTTCTATGACGGATTGCAGAACGATGGAGCGGTGATAGACTCCATAATATCACCGATAGATTATAAGTTATGTCAGAAGGGTTTTAGCACGTGCGTCAACTCACGTGGATTGTTACCCTAGAACCTTATCTCAATTGAGTCAGGAATTCCAAGATAGATACAGATGAACCATGTAACAGCATGTCTCTGGTTAAACAATTTATTTACAATTAATAGCAAAATAAGTTAAATTATTACGATTAAGAATTGACATTATTATTATTATTATTATTATGAATGTCCATCATGGGCAGCGTGACCATCTCGCTAGGAGTCCTACCAAAGATTGTTTTTCTTGGTGTTCGCCTCATCGTCTCTACACTCGCAATGATCTTATTGGCTGTTCACCCTTTTCATACGCAAATGTTCATTGGTTACCCCTTTAACACTAATTGATGATTTGCTGTTCCACTCAAGGGTTCGTGGTGTCACACTCGGAGGGTCGTAATCATCATGTCCAGTAGGGGTACTTATAAGCAGGAAATACCTGTCAAGGAGTTTGACGAAACACGATTAAGTTATCTTTGCGCAACAACACGGTTGTTGTACACTAAACTCAATCGTCGCCTGCAGCCAATGTCTTTTCCGTGGCCGGGAACACAGCGAACCGCTGATGAGTCGGTCCATCTGGATTCTGGATGGGAAAAGCGTATGTGCGGGGAAACAAAATGGTGAACATTAAATCATGATAAAACCTTTTGGAAATGTGGGTTCATGTACCAATGATAGTTGGTTCACGAGTCCCTACACGCTCATGCTATATTTCAGAGATATCTGAACTCTGTTTATTATTAGTCCTGTTGTTGTTAGGGCTCACTGCAGTGGCGGATTTATAAGTACCGTGCATTTGCTCTCACTTGGCGCGTGATGCCGTTGGTGTGTGATACCGTTAGCAGACGGGTTAGTCCATTGCAGTTTAGGGAAGGCCGTCTTGGAGGAACTGGTTTTTCCCGCGCGAAAAACCAGTTTCGGCAAGACGCCCTTCCCTAAACTGCAATGGACTAACCCGTCTGCTAACGGTATCACACGCCACCTACGAACGCACAATATACACACAAGGCACAGGCCTAGGGACGGCATCAAAGAGCTTAAAATAAAATTTTCCAATATCGACAACGTCGAAAATGTTTTTTATTTTTATTTATTTATTTTTAATTTTGTTTCTGGATAAATGTTTCTAGGTAAAATAATTTAATATTAATTTATAAATAAAAGATTATATAATTGCTTGTAAATAATAAATATATATTTTTTTAAATATTAGCTACTAATATATTAGTCCAGTGGTTCTCAAACTTCTTACCCTGAGCTCTCGTTTTACACATATATGCAGATGTTGCGTCCCCTCACACCCCCCCCCGTCTTAGTATATGAATAAAAATATTTTTTTGCTTAGTGTACGCCTTCTTACACATATATGTATATGCATATTTTAACACTTCATTTATAAGAAAATGACTATATCGTTCAAAGCTTAGAACAGTTTTATTTAAATAAATTCAATATCTAATTCAACGCAAAACAATATTTTCGCTCATATAAACATATCAGCATATTTTTTTATTAAAGAGCACAGCTTGTGCTCCTTATGTGTCACGAAATCACCATCATCCGCATTTATAAAACATTTTCCGCCTTTAGGGGGGACGCAATACACACATAATGATAATAATTATGTTTATTTATTTATTTAAAATATAGATTTAATAAAACTATCGCGTTTAACGTAAATGAGTTGCTCTCTACAATTACACATACGAAAATTTTCTCGTGTCCCCTTGAACGACTGTAGCGCCCCACAGTTCGAGAACCTCTGTATTAGTCACTTGCTTAATTAATTTAAGCCAAACTCCTTCCAAATGGGAAAAGAACGCGCCTTTTGGGGACACATTCACCCAAAGCGGGACTCTCGTACACGAATCTGGACGTATGGTTACCTTACGCATTAACAGAATTCTAAGGTAGGTAGATTAAAAGAAAAAGTTCGTAGCATTTTAAAATTTTACGCCCCTAAAATTTTCGCACCCTGAGCACTTGCCCAGCGTGCCCATTTATAAATCTAGGCTTGACACGCTTTTTACATGTACTAGTAGTAAACGAATGGATAATGAAAAACTTGAAATGATAACGAAAAACAAAATCCATGCATGTAAGCGTACGCGTATCTTTTCTAAATACACAAAATATGCACAAAAATATCATAACATCCAGGAAACCATACTAAAATTATTATGGATTCAAAATGTGTGTCGAAGCCACGAAGTTGGTGACTGTGGTAGCAATAATTTCGAAGTATTTTATTAGTTTGAATAATTATATGAAAAATCGCCTTTACATATGAAATGTCGAGAGTATGATATGCTTCGTTTTACAAATATTTCTTTCTTTGTTAAGGAGGGAAAGGGCGGCATTACAGGTCGTGCCTAAGGGCGGCAATTTTATAAATCCGCCGCTGGCTAACTGAATACCATTTTTTTCTCATGTGCCACATTTATGATATCAGGCTTAAGATTTTGCTATTTGAACTTTTTTTTTTTTGGTTACCGTAGTCTTATTTTATTTTCCGTTTGTTTTATATCGTTATTATGAATTATTCTTTCCCCGCTTTTTCCGCTCGCAAAAATAGTTAAAGCCATCATCTTTTAACCCAAACAAATTTTAATAAGCTCTGGTCAACTTTGCGTCATTTTATCAGTGGCCACCGTACTCATGATATAAAGAACATAGCTGAGCTTACGGTTTTGCGTCCATGTCCTTGATATTGGATGCATCTACATTTTTTGCTTGATGCAATATTGAAGGATATTGCTTTCTAGAGTGAGATTATAACCCCTTATTACATGCAATTTTCTGGTCGTCATAAAATTAAAACATCGAATAATTCGTTTCTGTGAGTCGATAGTGTTAATATTAAAGCAATAGAATTTGCGTTTCATTGTTGTTAGGATAAATACAATAACAATGCACAATTTAATATAAACAAATTTAGAAAATTTATGCTTTCTTACAAATTTTCCGAAAATGTACGGAATTTCATAAGAAATTTTAATGTTACCTGTCAGTAATTTTAGTTTCTATGAAAGTTATTTTTCCAGTTTAAAGTTTTATTTAACAAATATTATATTTAAAAGCTTCTCGTAATTTTTATATGTATAGCTTGTCAAACTGGATGCTGATATGAATTTTATAAGCTTGTTTTTCCGCAGCCCGAAAAACTAGCAAAGGCAGCGAAAGGATATCCATAGGCTGCTAGCCCTCCCACTTCATCGACCCTTCTGGATCCAAAAAGCACTTAGCGTGAGTAAATAACATCACGTGCAGAAACTGCTTTAGCTTAAATCCCCTGTATGCAAGCTGTATGATGCATAAAGCTAATTATTCGGGTTTAATTCCTTTAAGGTTGGAATCAACATATTATATAAATATACTGGTGTTCAAAGGTAAAGTTACACTCAATGTTATTTCAATGGGAGAGGTACATATTTTGCTCTGTAACTCTCAATGTGCTTTATTTATAAAAAATCATGCTACAGAAAATTAATTAATTCATGTTACAAAAAAATCAAAAATTTTCAGGTATCCCATAAAGGAGAATCCACGACAAAAATGGTACAAAAATCGAAGGTGGAAAACAAAAATTCGTAAAAAACAAATTTAGAATAAAAAATTTGCATACATAAGCATCAACAGCCATTTTTTAATAATTTTTCATGTTTATGTGAGAAAAATTGTCATTCTAAATCAATTTTTTACGAATTTTCATTTTCGACTTGCAATGTTTACATCAATTTCAATCGTGCATTATCCTTCATACGATACCTAAAACATTTGAATTTTTTACAGTGTTATGTTAAGCGTTTATAGCTCTTTAATTTTCTGTAAAATGATTTTTTATAAATAAAGCACGTCGGAAGTTACAGAGCAAAATATGTACCTCTCCCACTGAAATAGCACTGAGTGTAACTTATTTTTGGACACCAGGCATATATATATATAATGCGATAATACAGATAAAAATTTTTGCAAAATTGTAATAATTTAATGTATTTGCTTACTGGAGAGTATTTCCGTGGTGACCCCTCTTTCCTCAGTGTCCTTAATACCTTCTATTATAGGCCATGTCCTAAAATGTATAATACCTAGGGTAATAATACCTTAACACCTTTACATACGGAGAAAGAGAGCGTTATTACCTGTCCTCATTCGTCTAGCGGTCCAAGACACTCCGGGCTAAACGGAGGGACCCTGGTTCGAATCCAGGATGGGGAAAGCGTCTCTTTTTCTCCAAAATTACACAAGCTCTAGTTTGAGCTGTAATTAAAACGTGGGTGGCAAAAATTATAGTATAATACCTTCTTATCATGCTTAATGTAGCCCTGAGTGAAAGGACTGCTTTTACAAAAAAGAAAAGAGGAAACAACGTTCATGCTTAAGAATTTAAAACTCAGGATGAAACTTGATTTCAACGGCAATTCCTTAAATATTTTGTAATTAATACACTCTCTGCTCAATTTTTATGGCGAATGATTTCATTTGCCATACCAAGACTAGGGTTGTTAAGGGAAAAACAGCATCTGCAATTTCAAGATCGAACTCAGAACCTTGTGTTTTTTCTAAAGGCCACTGTCCTCGTTAATGACCATTAAATTGACAGCTACTACACTTTTTATTTTAGGGTTCTACAGCTGTTTTCTAGTTAAAACACGTGTTCCTTCTGTGCCGAATGCCTTCATTTGTTACCGCAAAAGTAGTGTTAAAATAATGTTCGCAAGTCAGGTATTGAACTCGAGCCTTATCTAATTTCTAAAAGGTCAGTTTCGCCATTAATGATCATCAAACTGACATCTCGTAAATTTTTTATTCTCTTATTTTAGAGTTCCACATGTGTTTCTTAGTTAATACACGTTTTGCTCTCATTTTATGGCGAATGTTTCATTTGCAGCGGAAACACTAGTGCCTTTAATTAATTAATTAAATGGGCGATTTTCGCAAGTCCGGTATTGGACTTGGGACCCTGTGTTGTATCAAAGAGCTATTTTCATCTTCAATTGCTACCAAACTGCCACTATTAAACGTCTTATTCCCTTATTTTAACTTTCTGCAGATGTTTCTAAGTTAACACGTGTTCTGCTTTCTTTTCACAACGAGTTCTTTCATTTGCCGCCGCAAAACTAGTGTTAAAAAAAAAAAAAGTAAGCACACTGAGGTATCGAACTCATGCACTATCTAATGTCTAAACGGACAATTTTATCGTTAATGGTTATCAAGCTGCTGATATAGAAGTCATTGTCTCTTTATTTTAGTATTCTAAAACGTGTTTCAATTTATGACCACCAAACTGCTTTAAATATTGTTCCTTCTTTTTTTAGTTAATCGCTTTATTTGGCAGGGCCAGACCAATTTTTTTAAGGGGGTCACCAACGAAACTAACAACAAAAACATGGGGTTTTGCATAGAGAGTTAAGCAACATTTTCTCCGAAAATACTTATTCGATGCATACAAAATTTTTTTTGTATAGTTAGTAAACATATTTACATATTTTATGTGTGGCATTTTACGACATATGCAATATTTGTAAAATTAAAAATATTTATATCAAATGAAATTGTTTTTTCTAGAAAACGCGATTTATATTTCACGTTCAAGACAATAATTAAAAACCAAATAAAAAAATATAAAACGCTACAAACAACGTATATAGAATCCTTATATGTACATACCCAAGAAATTATAAGTCAAATTAAACTAAATTTTTTTTAAAAAGCGTTCCTTTTGTAGAAGAAAATATCATTTTGAGAAAATCGCATTTTTGTAAAAAGTTTGTAGTGCATTTAATTTCACTTATTACATTTGTAAATTTGTTTAAAAAATAGTTCTAATTAACCTAGAACCAAAAATTTTGTGTAGTTTGAAAGGTAAAAATCCATACTTTGTTTTAGGATAAAGAAAAAATCTTTTTTTTTTTAAAACATTTTTGCAAGTGATCCCATTAAAAAGAAAAAACAGGATGATGTCTCTTTCGCTTCTCTCTATGATCAAATTCCGCACCCAATGCAGCGAGCAGAAATCATTTTCCTAGTTAATGATGATCAAACTGACAGCTCTTAAATTTCTGGTTTCCACATCGTAACGCGTCTTGACAATTGTCAGCGAAAGCAGGGCCGGATTAAAACCTACAGAAGCCCTAGAGCAGTGGTTTCCAATTCGTTTTCATCGTGGGCCACTTTGGATTTTTTTTTCGGTCAGCGGGCCAGAATATATGAAAACGAAATTAACTTATATGCTATATAGACATTGGGGGCTAGGGAGGCTTATCTCCGTCTAGAAATTTTCTAATTCAATGAAATAACACTGAGGTAATAGCTTTAGCCCCTCCCTGGAAAAAAACTAGTCCCTCCCCCCCTGAAAGAAAATTAGCCCTCCCGAAAAAAAAATTCAGTTTCTTATCTTTTGTAGCCGGGCCAGTTTTTACTGTTCGTGGGCTGCTTATCGAGAATCACTGCCCTAGAAACTTTATACAGGGCGTTCCGAACACACCGGATCAAAAGTATATGGCCGTGATCCTTGTGCAAAATGGACCATACTGGACCCCTACATAGGCGGGGCCGGAAATAAATATCCATAGAATTATGCATATTTTTAGTTCGCAGAGGCGGGATCTATAATGACCAATGGAGCTTACAAACGAAGAACCAGCCTGCCTGTATATCTCAACTCTGGCACGGGGTTGCGAAATAGCAGCGACGAACTGGTTTCGATGTGTGTTGGCGGTTTCTTGTGATTGCTGAAATTGGCGACTTGATCCTATAATTAGCGCAATTTCATAAAGATTTCAAGGCTCCTACGTAGGGCTGGCAACTTCCAATTTTGAGGGCCTAAACACGTGCTTATTCTTAATAGTTAATCCAGCCCCATCTACGTACATGTGATTTAAACTTCATACCTGACCTTTGATTTAAAATTATACATCTGGACCACTTTTAAAATAAATTTCAAAATCATTTATTTCATGCTGAAATATTTAACTACTGTTTTTAGTTTAGTTTAAAGAGATAATTGAAACTTTTCCGCTTTATACGGACTCTTTATGTCGATTTTTAACATAGTATATAAGTTATTTAAGTAATTGAAAATTTTAATTGTTTGCAGAACTGAATAGTATCTTCCCTGAATTCGGGAACAACATGTAAACATTTCCCTTTCTTGACACAATCAGTAAATAATAATTGCTGGAAACAGAATAAGTGATACTTGAGAAAGTGTTTGATTGTTATCATTACATTTGAATTTCCTCTACGCAACTGTCTAAATTACAAATGCATTTTTGGATTAGAAAGCATTGCCACGAGCGCCTCTTAAAAAAATCTAAACCAATTTTTTAACCCTTTCTGAGTGTCTGCAATATTTCTATCGAACCACCTGTAGCATAGCAACTATGGTGACGTCAGTGTAAGCAACCCAAGTACACTTTCATTGCAGAAACGGGAGCAAAGCTGTAGTAGAAGTACTTATTGCAAATGCTTATACTAATTTTAAAAGTGATTTCTGCTACTGCGGTCATTGGTAAGTACGGTATTTTCAAATATTTTTTTTAAACCGATAAAATGCAAATCCGCTCTATTCGGAGAAAAAGTTTCATTTATGCATTATTTGTTAACCAATAAAAGCAACCGTAAACAACTAGGTACTGCAATAATGGCTGCGTTTATACGTGCGTGATGATGCAAAAGTGAGAGACAATCACACTTCAAGTGCTCATAGACGTATTTGAATCATGTATGATTGGTTTTCGCGACTTTTTGAAATTCTGAGAAGAAATACATCTCCACTTTAAGATGTTTCATACATAAAATACTTTTTGACATACTGTCATAAGTTGCAACTACAAATCTACAATGGATTGGTTAAGAGAGGGTGATTTGGTCTTATAGGCTTTCCCAGAGAGTGCGACTATTAATTAGTACTCACATAATCAACAGATTATTTTAGTATTGTAAAAATAAAACCTTTGTTAGAATTGTATGTATTACTTTTACATTTACGATACTATTACATTTACATTACTATTACATTTACGATAAAATGTGTAAGATAATAGTGTAAGACGGTAGTTTTTATTATTACACGTACTTTCAAAAATGATTAGTAAGACGTGTGTTTTAGAGCAAAGTTCGTGCTGAATATTACATTGCTGTTAGGATTACATGACAGATACTTTAAATTTCACTTTTTCAAAAGATTCTTCATATATTGTTTACAACGGCCCCCATAATAGCAATCGTAGCCAGGGGTGTGGCTACAAAAATAATTTTTAAGCATTACCCTTTCCAATATATATCATGATTAGTCATAAATTAATTTTCTTGTACTTCAAAAAAAAAAATTATTTTTCCATTTCAATGAGAGGGGAAGTAGGAGGTTGATCTGTATGTAAAACAATGCAAGCATTGTAGCGCTTCTATTTAAAATAGCGTTAATAGTTTTATAAATTCATATATATTTTAGTTGATATATATAATAGTTTAAATAATATTTATATCTTTTGACAAAATACCTTTTTATCATTCTTAACAATGAATGAAAATAGTAAATATTATGGAAGACAAGCAAATATTTTTTCTGATATAAGTATGCCATTTATTTCACGGTAATTTTTACGGAAAAGCTATCATAAACATGCTTTTTGAGTACATTTGCCGCGTTGATATTTTAGAGTGCTGACGTCTCGACTTTTGCGTGCGAGTTTTTCCCAGAAGATTGAAAAACAGGGCAAAAATACCGGAACGAAAAAATTAAACATTTTAATTGCTCACTTTAATATACGTTTAATTTTTTAATCTGCTTCTCATAATATTGTGAATAAGGTTAAATAAACACAAGTTGAGACATCACTACAACAGAAATAACAATACGGTAGATACACTCAAAAAGGTTTATCCATAATCCCAAATTTTATTGGTAAGTTTGAAAATTCATATAATAAAATATACGTGATCAGACAGACAGATCTCGTGTAAAAATGATACCTTTATTTTAATTTGCACACAGCAGAAACTGATATTTATATTTTTTGTCTTCCATTAAGGTGTAGCGAAAAAGCTATTTTCGCCCATTAAGGAAAAGCGAAAAGCCTGAAAGCAAACAATAATGCAGTTTTCATCGCCATCTTTATCAAGAGCCTCCAACAATTCTGTGACATCCCAATATTCAGTTGAAGAACTCCAAGGTAAGAATATTAATAATAAAACCTGACTCTTTTATAAATTACATATTATAGGTTCTTGCATATTTTTAGCAAAATGAAACTTTTTAGTACTGAAAAATATTTTGCTTTTAGCCAAGGCCGCAGCTAGGATTTAATTTCGAGGAATTCAAATTTTTGTTCAGCATGTATCAATATAAGTACAGCAGGTAGGTCTGTGGCCAGAGGGGAGTTATGGGGAAGGGAATAAAATTTTTTAGGGCATGCATTGATACAACCACAGCATGTACCTACCGTTCGATTTAAAGAATATATCGTTATAACGTATCATATATTAATGCAGTGGCAACATGGCGATATAATTTTTTTTTTTAATTTCAAGGCGAACATTAAAAATATTTATACAAATAATCAAATACGAGAATATTTTTGGCAGAGGATATGGCATATGTAGTGCGATGAAAGCTCAAACTGGGGGGAGAAAGAAAAATAATTTTTTATATAATGTCCCCTCTTTAAAGAAAGTTCTATCTTTCTATATATTTTTTAGAGTATTCTTGAACGAGTGCTCTACAAAACGAGATCTTGTGGTCAGAAATTGGTAATTATTCAAGGGGTTTGAGAGTTTTTTTTCTTCCCTTCTTACAAGTCTGATAAGTAAATGCATATAACTTACGTATTTTTGCAGTCTTATTACAAATTTAGTTTTGGGATCTGCGGACAGATGTAATCTCTAAGACCCCCACCACGATACGGACATGTTTTTAGCAGTCATAATAAGATTTTGCAGTTATTACTTTTTTTTCAGTTCCAGCGTAATAAAACTTAATACAAACTAAGGTTTTCCATTCTTTTCCATTTCTGACCTAACAATTAGAAACGAATTATTTCTATGCTGGTTCCAAGTGTTTCAATAGATGTAAATCATTAACTGTTCACCATCATGTACTAATACATCAGGTTGAATAAACATCATTATTATTATACGCAGTATATATGTGTGCTCGCATTTGGCAGTATAGACTCGAGACGGGCCGTGCCCAGTACACAAGATTTATTTCTTTACGTCATTCAGACGTTGTATTTAGAAATTTCCTTATTATTATAACATGGTCATTTAGACAAAAAATAACTTACATGTATCTACACTATTCTTAATTCAAAACTAACAAGGGAACCCCTTTTGCTGTTCACTGCACTTTGAGATCAGACCTATGGGAGATATAGTGCTTGACTTCCTGATCACAAATATGTAATCATTTGTCTGCTATAATGGTGTGACAATTTTTTATGAATATTTGAAATCCAAAAATGACACTTTTTTCGCCGGGTTTGATATTTTTTAATCGCACTGTATGTGAGCAAAAACAGGTTTGAAGTCGGTAAGATTATGAAGGATCATCGTATTTAACGGATAAAAATAAAAAATTATGTCTCAGCTAATTTAAACAGTATAAAAAAATTAATATGAAAAATGAACTTTTAGCATAGATATTTGGCGAATTTGGCGACAATTTTGAAGAGTTGGCGGGACATTTAAGTTTCGCATTCCACTAGCTATATAAACTCGTCCGCAAGTGTAACGTCAATATAGTTGTACGAGTTTCCGATTGTGAGAAAATGAAAAATATAGTGAACATAATTCAATCCGTTTTGAATTTGGTCGTTAATAAATACGACACGCTTCCGTCGTTAATAACTGACCAAGAACTTAAGGAAAGTCGGGAAGTATTGTCGAAAATCGAAAACATAATTTTTAATAACAATGTCAGTGAAAGTATCAGTTTAGATTTTGAAGACAATTGTGATTTCCGTATCGACGAAGAAAGTGATATTAGTATAGTCGGTGACGAATATTATAACTGTACTGTAAAGGGCGATCAATTGGCAAATGAATTCAGTTTAGAAAATATGCAAACAATTGTTCAGTATTTTGACAGTTGTCAAAAAAATAAATTCCAGAAAACAAACAGGAGATATCCAACAGTAAAATACCCTACTTATATTTCGAGGTTTAGAAAATATATATCAAATATGGGCACAAATATAGAAAAGTATAAAATAATAAAAAATGAAATGTTAGCCAGATTTACAAAAGCTAGGGAAAATTATTTACCTGTTCATGATATAGATTTGAAAAGATGGGCGATCCTGAAATCCCAAGAGTTAGGATTTGAGGATTTTAAATGTTCCGATAATTTTATAGATAATTTTAAGAGCCAAAACAAAATAGTTGCGCGGAAAGTAACAAAATATATCACTCAAATATACACCCAGAATATGGGTAATATAGAAGATAGTTGGAAGCAAAGCGACTCACTGTCGAGAAACTCTCTGTCAGCCTTCGAGAAAACGTTTTAAAGCTATATTAAAGCATATAGTTCAAAAACTGTGCCCATTGTGTTATTTTACGATTGTGATACTATTGCGATAGAAAATAGTGCCATAGAATTTATTTTGCATACGAGAAATGTTACTGCTAATATTATAATCCCCCAACAGATTTTTAACTCTGATCAAAGTGGTTTTAATTATTTTCTTCCAAATTAAAGGCAGCTATCGCATAAAGGTGAAAAACAGACATTTTCTTTAATAGGGTCTGATTTTGGCAGAACACATTCATATACAATAATGCCAATAATATCAATGAATGGGGAACTGACAGGGAAAATGTTACTTCGTTTAAGAGAAGCTGCGGGACGATTCGGCCTGACTGTCAAAAAGAATTTATTTCAACCTCCAAACTTATATATTACATGCTCCAAGTCGGAAAAAATCAAAATGAGAAAGTGGGTAGAATGTTGTATGAAACCCATCATGTCTCCTCCTTCCTGTGTTTTACTAAGCTAATGGACAGGTAGTACAGACCCAAACACTTATTAAGATTTTCCGGAAAATTGTATATCCTTGCAAATACCCCCAAAACAACATCCCTCATACAATCGCTGGATGTTTATTTCTTTCGACAATATAAAAAATTTGTAAAAAAAATAATCAACAGAATAGCAATCGATGAAATGGATATTGACATACGACATCGAAATGAGATAATAAAAATGCATTCTTTGGTTCACAATCAATTACAGTCTAAAAAATATCGCCCTATATTACAATATGCTTGGTTTAGGTGCTGTTATAGCGATCATGATCCCGGAAAATTCAAAAATGTTGAGGAAATTTCTTTTGAAATTGAATACAACAATTGTAGCCGAGATAATTGCAAAAATCTGTCATTCTTAAAATGTGCCCACTGTGATCAATTGCTTTGCTTCACTCTTTTCTTTTTTTGTACTGTATCACTTTCAGGACTTTCCTGAGATGTACACAGTTTAATTTTTCTCATTTTTAAATAAAGAGCATAATTCAACAATTAATCCACAATTTATGGTTACATAACTTCATGAAATAAAGTACATTTCATGAAATTTTGTTCACATTTTTTCTAATTACAATAAATGCATTTTCAAATAGCCTACTATTAAGTTTTGTTCACAATTTTTTTAAATTCCATGGTTGCAACAGCATGTGATATGCAATGACCACATCCAGGTTGGATAAATATAGCAACTTTTCATTATTCATACGCATATATTCATACATCTCATATATGGATACTCATATATTCATACATCTCATATATATATAGATACTCATATATTCATACATCTCATATATGGATACTCATATATTCATACATCTCATATATGGATACTCATATATTAATACATCTCATATATTCATACATTTCATTTATTCTTACTCACATATTCACACATCTTGTATATGAATACTCATATATTCATTCATTCATACATTTCATTTATTTATACTCATGTATGCATGCTTATATGTATTCATGTGCTTCTTTTCCTTATGAGATAATATTTTGGAAAAAGAAATGTAAAAGAAACTTGACATGGGCTGCGATAATACGAAATAACTACCTCGAACGAAAACCTGGAGTAGCCTTCAAAATTGTCCTCAATTTCGCCAAGTATCTATTCTAAAAGTTAATTTTTCATATTAATTATTTTACACTGTTTGAATTAGCTAAAACATAATTTTTTATTTTTATCCGTTAAATACGATGATCTATCATAATTTTAGAGACTTCAAACCTGTTTTTACTCACATACAGTGCGATTACAAAATATCAAACCTGGCGAAAAAAGTAATTTTTGGACTTCAAATATTCATAAAAAATTGTCATGTCATTTTAGCAGACAAATGATTACATATTCGTGATCAGAAAGTCAAGCACTATCATCTTCCATAGGTCTGATATCAAAGTGCAGTGAACAGCGAAAGGGGTTCCCTTGTAAGCTGTTTTCCCAAAATATCTTAACCTACCTGCCTTCACACCCCTATGCGCATTAATTATTCGTTTTTTGATCCATTCAAAAGAGAGCCACATTCATGCTTTCATGTTGAACTACTGTTTACTAGGATAGAAAATTTAACTTTATGTTAAAACTAACTTCCTTAATGCAATATTTAAATGCTTTTACATTACGCATTATATCTACTCAATATTTAAAACTAAAATTTCAATCACGTGAGAGAAATTGATTTTACCCATCATTAACGTCAAATTCCTTCTCAAAAATATGTCTCACTGTTGTTTTGCCTTTGCGTATGAGTTCGATTTCCTACAACGGAAACCGCGAATAAATTTAAGGTGGATCGAAGTTTGTTATTGAGGACTTGCGCGGGAAAATACCTGAATCGATTTTTCCGTGGCGAGTTTCCTCACGATCAATTAATCTACATGGTCATTAAAAATAAAAAGTTTCGACTATAAAATTTTGCGAAAATGTATTTATTACTTTACAGTATTTATTATACACAGTAACGCATTGTTAGTAAACCTTTATTGTCACACACACATGTATATATACACGGGCAGGGGATCCCAAAAATTCATAAACATTTCAATAATTCACAAAAATCGAATAAATTGGTGTATTAGAGGGCAGTTTGCATGAAAATGAAGCGTAAGGAGGGTAATTTTTTCCAATAAATAAATAAATGAATAAAAACAAATAAATAAATGCAAGCGGGACACTACTCGTGGACATCGTTTGGCAAAGGCAGGGGTCAGTTGCCCTCCTCAGAATTGAAATATATGCAATATTTTTAATACATTAAAAGGTTAAAATGGTTATTTCCTTTGGGTTAACATTGGCAAAAAATTGCCCCCCCCCCCTGTAATTTGCCTTAACGGCGCCCTTGGTATCACCTCATATCTTATCTTCAGTGAAGCAGTTTTTTGTGTTCTTGTGATCGCATTAAATTTGGTCAAGAACGATTAATCAGCCGTTATTTCAACAATACGTGCCCCTCCCCGCGTTCTCCGGACATGACATCTGTGGATTTTTGATTGCAAGGCTATTTAAAATACCGAATGTACCTGGGCCACTCATCCTTTTTAGCTTAAGTAGAAAACGCCGTTTGTACCACGAAGTCGTTGACATCAACTGGGTATCTTCCACGCTGCTGTATACAACGTTCTCTCTTTTTCACTCCCGCTTGCCTGACAGTTCTTTGTGATAATGCACAGGCACACTGGGCATTTATTGTTGCGATATGCTACGGGTTTGATGCATATAAATTAATAGTTTTCAATGCTATTCTGACTACGAACACTGCTCTTGCCCTCTGTCGGTAAAAAATTCGAATTTTTATTATTTGGGGTGGGTGGGAGGTAATCCCCCTCCTTGTGCTTCATTTTCCTGTAAACCATACTGTGATGTACCGATTCGTATATATATTCGATTTTTATGAATTATTGAAATATCCACGAGTTTATGTGGCATTCTCTCTCTCTCTCTCTCTATATATATATATGAGGCGTTGAAAACAACAGTGGTATAAGTCACAAAAATGAATTTTTTGAGTTAAGCCTTTGATAGTTAAGTCCATCCTCTGGGGTTGCCTTGTTGCCTGTAACACAAGTATATATCCATAATATAATTAATAGGCTACAGAATGGCACCACGTTACTATTGGCCAAAACGAAACTGGCGGTTCGTTAGACGCAAACCCTTTCGCATCTTATTTTAAGCAAAATTGGACTCGTATCATTGTTGTTTTCAAGGCCTCATATAATAAAGTTAATAATGCCTAACAAATACGATAGAAAGTTTATAATTGGAACCGTCGGTTTTTAGAACTGTTCTTTAAAAATACAGTGTTGACAAAAAAAATTAAACAAGAAGCAAAAGTAAAATATTATTAATAAGTGAAATTCAAGAAAAAGAAAACCAAAACCCATCAAATGTATGAGATTGAAAGTAAATTAATATACTGTTACTTTTTATTTAAAATTTTCTTATCTCGTCGAATACTTAGTTGGGTTCTTGATTATCGGAATCTGGGTTCAGTAGAGGTTTTGACAATCCATCCACGCCTACTATAATAAATTTAAGAAATAACCACACATATTATTGTAGAAATAACCATAAATAATATATAGAAATAACCACACATATATACTATTATTATTTATCCGCGGCACTTCTTTTCCAATAATAACTTTTACGGGATTGTTCTATACCTGAGTTGTTCAATCTTTTCGAACAGCGGGCCACTTAAAAAAAATTACAGTTTTCTCGGGCCAGCGGTTTTGTTAAAAAAAAACAAAAAAACAACCAGCCTCCTTTCAGTTTTTTCCGGTGATTTGTTTGTTCACTAAAAGGGTCACCCATGCTGTCCCTGCGGTTTTGCGAGAAAAAAATCTAAAGTTTTTGTTTGGGGAATTTTTTTTTTATTCCAAACAGTTGTCAGCGGGCCGGATTGTGGTCTGCGAGCCGTATGTTGGACAACACTGTTCAATACAATACAAGGCTCGAATTTAATGATAATTTGGTGAACTGTTTTAAAACGACCACAATTTTTTTTTTAAGTACATGACAATTATATACGCAATTTTAAATGCTGCCCATATTAATCATATGCACGACCTACCCAAAAATTTTAACCTCTGTATCAAAACAATCGCAAACAGAAATATTTCCAATATAAATCCATACGATATGTTAATGATACATTATTTGATCTAATACAAGGAGTGTAGGAAACGTAATAACGTACATCCTTGCCTACCAGATAAATGTTTTCTATCAAAGGACTTTATTTTGTAGCTATAAGCAAAACTGGGGGGGGGGGCACTTATCCCCTTGTAAAAAATTACAAGTGAATACTATGTATGGAGCCACTGATGTACGCAAGGGGAGGTTGATGAGGGTTATGACCCCTCACATTACGACACAATTCTACATACATATGCAGTTGCTCCGTACCCACCTCCCATATGAACGTTTTGAGTACGCTGTGTGTAGCATTGGGTTAGGAACTATAGGATTTAGACTTTAGGAACCCTTAGATTTCGAGGTTGGCTACGCCAACGCATATAGCGTGTGTTTTTAAAGCAAATGATACAAAATTACTGAATTGCAGAATTAAAATTGACTAGTTACTAAAAAGTTATATTTTGTTCGTGATAATTCCGACACCCAAGTTTTTTAACTCAAACTAGATCTTTTTGTTATAGGAGAGAAAGAGGCATCGTCCCCGACCGAGATTCGAACTAGGGTCTCTCCGTTGAGCTCTAGCGCATTAACCGCTAGGCCACCGAGGACGGAAAGCGGAACTCCCCGTTCGCCGTATATATAAGTTGTTGTTAATAACGTTATATATAAGTTGTTAATAACGTTATATGTAAGTTGTTGTTAATAACGTTATATATAAGTTGTATTGTTAACCTTTTCAAGGATAAAACAATTGCCATATAATGGTTAACATAGAAATTCTTTCGGGGCAAAAGTTTCGTGGAAATAATGAGATACATTCTCCCATAGCTTAAACTAGAGCCATGCTTGTTATAGAATAAAAGAGGCATCAATTCAGACGCAGATCTGCACACACCATACTACTTCTTTTTTCCCATAACAAAAAGCTAGTTTGATGGAAAACGTGGTGTCCGAATTATCACGCATAATTATTCCCCATGAAATATAAACGCGTCTGAGGTTTTCTTTGTCGCGTTGACCACTATGCACCGTTTTATTCCTGAAAAGGGTAATAATATCTTGGCAAATATTTTGTTACATAGATTTCTTTATGAATAGAAAGAAAACTTCGTATGAAAAGCAAAGCAAAATGAAATGAGAGACGATTTGAAATTCTCATAAAAATTACGTCCATATTTTATATCTTCTAATACACACATACTTACCTATACACCTAGACCTACATAACACTTTCACGATAACTATAATTCATTGCGGTGAGATCTTCAAATTATATAAAATTTACTTATATTCCTGCATTATTGTTATATTATGTATATACCCTGTCTATCTATGTATTGTTATGATGGCTCTGCATGGTGACAACCACATGAACGCCCTACCTCCGAAAACGCATCCTCATTATTAAGCGGGGTGTGAGTATATCAACTTACTCAATATATCATTTTTTTACTTAATGCCACTATTTCTTATGTAGCATATCTATTTCCTTCTTTTTTATTTAATATACTATCTGTAACTTTTCGGGTTCAATGTCGAAAATATCTTTCAACGAAATCAGAAAATAGAAAATGGATATCTATAGGGACCTAACTCTACGGCAGCACAGTAGTAACGGCTTTGCCTAACGTACTGTTAACACGGGTTTGACTCCCAACTGTGTCTTCCCCCACCTCAAAAAAAAAAACGCTTACCGACTAACTCTTCACTATAGTCCGGAGCTCGGTTTCCATGGAAGCGGAGGTTCGAATTCCTCAGAAATCCATAGGTCCCGGCACAGCATTACCTTTGCTGTCTCTGTGCCGTGAAAGATCATAAACATTATAAGTGGGCAAGACCGTAATTAGGATTTAGTTTCGGGGGGGGAGTCAAAAATTTTTACAGCATGTATCGATACAATCACAGCATGCAAGGCCGTAGCCAAGTCCCATTAAAAATTTAGTTTTGGGGGCCGGTCCCCAAGACCCCCTGGATACGGGCATGTAAGTGGGTATCAAAGACTTCGCTCATACCAGCGATTTAGGGAAACACGAAGGTTGCTGTAATCGCACCACTGAATTTTGTGTTATTTATTTTAACTCACTTACCCCAAGAAATACGGATGCTAAAGCTTAAATTGTCAAGTGTGTTTTGCAGCCTCGGGACACCATATAGAACTATTAGCAAACTTATCCCATTTAGACTTGAATCATTTGTTTATATGTTTATATGCACTTAAATGAGTGTTTTTTATGCTGAAAACAAATTTATTTACAAAATTACAGTAGGAACATATTCTGCATAATCTTATCATCTCTTTAAAAAAGAATCTCATTTCGATTAATTTTGAAAAATCCGGGAGTTTACGCGAGCGTGTATATAACTATTTTACTCATTATATCAGTTTTGGAAAATGCATTTCTATTTATTAAAATTAATAATTTTCAAAAAATTGTATGTTTTTTTTGTGTTTTTTTTTTTAAGACTCAGCATTGACAGTTATCAAACATCGCTGCACATAAACATTAGCAGAGAATTTGCTAAAATTCTTAGATGGTTCGGAGAGGAAGAATGAGCTGAAAAAAGATTAGAAATAGTTAAAGTTGTCGATCGATTTCGATTAAGTTATCTGCTTTTTCTCCAAAGTACAGGTTTGACCGTTTGAGTTTTGAAATCAATCTAGTTATTGATCCCATGTTCGTTACACTACGCAATAGGAATGGTTCCAGAGATTTCAAAAGAGACTTCAATAATGCGGAACATTACTTTGGAGAATTCTGGAATGGGTATGTCGCATTAAATAAATTAAAATCGATGCATATATACAGATAGCGAAATAAACGAAACTTGAATACAGAACATATGCTTGTTTTTAGCTATCAAAATACTCTGGTTTCCAAATACTAAGGAACAGACTGAAATTCGGAGATTTCATGAAGTGTAGAAAATATAATAGGCGCTCACACCAAACCAGAATTTCTAAATAACATAGTGACAAATAATAATAGAACATTAGTCCACGAAACCGCCTATATCTCTTATTTCAATTCTATTGAGAATACTTATAATGCTTTAGGGAGGTGTATATATTACAGCTCGCAAATTCTCTTCCTAAAACGAACGTACAGAAACTTAGAAGTATCTTAATTAATCAAATCGAAGGTTTTAGTTCCGCAAAAGCTTCTGAACACTCACGATGAGTATGAAATACTGGTCACATAAAAACGTACACGCAAATCTCACTCCGAACGCCAGAAAATAGAGTTTTAAATAAGTAGTGCAGAAGTAAGTAGGGAGCATAACGCTCTACTTCGGTTAGAAGTAGAGCTGACTCAACAATAAATACGAGGAGATTGAATAAGTAAGGTAACAATACCTTTCATTATAGAATTTATATAACTAGTACATATATTTATTATTACATGATCATACTATCATTCCCATACTTGTCCCCAGACACTGGTTTAGGCAAGGTTGGGCCACAATCTAACCCGCCGACAACTGTCCCAAAACAAATATTTAAAACTTTTTTTCAAGAAATAAGGAAAAACCACTGGGACAGCATGAGTGATCCCTTTCTATATCACAAGTAAACAAACAAATAAATGGAAGAAACTCTGAAGGAAGTGGTCAGGTTTTTTTAATGAAACCCCTGGTCTGCGAGATCCATGAAATTGTTTTAAGTGGCCCGCTGCTCAAAAAGGCTGGACAATTTTTAAGTAGCCCGCTGCTCAAAAAGGTTGGACAACCCTAGTTTA
>QLNU02015360.1:153158869-153194848 GCA_006491805.2 Dysdera silvatica | reverse complement strand
TTGTAATTTTCACTTTTCTAGAGGGATAAACTTTTTTTGGGGAACTAAGACACCCTTAGTCCTCCCTCGTGTGACACCAATAATTTAAGTAAACATATAGCTGCGTATTTGTTTCCCCGAATAATGTTTGCTGGAACTGTCTATATTCATTTAAGCAGTGGGGGGACTGATGTTCATTATAGTAAACAAACGCAATCTTCACTATTTTTATAAACCATAACCACGTTCGTCTAGCGGTCTAAGACACTCCCGTCTAAACGCAGAGACCCTGGTTCGAATCCAGGATGGGGACGGCGTCTCTTTTTCTCCAGAAAAGCTCTAGTTTGAGCTACATACACGTGGGTGGCAAAAATTATTGTATAATAAGTAGATATTGCGCAATTTCTATAATTGTATGCTAAAACGATTTTGTTTTAAATTTTATTTCGTCAAGAAATATGAAATACGTTTTAAACATCTCTTTCTCTTGTGTCATCAGCATTTCATTTAAAAATCAAATTACGGAATAATAATAAGTTTATTTTCTACACACACAATTACACTGAAACATTCTATTATTTGAAACAAGAACACATTTTTAACTAGTGACATCTCCTTTGTTGAGAAATATTTTTTATTAATAATATGAGATATAATATTCAATATTCTCATCGTTTTAAAATGTTCTTTGATATATTCAATAACTTCACTTCATGTTTTATATATACTAATAATTATAACTGTTGATCAATGATTACAATTATATTACCTCTCATTAGCGTATGTTCTGTATTTCCGTAACACTTTTGATCCACCTCCTCTCAATCAATGCACTCCTTCTGGAGGTCCAAGTAAATACCAGTGGCATAATTAGCTTCAGACCTGATAACATTCTCATCTATTCCAGCCCTCTTTACTTACAAGGGAACCACTTTTGTGGAAGCTCGCACTTTGAGACAAGACATATCACAAATGATAGTCCCTAAGCTCCTTATTAAGAATATGAAATCAAAGAACTTAAGGACTATCGTTTGTGATAAGTCTTGTCTCAAAGTGCAAGCTTCCACAAAAGTGGTTCCCTTGTTAGAACACTTTCTATCACCCTCAGTAATTTCTTAAATAATTTCAAATTACTCAGTTTGTTATATTCGTAAGGTAACTTGTTTCACAATTTGGGTCCTCTGAAAATATATCACATAATCCCCTTATCTGGCCTTCTTTGGATTGTTTGCTTCCAATCAATTTCAAAGAGCAAATTTTTTGTGTGAACGATTATGAATCTGATGAGTTTTCCAAAGTTTAACCCATTTTTAAAATTTAGCAGAGTAAGGAACGGTTCAATGCAATATGTGCGATTAAAGGACAAAATATCAATAGTATTAATACAATTAAGAGATATATAAGTATATAAACTTAGTTAAAAAAAACACCCTTTTCATAATAAGTTTGGACCGATATATTAAAAAAAAATTGTTGTTTCAAGGTAAACATAATTTTATTAAATTTGTAATTTCAGTTATTTTTTACTTGAATGTTTCACATAGGTGTAAATTTTTTAGTACACGTTTTGTATTTATAAAAAAGATTTTTTTTTATTTTATCAAAAATGTAGATGTATTACACATTTAGATATATATACACTTTAAATCTTTGATTTGCCTTCAGAGGCAAAATATTGAAGGCATTTAATTTTTTAAAATATATGAATTAACCACAAGATGTCATATTTAAAAATAATGCAATGTCTTTCACTGTTAGAGTTATTTGTTGTACATAACAGCATAGAAACATTTTAAAGAGCATTAGCAACAAGTATTTGGTAAAAAAATTAAATTTTGATAAGCCTAATTTTACAATCGTAGGGGGCAGCTACCCTAATATTTCCGCCAATTAGTACCATGGTTTCTGCCATTACTTTTTCTTTCGGGATATTTATGTATCTTTTATTATAAATAAAGTTTATATTTGTATGAATTAAAAATTGTTATATAAAATGTAGTTTGAAAATACTTACCTATTTCTTATTCTGATATATACTTGCAGAGAAAATTGGAGAACTACGAAAACAACATAAAGAGAATGTAGGAGAGTTCATGAAAGTGCAATCACTTCAAAGGGAAAAAGTGATACAAAGACTTGAAGAAAAATTAGCAGAAAGGCGAAATAGAAGGGAAAGAAAGATAGAGCAATTCACGCCAGTATCCATATAGAATTGACAGAACTTGTTTAAATATGTTTATAGCCCAAATGAATTATTTAATAAGTTTAAGTTATAAGTCTAAGGCAAAGACAGATCCAGAAAAATTTTCAAGGTGGGGGTGCAAAGCTTGAAAACCAATTTAGATCTATTCCGTAAAATTGGTTGTCAAGTTCTAATGTAATGTAAGTAATAATGAGTGTAAATTTATTATCGGTGGGTGTGTCCTTGATCTAAGGCATGTAAGTTGAAATACAATGCTATAGTTGCTTGTACTTTTCAGTAACCAGTTTCACATATAAGAGCTAATATCAGAAGCTACTTTCAAATCATCAGTTTTTTAAAGTAACATTTACATGTGTTCAGTTTCTGATGTTTTGCCTCATTCCTCTAACGAAATAGGCGAGAACGTCCACTTAAAGGCAACACACTTGAGCATTAAGACTTGCCTCACTGACTTTAGTTTCTGAGAAAACTTTATTATTGAATAATGCACATATAATTAAAAAGTAATCACTTATTACATTTATTACTATCATGTGCCTTTAAATTTCTTAACTATCAGCTAGATTTTCAAATTAAATGTATTTGACAATGATTGAAAATTTGAGAGAAATATTACCTACATTAACAAAAGAAAATGTATTAAAAATGTCAAAATCAGAAATTTTATAACATAAGAATCTGAAGAACCTCATGATATATTCAATGCGTGTAGGATAACATTGTGAATTATATTATTAATCTAACTAAAATAAAATATAGTAAAATTGTGCCAATCCAAACTGATTGAGTTCAACATTAGTTCAGATTAGCAAAATCATTGGAGACTAGATTTTACAGCATTTTATTATATGTGTGCTCTTACCAGTGGCATTGGAAAGAGGGGCTCCAGCTCCCCGCCATTGGATACTAAAGCATATTTCTATAATACTGCATCACATGATCTTCTCCAGAGCTACTTGAAGTCCTCCCCTCCATAATTTTTTTAATTGTTACAGCATTGGATCTCATCAAATAAATACATGTAGAGCAACAGAGAAATTAAAACTAACCTTACATTTATGAAATAATAACAAGATATGTTGTTTCATATCATCATTCCGCTTCAGGGTTTAAGCTGGCTCAAAACATGCTGTCGCAAAAATGCTAAAATGGGAAAAAAAAGTTGTAGCAAAATGCTAAAAATATTAGTTGGTCAGCTTGCCTCCCTTTCCCCAGTTGTAGTTTGCCCTTGAGTAATAAGTAAGGGGATGGGGTGTTCAAATATGTGCTGTTAAGAATTTTGAAGAGGAAACAAAAAGAAACAAGAAAAGATCGCTGAAGTGCAAAACGGATATTCTGGAATCGAGGAATCCTGTTTTCAGAGAATAAACTGTGGTTAAAAATGCCTGTCGCATTTTCGCGATGGGCAATAATTTTTTCTTCGCATTTTCGAGCAACTCGTCGCATTTTGCGAAAAATGAGACTACAGCTTAAACCTTGTTCTGCTTTCACCAGAAGACTTAAATTTGGAATTAACAAAAGAGCTGGAAAGAATAACCATGTATGCATAAAATAGTATTTTTAACTGTATTATTTTTAAATTATTCTCGATAAAAAAATCATGGTTGATGACAAAAAATATGATATTGGTTTAATTTAATTAATTGTATAAATTAAATATACATTCTACTTATTTTTTCTCTCTATCAGTTCGGATTAGTGTTTTACTGTAGTTTCAAATTTGAAAATGTAATGGACCAAACTGTTCCTTCTTATAATGTCTAGAAACTTGTAAATAAGGAGAAAAAATTAAAACCTGCTTTTTATCAGTTGTTAATTTAAATTTTTGTTAAAATGGTAAAGTTGAGTTTGTATAAAATTTGAATCTTAGATTTTCTAATTATATAATACATATGATTTCTGCATTGTTCATCTTTCACTATACAGTAGAACTTGTGTTAACTGAAACAAAGAGGAAGGGGGAAAGCATGATTTCAGATAAAATATAAATTGTGATTTCTTAAGTTAAAAGGTGGAAATAGGCAACCAAAGCTCAATATGCACTCTAATAATTAAGTATATATTAAAATCATGTACTGTATTTTGTAATCTCCAGAATGTTTTTATTTTATTATTATTTTTTTTTTTAATCTTCAATTTTCCTTTGCTTCGTCCTTTCACATCGTTTTCATGCAGTGGTATCTTGCTATCTTTTCATTAGATGAATGTCTGAAGGTTGTGTTCCATCAGATTGATTGTTCTTTTATGGCACAAGGACAGCAAGGGTCATTCTGCACCATCATCAGATTGTTTAATAAACCGTAATGCAATCTGAAAGGAAGCACAGTACATGCTAAAGTTTGTAGGAAAAGCCTGTATGGTATTTCAGATAAGTTTTCTTACTCAAAACTAGTAGAAAGATTCTTACCTCTAAAGCACTGAAGCCCTTGTCAGCGGTGATATGACTGTCTCTCTCTCTCTTGAATGCTCTCCAAGAAGCTACTCCCATGGTGCTATTCCAGATGCAAGAAGACGACAATGATGTAGTCTTCTTGCATCTGGAATAGCACCATGTCAACCATGTCTTGGTCATTAAAATCAAGTTCAGAATCATCGCCATTTATCCATCCACTAATTCCACTTTGAAAATGATCCTGGATGTAAAGAAATAAATCAAAGAGGTTTTGGAAATTACCTTTTTCTTCATCAGAAATCAAAATTCTGTCGATCAGTTTATTCCAACATTTTACTAATATACTGCACAAGATTTCGTATTTTGTCAGGAAAAGTCTATTTCTTTTAAAAATCGTTAAAAAAACATCGCTTTTAATATTGTGCATATTTTAGTTAAAAGTATTTCAGTTAATGGAGCTTCTGCTGTATTTGCAATAACCATTTTACTACTTTTTGTCATTCTTCTATATCCACTGTAGCCCATAAACTGAAAATCTGTATAAAAAGAGACTAGAATAGCTAAACAGGTATAAAATGTATTTAATACCAGATCAAGATAAAATTTATGAAAGAGAATTTCATGGAAGAAAAAAAGATAAAAACTTAAATCATTTTGTTTTGATGCGAGTTTAAATACTCATACACAGCTTTAGAAAAAACTTTAATGAATAATCTGAAATATTTACATACCATCAAGATAAATTACGTTGATTGCTTGTTGGCTAGTGAAACATATTTATAATAAAAGAACATTTTTCTGTGAAATAACTGTTGTGCTCACACATTGTTTTACAGAACCTGTCAATTTCTGGAAGTACTTCCATTTGTCAGCAGCACCAAACTATTTAAGCATCATTATGTTTATATGCATATGTTTTTATAAATGGAATGTTTTGTTTATTATAAGTGCATATACAGTGAAATCTGCCTATAATTAAACTCTAAGGACTGGGAAAACATATCGTTACACAGTTTATTGTTATAGACAAAGTGAAACCAAATACACCTTATGACGGAAGTTATTTAATTTAGGTGTAACATCATTTTTAATAATTTCATGTTAAACAAATTATTGAACATTATAGATTAGGAATGTAGCTGATCAACAAGAAACTAGCAGTTGCATTATTATTGCTTTAGTTGAGGGATATAAAATGAAAGAATTTTCAAAGCCGTTTAGAGGTGATGAAAGGTTTTTTTTTTTGTTTATTCTCAAGCTAGAAAGATAATTCTCTATTTTATAACCATCTGCATTTGCATATACAATATTCAACACTAACTTAAAATGGATTTTCAATGACTGCATTGCTTTACAAAGTCTTGGACGCGATATATGGCTAAAGTTCTGAAAGTGCAAAATTATCGTTATATATAGGTTTAGCCAAAATTAACTATTACAGGTTTACTCAAAATTACCACTATAGTCAAGTTTGGTAAACATTAGTATTATAGGAAATCTGCTGGGCCGCAGTAAATATCATTACATATATAGATTACACTGCATAAAATTTATTGACAAAAATCATCTTAAAAGTTTTTTACCCGATTATAATATTTTTTATTTTGGCTTAAAAAAAATGTATATAATGGCAAACAAACCTGAAGACTTTGCATGTGTGATTGTGGAAAAATAAATTATGTGCTCATTCAATGCAGAATATACAAAAATATTTTCTCATTTTTTAATACCCATTTATAAAAAAATTAATATTCCTTTATTATCTATAACTGGAGGTTTTACTTACAAGTTATGGCTCAGGTCCAAAAGGGGGACAATTTGCATACTGGCTGACCAAAGTCTGAACTACAATCAAAAATTTTTAAATTGAAGTTTAAATATATCAACTAAATATTACATAACGATCATATACAAATTTTTGTGACTAATCTATTAGTTAAATGAAGTTATATATACATTATAATAACAAAAAATTGAAACACGCTATTAATAGTAGCTTAGTAGGAACACCACCACATGGCATTAGTGGTGTCTGGGGAACTTCACTGGAATTATCACTTTATGCAGAAAATTGGCTTTTTCTATTAAACATAAAACATTTTAAAGCTTCTAATTAAAATTATCGAACACAAAAACAGGAGAACAATTAAAACAAAAAAATGAGACATGATGGAAATTAATATATCATTCTTCGTCAACACACACACTGTCGGTCAAAACTTGTTCCTTATCATTGCGAATGTAGTTATATTCATCTCTGATAAGTGGTGCCATGTGGTGGGCTACTTTAATGTTAATTTTAAACACTGGACTATATTTACTCGTATATTCCCTCCACATACATATACATAGGCGTAATTTGAAGGGGGCATTTCCTCCAGTTTTTTTTTTGGGAGAGAGAGAGGCAAAATCAAACTTTTTCTCATATGATTTTGGTTTTTTGCTCCCCCCCCCCACCCCAGTTTATGCCATATTTAACCCCCAAGATACGTCTATGCATATATAGTGAAAATCGGTTATAATGACCTCCGCTTGGTTTATATCAGTTATATTGATCTTGCAAATTCAATCATTATTACCAATAGTCAAAACGATATTTTTAAAATCATTTTGAAGTAATATACTTTAGAGCTTTATAAACTGTTGTGATAGTAAAAAGTATTAAACTTGGTTTTAAAATTAAAAATATAATGAATTACTGTGTATATTAAATTATATTGATAATCATACTAAATACATATTTAAAAAAAATTGGAGAAAATATTAAAGTACATAATACAGAAAACAAATGTGATCAATATTATTTTCACAATATTAATGGATCTGATATTTCCAAGCAGTGCCGGTTAAAGGTTTTTATGGACAATAGGCTGGAAGGGTAGAGGGCCTTTAAAGAATGTGGCCTCCATGATATCAACATAGTTTTTAAAATTATTAGAGGCCCAAGCACATATTATGTACATTTATACATTGCAATATATGTAAAATTGTAATTTATTTCACTACTGGGGATGAGCACCACAAGCCCATTTAACTCAATGCCTATGTCTTGTGACATTCAAGGAATAAACTTTGAGTTTTACAATTTTTTTACAGTTCATTATCTTCAATATTCAGGTTTATTAGTAATGGTAATTTCTTAGATACTTGTAAATAAACAAGATTAAAATAACAATTAAATTTTAATAACACATGTCTCCTTCCAAGTCTCTGTGGGGCTCTAAGTCAGGACCTACTTCTGAAAAAGTCGGTAATTTTCATTTCAACATTTCATAATGGTCCTACTTGTGGCTTGGAATGAGACTTTGTAAAGTTCTATGGTAGAGATTTTAGTCTCCTCTGGTGATTGTACAAACATATGTTCTTAGAGGAAGATCGTAAATCGAACTGGATAAAAATCACACTGCAAAAATTTTAAATCAGAATGGGACAAACCTGAGTAACAGACTTTCTCCAAAATCGTGAGAGACCTACAAATAGAGAATTTGCGCCATCAACATTCCAATCCCTTAAAAACATTTTCACCAAACTCAGAGTAATCATCTGACGTTATCCGGCAGAGAAATTTCTTCAAATAGGAATTCTCCATGAGTGGGTGGGTACCTGATTTGTATTTTGTGAAGCAAAGACAGCTAAGAACATGCTGCACTAGTACTTAGTTTCTCAAAGAATTGAAACCTGTTGTCTAGGAAACTAAACCATAAGCTATAGCACCAATGAATTGAACCTGTATAAATGGCATGATAGACAAACATATTACAGTTATGCCACTATAGGGACAAGTGGGTATATGAACGTATGAATTTTACTTTCCATTTTGCCTTCAATTGACAAAGGGAGCAATTGGCTTGCAAAACATTTGTCCTTGAATCGGAACATCAGTATCAAAATAGCAGTTGGTAAATATAATTATGTATTATATCAAGAATTAGATAAAATTTTAAAATATATACCGTATGTACATATTTTTATTTCTGTTGAATATGTTGTTTTACTACAAAATGTTCTTCATGAGTATCAATGAGTTTCAACAAGTGTGATCAAAATACTCAGCAAATATTTTTAATTCATATTGTTATTTTCCATGCTCAAGTTGGTAAATTTAGGCACAAATTCAATATTCTGTAAGGCACACACAGAAAAATTTGCATGAATGTAGCAATATTTAAAACATAAATCTAATGTACTGAAATTGATAATTTATTGTTTGTGTCAGTTTTATGGCACAAGGACAGTAAGGATCACGTTGCACCAGGGTCTACAGTTTTCCGGGGAATCTGAACATTTTAAGGCAGAAGTCTTTGACCTTTTTCAGGCCAAGGGCCAATTTTTGTTAGCTTGCAGGCCACATTACTATACTAGTAATATTAGGACTGAACAAAGGCGGATCCAGGGGGATTGCAGGAGGTGCTCCCCTCTCGCGGATACAATGGTTGCCGTTTTTTCTTAGGTCTGTATATTGTTTTTGTGCACTCATCTGAAAATATTTTCTGGGTCCGTCCCTGAGCCTGAATGCATATATTACAACGTAAAATACACATTGAAGCAAACATTTATAGTACTTTTAGTTATTAATATATAAAGCAAAATCAAACCTTTTAGTGAGGTTTTTGACACTTGTTTTCAGAAGCCTGCGAATATCAGGTTTTATTTTTGATGTTGCAAGGTTGTGTTTTCAAAGTCAATGTTAGCTATTCTGCTCCTACCTTTTAATTTTACAAACTTAATTCTTCAATAGAGCTGTTCGCGGATGCAAATGAGAATAGTGACATCATTTTCAGAGAATGTAGTTGGATGGTTGGAAAGGTATTCTTATACAAATATTTGGAACAGAATTCGATAAGTCTTAAGTTCTCTTTTTTTTAAATCACCATTGCACCCTAAATCAACAAAACTACCTTGAATGCCCATATACGTTGGAAAACTGAAGTGAAACCTGATTGAGCGAAGCCTGCATGTTCCTTTAGTTCTCTAGCGTTTTAAGTATTTACTAAGAAATATGAATAGGATAAAATATATAGATTTAAGACTCAAGGGGAGCAAGGGCCATCAATTTTGTGTAAAATAATTTTTATTTTTTCATGAGCAGGCGGGCCACAAGTGGCCTGAGGGCCGCAGTTTGAAGACCCCGGTCTTAAGCCTTACAGAACCAACCGCCTGACTATGATGAGTAGTAGTCTGTTTACATTCCTCAAATTACTTTGATTATCGGCCAGTAGAGGTCACCAACTCCATAGATAACGCACATAACCTTACCGGTTGTACCACTTCCCACACTCATTGTTACCTAGAAGATTGCTTAAAACCATCGAAAAACATTTTAAAACTGAATTAAATTAATTTATTAGAACCGTGCCTATGGCATTAATGTATTTTTTCATGTATATCACACAGTAAGTCAATTGCTATGGTGAATAGTCAGTCAGTAAGCGTGTTTTTTATTGGCACAGTTGGGAATCAAACCTGGAATAACTACATATTGGATGAATGTGTTACCATGGCAGGGTCTGATAATTTATTATTTAGCTTTAAGAAAAATTCCAATTAAATTACAAGGTAAGTTTTTTAATACTGAAATGGGGATCTATAAAAGCATAGATTAAATATTTTTCAATAGGGAAATCACTATTACTGAAAACAATAAATACCAGTTTCCTTTTATTCTTCAAAAGTTTAACTAAAAACACAAAAAAATTAAAAACTAATAAAGAGTACACTTTATTATATTGCAGTTTTATTTAAAGCTGTCCAATTTCCCATATAGCAAAGATTGTCCTATGGACATCCTGAGGATATCCAGAAAGTCCTCAGGACGATCTTTGCCATCTGGCTTAAGAAGCAAAAATACATTGATTTTTAGTACTACATACGAAACAGAAAATTTTGGAAAAAGCAATTTTATTACAGCCAATTTTTAAACACATTATCGAATTTAAATACAGTAGGACTCATTTATAACAAAAACCACAGTTAGAAAGGAAAATATGGATTTTGTTTGGTATAATAATTAAATGAATCCAATTTAATCATTTTTAGCAAACAAGACTTACAAATCCTTGACAAAATGAGCAAAAAGTGGAGATGTTTTAAATAAAATGTGGAAAATTCGGAAAAAAGAAAAAAAAAATCAGTGATCAAGGATGTCTATTACATAGGGAAATATGATAAAAAACATTTTCAAGCAACTAAAATTGGACAATTCTGAGAACTTTTGCTTTTTAGTTTTCTTATATTTTTACGACACAAGTGTCATGCTACACCAGGACCTATAGTTTTCCAAGGAATCCGAACGTGGCAAGGGAACCAACAACCCCTCTGACTATGGTGAGCAGTTAGCCTTCCTAAAAAAGTGGGGTTTTTTTTGGCACAGTTGGGAGTTGAACTTGGAATAACAGTATGCTAGGTGAACATGTCACTGCCATACCACAGCGCCCTGATAACTCTTGCCCTTTTCACTGACTACATAGTAAGAAATTCACAACAAAGGTTTTTTGAGGCACAAAAGGATTACATTGATAATTATATATTTAATGTGTGTAAAATATTTGAAAACAAAAATTTAATGAACAGAGATACTGCACAACAAAGCAAACAACTTAGACCATTTTTTAAGCATCTGCAAATGAGGCAAAAAATAACTGGGATTAATTACTAATATAAGCTCCTTTATATATACTTTTTTAGCTAACTGTAGTGAAATTCAAGTGGTACTATATAACATGATATTCATTTTAAATTTTAAGTAAATTGAAAGTTGAATATTATTTTATGTTGCATTCACATATATTACACAGGCTTTATTGTCAAAATTTGGAATTTTGAATCCCAAAACAGATTTAGTGAGAGACTAGATATAGAGCATTTTTGTTGGTTACAAGCTCCTCGTTATACATAGGTATTATAATACTACAATTATGTAAAATACATTATCAAACATAAGTTGTTACATTACCACAAAAATCATTTGTAGGTCATAATGGTTATAAATATGGGGTGTCCATAATTAAAATTCACATTTAGAAAGGTCGTAACTACTAGGTAACTACTCAACAGAAAGACTTTATATTTAACATAAAGATATCTGCGGCGATGGAATTTCATTTGGCACAAAAACAATCATTAGAACTAAAAATGGCTTTTAGGAGGCTAGGCAACATCACAATATGAGTGCAGTGAATAATTCAAAACATTACAAGACTCACAATACACATGGTGCATCATGCGATTACACAAGAACATGTTTCATTATTAAAATGCCTTTTTAGTGAGATCATCTCAAAAACGTCTATTATGAACTCAGCCAACCCAGTAGAGTTTAAGATCAGCATTACACGCAATATTCACAACATTTAAACTAAAACTATGCTTTGTGGTTTAGTATGTGAATTTGAAATTTCAGCATGTTGCCTATGGGAAACAACATATTGAACATATTCCTGCACAATCATACATGTCTACGTTGTAAGTTTTGTGATGTTTTGAATTATTCACTATGATATTGCTAAACTATGTATCATTCTACCAGCAACTTTTGAAAGTAACATTTGTTTTAGGGGAAAATAAAACCCCATCGCTGCAGATATACTCATGTTAAACATGAAGTCTTCTCGCTGAGTAATTACCCAGTTACAGCCTTTCAAAATTTAAACAATAATTATAAACACCCTGTACATAAACTGCAATCAAAGAATGGCACACACATTTCCGAATATTCTCATATCATTGTAAGTGAAAGCCCCGAGACTAGCATCAATGAAATGGTGGAGTAATTTACAGTTTATCCATATCTCAATCATACATATGTGTAACAAGCATGTATTTCAAATGAATGTTAGTTTGAATACTATAAAAGATCATTTATCATGCAAACAATCTTAATTTGGCAGTAGTTTTAAAATGCTAAAATAATTCACTTATAAATGAAAGCACAATTTAGTATTAAACAAGAAAATATATCAATGAGGTACCTGCTTCAAACATCAACCACTATTAATTTATTTTACCGATAGTGTTCATACAAGCACACAACATTACGAAATCAAGCGTGTTATGAAATGAAGTGGTTTATAAACAAAAAAGTTAACATATAGATAATATGAATAAAAAGGAAAACATATCTACATTTTTATACAAACAAGGAATTCAAAGAGCTTAAATACACATAGAAAATAATGCGCATGTGTAATAAAACAAAACATCACAGTAAATTTCTAAAACGTTTCGTACAATGCAAGTACTACGTAGAGACATTAATAAAACATTTGAATTGCTAACTATTATAACATTTAGCCAACAATTTAATGCAATGATGTTTACACTCCCAGTATTCTGGTAATTCACCGTACAACTTAATTTTATTTTCTAAAAAGCATTTCAATGATGGTGTTTGACTACAAAATGTTTTTGATGAATCTTGATATTCAACAAGTGTAACCAAAGTACTCAGCAAATATTCTTGATTTGTATCATTACTTTCCATGATCAGTTTGGTAAGTTTAGGCACAAATTCAATATTCTGTAAGGCATCTGCAGAAAAATTATGAACTTGTTGAAAGCAAATTAGTAAAAGACATTCTAAAACATAACTTTCTCTTTTAATAGAAAAACAAATTATTTGTACTTCATTGTAAAATTACTTGCTAACAGGGTTTTCAAATTTTTTTTCAGGCAATTTACATTTAACTACTCTCATATGCATTTTAAAAATACAGAATGTGGATTTTTATCTTAAGTTATTATTCATGCTATTCACATAAATGAATTGAAAATTTAAATATATGATTCAACTAATAGAATACACAATATTTAGAAACCTTTCAATTTGCTTGGATATAGTTAAAGTCAATCTTTATCAATTTTTCAAAACCATAAAACATAATATTTAGAATATCATAAATCATGATAGTTTTTTACATTAAAGATTACACAATTGAATAAGTAAATAGTTCTATTTTTTAAATCCCAAAATTTTGTAGTGGCAATCATTAATGCCTTTCAAGTGTCACCAAACATATTTAGCAAAATTTTATGCAACCCAATTCTGATACCCAATATCTCGACTATGCAAAAAAAAAATCACTTATCTTTAACTTTTGAAGAAGTAATAAATATTTGTATATTTTATGTTCTGAGAGAGTGTTAGGGATCATTTAAAATGGGACCAACAGCTTAATGAGATGTCTGAACCACGATACATTTACACATAACAGGCTTACTAGGAGTTGAACCCAACCCAGAAGGCCTAAGGGTGGTGGTCATAACCAGTGAGACATTGAAGTAATAGATGTGTATATCTCATTACATTCATAATACAGTCAAACTTAGTTATAATAAAGCTGAAGGGAACCACAAAAATATTTAATGTATATTAAATTTCATACCAACTGATGAATATTACGAAGTTCAAAGACAACAAAAAGACTTTGATATATATGAAATGTTGATATACACAAGCTCAATATGTAAGGTCTAACTGTACTCAATATAATTGTGATTCATAATTTCTGTAAAACAAATTTTCTAATAAAACTGAAGATACATAATAAAAGCCTTACGAGCATTAAGTGAACATTCAAACTAATTTTTCAATTAATTAGTGCTAGACCTAATTAAATCTGGTATTTCAGGATGGTAGAAAACTTTACTGTTCGCAACGGGGCTTATGTGTTTGCTAACTGAAGTTAGAATTGAAGTCAAAACATTTTACTTAAAAAAAAAAAAAAAATTGTTGAAGATAGGTTCATACACAAATTTGCAAAGCAATTTATACAGAAAAGTAAAGCTTGCTATTATTTAACGAGAAAGAACACATTAGTTGGATATTAGCGATGTGTGGAAATTGTAGATCCAATAACCTAGTGCCTTATCCCAACTCTAAATAATGCATACCAGAAGGCTATGGTTATTTTTATATTTGAATCATGAACAGAACGGAGGAAAAGATTAAACATATGTCTGACCAGTGAAATTAGTATGTGGCAAATACTTTCGAAAGATATTTTACAAGCTCACCATTCAAGAAGCTATTCAAAGGAAGAAAAAGGCATTTTTCAACTTGCACAAAAATAGATAAAGAAATTAATTTCTCACAAAAACTTTCTAGGGAAAATTTGCAATCCTGGTATCAAGAACACAAAAAACAAGTCTAGTCTAAAATTTACTAATTCATGCTTATACTATTCGATAATTTTTACATTTCTACTAAATAACACCATAACAATAATATAATCAAGGTATTTAAATCATCAATTGACATAATTAATGGAATAACAGACTTTTATGATAGTATAATCACTCAATAAAAACAGAGGCATCTACAATATCCAAAGAGCCAACAAACAAGGAGAAATAACTAGTTAGATAGGCAGTTTGTGTTTTATGGCACAAGGACAGTTAGGGTCATATTGTGCCAGAACATACCATTCTAAGGAATCCGAAACCCTGCTGCCTAAGCAACCGAATTCTGGACTAGGATGGGCAGAAAAACGGTACACATCCTGTGGTACAATTGGAACTGATTAATGGCATAAAAAACGAACATGTTACCACTGTACCACAGTAGAATAACATAGGGAGTACTACTCCATGTTAAACTAAATGAACTTTAGTAAAGCAAAAAAATATATCGTAATTCTACATACTTAGACCTGATTTCAAAACAGCCCTAACTGTCTTAGGCAAAAATGAAGTAAATCAGAATTTATGAAGTAATAAAAATATATAACCACAAAGAAAACTTAAACTTTAGCTAGGTATAGCAATATTTCTTAAAAAAAAAAAAAAGTCAAAGACAACTCCTAAAATTTAGTCAACTCATAAAGTTATACAAGAAAACAGTAGTTACATTAACCCAGTTGTTTGAGGAAAATCCAAAAAAGAAGGCAGAAACTGATTACAACGTAGTCTACATTCAATTGTAAATGTGCACTCTTCCATCCAATTGAGCTCTTGCACCATAAAAATCCAAACAAACAAACCTAGTTGAGTCTGACTGAACCTTTCATTATGATTTTATAGTAATTATAATCAATATTTCGTTTTTCTCATGGTAAGTTTTGTAAGTGTACTTTGGAGTAATCATTTTATCAAATGATAATATCAACAGTATGTTTGGTACCAACACAAATTAACTTCACAATACTTTATAAGACCCAAAGATTTGAACATAGTACCACAATTGCAAGAATAGACATAAGCCATATTGAACAGCAAAACTAAAAGAAACAAGATAGGGCGATTTTAGTTAAATGTCACTCCTATACAAAACAGTATAATTAAAATTATTTGCTTTTTAGTTTCATGGCGCAAGGAAAGCCAGGGTCATGCTTCAAAGGGATTTACAATTTTCCGAGGAATCGAAACTTTTTAAGGCCTAGGGTACTAACCCTCAGACTATGGTGAGCAGTTAGTCAGTAAGTGTTCATTTTTTTGGGGGGGCACAGTTGGAAGTTGAACCCGGGATAACCATCCGCTAGGCAAAAGTGTTATCATTGTACCACCACAGGGCCATAACTAAAATTAAATTAGATGCTTAAATCATAAGAACATTATCAATACTTTATTGTACCAAGATGCTTTATTTTTATATATATATATGAAATAATGGCTTTTAATCTAATGATGATAGACTGCTCCTAATCAAAGCAACATAGCATGAAATGAGGAGTGTTAAGAGAATCATTAGAATGGTCTGGGCTGTTAGCCTATATATCTTGATTACATACAGGTATAAAGGAATTTCTTTTCCACTGAATTAAGGATTCAGAAATTGGAAGAACTAAAAAGCGATATTAGGTAAGATATTGCAGGAAAGGGTGAAGAGTTGCTGAAACTTAAAAATGGTAATCTAATTCCTTACAGAACAACAAAAAGTAAAACATGTGATGCTAAATTCCAGACCAACAAACAAAATTAACAACTTAAAAAAATGACTTTGGAGGTTAAAAGTGTATCAACTCACACTGAAAGATTCTTGCTACTGAACTAACACAAAACAAGGTGCTATTGGAAAGTTCCTGGACTCGAGGGAAAAACAAGTTTTGTTTGAACTTACTTAATTTTGGCTGCCATCTCCTTCAAAATAGTCTCTTTGTGAACGTATACACTGATCCCATCCCTTTTTCTACCCCTCGAAAACACTCCTGAAGTCATTCTCTTGAAAGCTGTCAAGGACCACCTGCGATTTTCGTTGAATGTCGGACACAGTTGCAAAATGTCATCCTTTCTGTTTCATTTTTAATTTTAGGAATAATGTAAAATCACAGGGTGCCAGATCCGGTGAATAAGGTAGGTGGCAAACAACAACCATGTTGTTATGAGCTAAGAACTGTGTTGTCTTTAGGGAGATGTTGGCTGGTGCATTGTCATGATGAAGAAGCCAGTCCTCAGCACGGCAAAGTTCATGTCGTTTTCGTCACACATCTTCTCTCAGACGCCTCAGAACATCACAGTAAAAGTCAAAATTAACTGTAACATTAGAAGGGACAAACTCACGATGAACAATCCCTTTGATATCGCAAAATATAATGAGCATGCTTCTTGTTGCGCTCCGTACTTGACTTCCTTTGGCCTTGGGGAGCTTGGACTCTTCCACTGTGAGGATTGTTGCTTCATTTCTGGATCATAGCCGTAAATCCAACTTTCGTCATTTATGACCTTAGAAATGAAACTGACATCTTCATTAGCTTTTGCACGGAGTTCAAAACAAACATTCATGCATTGTTCCTTTTAATCGTTTGTCAGGAGTTTTTGGAACAAACTTTGCAGCAATGTGCCGCATGTTCAAATTCTGCGTCAAAATTTCTTGGTACACCCCAAAACCGATTCCAACATCGTTTGCAAATGCTTGGATAGTTAGGCGACAATCTTCTCGTATGAGTTTTCCAATTTTTTCCACATTTTCATCTGTTTTGCTGGTGCTTGGTCACCCTGAACACTTGTCATTTTCAAATGAATAACAACCCGCCTTGAAATATGAGTGCCATTCAAAAACGTTGCCCAATTTAAAACTTCATCACCAAAAACCATACAAAGCATTTCAAAAGTTTCAGTTGAAGATTTACCGAGCTTCACACAAAATCTGATGCACACATGCTGTTCAATTTTTCTGTCCATTGCTAAATCGTGAACAGTCCAAAACACGAAGTCGAAAAAAAATTCATAGAAAAAAATTGCGCACTCGCACCTTGAAGTCAAGCAGTGAAATGAGTAGAGGCAGGTTGCGGGAATGTGATCTTGACCTACTTCCGCCGCTTCTACAGATACGATCACAGTAATAGCAGTCCAGAAACTTTCCGACAGCACCTAGTATACTGACCATAAATGATGCAGTTATATTAACCTATGACTGAAGGGCAGTATTGTAGATCCCAGTTTTTCTCTCTTTTTCAGTTAGTCTATATTTTTTAACTGAATATACGTTTTCATTAATATAGAATATACTCTTACAAAAAAAATCACAAACTGGTCCCAGGAAACAATTGAGCATAACTGAAATGCTAAGTATAGTAAGTCAATATTAAAACCATTGTTTTAAATGTGACACATAAAATTCACAATAATAAAATATTAAAATTGTACCAAAACATTTTTGTGTTTTCATGGTACAAGGACAACAAGGGCCATGCTATGATGGGACCTACAGTTTGTTTTCAGCAGAATTCGAACTTTGACTGCCAAGGAAACTAAACCCTGGACTACGGTGGACATAAAAATGGCAGAGATTCTATGATAACACCGGGAGTGAAACCCAGGTTAATGGCATAATAGACATGTGTTACTATTGTGCCATTGTACGACATAGCAAACCTACATTTTCCCTTGGAATTAAAATTTCGTAAGACCTAGGGAATCGATCTTCTATACCACAGTGGGCAACAAAATATTCTTAATTCTTGTATTCAGTCCCACAATTCATAAAACATACTTCACTTTCAAACCACAAAATTTTAAATTTCTGTTGGCTAGTCAATAGTTAGCTAATCATAACTGGATAAGGGTCAATGCATTCCAAATCAAGTCAGTGCTGCTCAACTTTTTTATTTTTTCTCATTTTTTGCTAAAGTTTGCCTTAGTATGTTGAGAGTTAAAACCCGCAGTTTATAATTTTTTTTATGGACAATCATTTTTTTTGGCAGCCATTTTTTTACAATGAAATAGCGCTTTTTGGGGAAAATCACGTTATATGGAAACTAGTGTAGCTCCCTTATTTTTTTAAAGTTATCAGAATAATTTAAAAACCAAATTCCTCAGCATAAAATGTTCTAAATTTCAGCTCATAGGCAATTTTTCTTAAGTGGCAAGGAAATAGCCTAAAATCTACGGTAGGAAGTGTTTAAAATGCTTAAAATTCATATTTTGAGCACTGTAATTTCTATGAAGAAAATCAGACTCACTTTTAATACTTTTTCCTGCACAGGTCTCCTATAGGACTACTTGCTGTGGGAGTTTTAAACCTGAGACGCTTTTCCTTCTTTTCATAGAGTGTCAAACACTGCGTTAAGCCGATAAGTTGTGATTTTCAACACAGAATATCCCCAAAGGGACTAAATGTAAAATTATGAAATTATCATAGAATAAACTCTTTTGCAGTTGAAATATAGCATATAAATTTGATGACTGAAACTTAAGTGGGTCCAGAGTTGTGGAGCGTCAAAATTAGTTAAAAATTGTACGCATTTAATTTCTGGCGGAACAAAAGAAACAGGAACAAAGAACTTCTATTTGTGTTTTCTTTTACTAAATAATATTTGTTGTTGCTTAGAATCAAAATTATTAAGGGGGACATGACCTTTACACACTTAAATTAAGATGACTTCGTGCTGATTTGTTAAACTTTATAGGTTATAAAATACAGCAAACACAATAATGATTTTTTACACACACATTCATATGCCTCTTGCCTATGTAATTCAAAGTAAAAAATTTTAAAAGTATGTACATTTTCAAAATAAAATATAAAACAATCTCATCGTTGAAAACTAAAAAATCAAGTTTTATGCACAAGATTACAAAAGTATAAAATTACATAAAATAATTATTTTGTTATTAAAATGTTTGTAAGGTCTTAGATATAATATTCCACATAAAAAGATAATTCATAAAAAACTGATTTTAGTAATTAATGTACAAAAAATTCACCGGATGTACATATAATTAAACCGAATTACTTATTGGTGTGAAAAGATAATGCAAGTTTTTTCTATAATATTATGTGTAAGTCATAGCACTTGACATTTTGCATGAGTACATCAAATTTAAAGTATAAAGCTATAACCATTGTAAAGTTATAGTGTGCGCAATATGCAAAACCGTGATTTTGAGAAAAACATGTTTAAAGTTTTAACTATAAAAAAAAGCAAAGCAATGAACAGGGCACTTGGGAAACAACTACAAATAAAAGTGTTTCTTTGAGTTGTCCACTTCGTTTTAGCATGGAAATGTTTCTTCTTTTCGGAAGCATAGATTAAATAATACTAAATTTCAAAAATTAAAACTAAATGGCAATAACTAAATGAAAAAAAAGAGTCAATGAAAGGTGAAGGGGTATTTAAATGCCCTTTTATTTACAATTTTTTTGAGCATACACCTTCAGATTTTTGTCAATGACTTCTAAACTAAGCTGAATTTTTTGACAGGGAAAATTTCATTAGATTTATGAAGATTTCGGCATTCAGAAATGGTAGTAATATTTTTTTGATTTTTTTTATGTCTAAAAGGTCATGTCCCCCCCCTTAATAAATTCAGCATCAATTCAGATTTTTTTATAAACTTGTAAAGCATGAAAAACAAAAACCAACAAAAAACATAGTCTCAAGGTTTGTCCTTGCAATATCTGGAAATTTTTGTTTCTTTTTTGTCGCTTGCATCTATTTAAATTATCGAAAAAGTGGAACCTATGACTAAACAGAATATCTATATCTGTTTATTTATACATACTTTATGTATAAATTGGTTGTCTATTTAAAATCTAGTCACAAACTAATCTTTGTTGTTTTTACTTTGGTATCTAAGGTACTGTCTTCAGTAGTACTTTCTTATTTTAATAAAACTGTCGAAAGGTATCAATTAAAAGACAAAAAAATAGTTTAAACTGGAGATCATTTTAAGGTGGTGATACACACCATGCCTTTGCTTAAAAAAAGCTTTTGTTCTCAAATTGTTCAAAATTATTTTTTTTATTGCGGGTTGTATTTTTAAATTAGAACAATTAGTCTGTTTAGCGCTCTCCCAAAAGAATCATAATGTCACGGCCTGAACTATATAGTTTCCATTTATTTCCTAGACAGATGCAAGTTTAGACATGATTCCAACACCATGCTGGCAGTTGTTTGAGAAATGTGAGCTCAGTTCATCTTCGTTTGTAGTGTGAAGTTATGAAAAGAGAATTTTGCTTTTATTGTACCCAATGTGAATTGTTTTGTGGGCATTTTTAATGGTGGACAATGCCATAAACAGGATTATCAACTTGAATCAAAGGAAACGCTAAAGGTGATCGATTTATCAGCAAGTGGTCAGACTGCTTAAATTAAGGACCTCGAAAGGAACAGAGTATTTTTCATTATCACACAAGTATAAATATTTGACCGAATTCTATCGTATGTTTGGAAAAAAGTGTAGTGACCTGCTAGGTTTACATAAAAAACCTGTTAAAAATGGATTGAGTAAAATTCTTGTTGAACACCTGTCTAAGCCACAAAATATCCCAGTTGACTTAATCCCAGGAAATGCTCTATGTCCCACATGTGCAACAAAAATATTTGTGCAAAAGCCAATTGAAAGAGAGACCTGTGAAAATGATACTCATTTTTTTTCCCTGATGTATATGAGCTAGTTGGGGACAAAATTTTACATAAAGTAAAAACAGTATGCTATTCCTTGGACATCACCTGTATGTAAAATAACAGAACTAAACAAAGTACAGAGACCCTCAGCAGTAATTAAAAACTGTTGAAATTACACATGCAGTAAAAAGAAACTTAGAAGAATCTTTTTGTGAGGACCTGGAAGAAAATACAAACTTTAGCTCTGAGCCATTACCAAATGAGTATCAAATATTGACAGATAAACTTAAGAAATGCAATGTGGCAAACAAAGATAAAAAAGTAAAAATTATCAGTCTTCTATCGGATTCATGGTCAAAAATAAAATCTGTGAAGAATTTAATGTATCAGAGTACCATGTGAGACTAATATGAGAGTTAGCAAAAATTTAAGGTATACTCCCAAACTTTTCTAAAAGAGATGACCACAAAATAAGTGAACAGGTAGTCAATAGTGTAATTGAGTATTACCAAGATGATGAGAACAGAGGTTGATTATGAGAATGAGGTCGGTTATGTAACAAGAATTTTATGCAATCTATTTTTAACAGGTTTTTATTGTAAACCTAATAGGTCACTAACACTTTTTACCAAAAGTATGATAAAATTTGGCCAAATATTTATACTTGTGGTAATGAGAAATACTCTCTATTCCTTTTGAGGTCTTCAATTTAAGCAGAGTCTGATCACTTGCTGATAAATCGATCACCTTTAGTACTTCCTTTGATACAAGTTGATAATCCTGTTTGTAGAATTGTCCACCATTAAAACCATCCACAAAATAATTCACATTGGGTACAATAAAAGCAAAATTCTCTTTTCATAACACCACACTATAAACAAAGACGAACTGCGCTCACATTTCTCAAGTAACTGCCAGCATGGTGTTAGGATCATGTTTAAACTTACACCTATCTAGGAAATAAGTGGAAACAATGTAGTTCAGGCCGTGACATGACGGATTTCTTCAGGAGAGTACTAAATAGACTAACTGTTCTAATTTAAAAATACAACCTGTAATAAAAAAAAATAATTCTGACCAATTTGAGAACAAAAGCTTTTAAAAGAATGTATGGTGTGTATCACCAACTTAAAACGATCTCCAGTTTAAGTTATTTTTTGTCTTCTAATGGGTACCCCTTTGACAGTTTTATTAAAATAAGAAAGTACTACTGAAGACAGTACTTTAGATATCAACGTAAAAACCACAAAGATTAACTTGTGACTAAGTTTTAAATGGACATCCAATTTATATATGAAGTATGTAAATAAACTGATATAGATATTCTATTTAGTTGTAGGTTCCAGTTTTTCGATAATTTAAATAGATCAAAGTGAATAGTAAAACATTTCAGATATCGCAAGAACAAACCTTATTACTAGGTATTCTTTTTTTTTTCAAGCTTTACAAGTTTATAAAAAAAATCTGAATTGGTGCTAAATTTATTAATAATTTTGATTGCAAGCAACTATAAACGTTATTTAGTAAAAGAAAACAAATAGCGTCTCTTTGTTCTTGTTCCGCCACAAATTAAATGCATGCAATTTTTAGCTAATTATGACACTCCATAACTCTGGAATAACTTCAGCCTCAGTCATCAAATTTATATGCTATATTTCAACTGCAAAAGAGTTTATCCTATGATAATTTCATAATTTTACACTCAGTTCCTTTGAAGATATTCTGTGTTGAATATCACAATTTATCGGCTTAACGCAATGTTTGACAGGCTCTACAAAATAAAAAAGAAAAAGATTCTCAGATTTAAAACTCCCACAACAAGTACAGGGTTGTCGAAATTAAACTTCCCCAACTCAAAGGGCTGTGTAGGGCGTTGTATGGGTCATAGAGACATGAAATTAGGATAGCCTTCATCATGTTTGGATCATGCGTTCGAGATTTATCAAAAAAAAAATATTTAGTATAAAAAAATCACCGATAGACTGCGCTGCAGTGTGACAAAACATTCTATAGTTGTTATATATGTTCGCCATGGCTTTGCACAACCCTGTCCAATCGCAAAACAGTGTGTTCTACAGCTGAATGCAGTGAGTCCGCATGAAGTCCACGAACATGGAGACGAATACAGTCTTTCAGATGTGACAGGGTTGCGGGTTGTTCTCGGTAGACATGATCCTTTAAGAATCCCCATAACCAAAAGTCACATGGTGTGAGATTGGGTTAGCGAGGCGGCAACTTGTTGGAAAACAACGGCTGATCATCCGTGCAGCGGTGAAAGTTTGCCGTAACACCTATTGAATGCCACGATGAATATGGGGAGGTGCACCGTCCTGCATAAAAATAGTGTCCTGGACGCGGTGACGTTACTGAAGTTCTGGGATCATAAAAGTTGTCAACATGTCCCGATAGCGTTGTCCATTGACGGAACAGGTTTTAAACCCTGTTGGAGTCATCTCCTAAAAAAATAAGGCCCAATGATGAACGTTGAAGTGAAACCGCACCATACCGTAATTTTTGCAGGATGCAAAGGCACTTGATGGATTGGGCATGAATTTTCTGTTGCCCAAATTCAGCAGTTGTGCGTATTCACTTTTCCATTCAGTTAATAGTGCGCCTCATCCGTCCACAGAATGTTTCATGGCCAAGCGGCATCGACTGCCATTCGTGTAAGGAACTGCAGTGCAAATATTTGCCGAACTTCAGCGTCCCGGTCATACAGCTGGTGAAGACTATGGATTTTGTAAGGATAATAACCCACAATTCATCGCCAAACGGTGGAATAGGGCATATCAACAGCACGAGAAATAGCTGGTACACTCACAACACCACGAGGATCTTGGCTAGTTGCTTGCACGACCGCCATAGCCATATCTTCCACACTTGCAGAGCCTACAGGTTTTCGTCCTCTACCTGGTAAAATTCTAAGTTGTCTGGTTGTTTCGACTTTTTTCATCATGTCACGTAGAGCATGCGTGGTCATTCGTCCTCGGCGTAGGTTCTTCTGCTGGCAGAATGCTTTTGTTGCAGAAGATGAGTTCTCATCATTCTGGTAGAAAAGCTTCACTAACAGAGCTTTGTCTTTCAAAGTCGGCACTGTGCATCAGTGAACTGGAAACTCTTTCTAATGGAGCACCTGTCTTCCTCTTTTATCAGATTCGCCATTTGCATAGGTTGCACAGAGGCTAGGTTTCTGCAAATCACGTTTCACTGGTGTTACAGCGTCGTCTATCGATGATTTTTTGTACTAAATATTTTTTTTCAATAAATCAATTTTTTTTTTTCATACAATCGAACGCATGATCTGAAGTGTCTGCTGTCCAAATTTCATGTCTCTATGACTCATACAACACCCTACAGAGCCCTCTGAGGAGGGAAGTTTAATTTCGACAACCCTGTAGTTCTATAAGGGACCTGTGCAGGAAAAAAATATTAAAGGTGAGTCTTATTTTCTTAATAAAAATCACAGTGCTCAAAATGTGAATTTTAAGCATCTTAAAAGCTTTTCTTACCATAGATTTTAGGCTATTTCCTTACCACTTAAAAAAAATCACCTCTGAGCTAAAATTTAGAACATTTTATGCCCAGGAATTTGATTTTAAATTATTCTGGTAGCTTTAAAAATCAGAGAGCTACACTAGTTTTCGTAAAACCAGATTTTCCCCAAAAAGCACTATACCACTGTTCAAATAGGGCAAAAAAAAAAAAAAAAAAAATTAAACCACTGGTTTTAACTCTCAACCTACTAAGGAACACATAGATAAAAAAAAAATCTAAATTGCCAAGCAACAAATTTATTGGTTTTTTTGGGTGGTTTGAAATAGATTGACCCATAAACAATAATTTCAAAAGAAAAAATTAGTAACTTGAACAAAGGAAGATTTCAATTATGATTAAAGTTTATAATCTTACCACGAATAGATTCTTCATACATAACTATATTAGATAATAAAAATGTGGCCTTCATCTGCAGCTTTTCCACAGGAGATTCAAGAAGTTCTAATAATATATGTAATCCTCCTGATGTCTCAAACCAGACTAATGCCTCATGATTATGACGGACCAAGCCTGAAACACACAAAAATCACATATAATACAACAATACGATCAAAATTAGAATACAAAGTGATATAGCCTTTTCATTTGCTAAGAAATTTATAAATTGAACAATAAATCTAATCGTCAATGATATAGCAAATTTACAGGGTATGTGATTTTACCATTCTTAACAATATATTGATTCTTATTTTATACATTATAAGCAAAATTCAGTAGTTAACAGGCATGACACAGTAAGTAATAATAGGATGTGATAAAAGTGGAACAAGCTCAAAAATTGAATCGTTCAATCTTTTTAGTTTTAACTGCACTCAGGTAATTTTTAACATGTAATATAAAGGTACTTATATAAAGGTTCAATTTTTTAAACAAGCCGTAAGCTTTTCACATAATGGGAAAAAAGTGTGTCATTCTAACAAAATACTAACACAATATACTAACATTTATATATACTAACATACTACTGTGTACCTGCTATTTTACTTAACTCCACTTATGAATTATTTGTTTTTATAAACAAACATATGAGTTGGTCCCAAAAATTACCCCATAGAAATATTAATTTCCAGTCCAATTTATGAACTAAAGTTTCAAAAAACTCTTTTTTTTTTTTTTTACAAACTCAATTTTGTCACTTTTTTTAATATTTTTCTTTGGATACCGAAAATTTGAATGGATTCTACAACTGATTGGACAATTCATGGATCAGGGTATTTTCCATTGTTTTAAACAAAAATATAGGCAGACGCTTCTGAAAAAGGATTATTTTGAACCTGAAACTTGAAAAATGATACAAGATTGATGTACTTGATGCAATTCATCTGTCAGTTAGCGAATGGAGTGACATTTCCCAAGCAACGATTGCTAACTCATTTCGACACTCAAAGTTTGCAGTTCCAGTACAAGAAACTTCTAAGAGCAATCCCAATACAGGCGAAGCCTTAATACAAGAACTTCATTGGAGGGACCCTCAAGTTCCTGAAGACTACTTTTAAGGACTTTCTGATTCTAGATGACAATGTACAAGCATGCAGAGAAGTAATATCAGATGATGTAGTGGACCTGAACACAGATATGGAACTGCTTTTTTTAAGGTCTCTCCCGTTCCATTCTGTCCCTCAGCCACTTACCCTCCCAACAACACCACAGAGGACAAAGCATTCCATCACTGCTTAATATACAACTACATTCCTGATCTCAAGACCTACGAAGCCACAGAATGGCCGTCAGGACTCTTTTTTTTCTTTTTTTTTTTTTTAAACAGGTGATAATTCTGAGATACTTGCCAGAATTAACTCTATGTAATCATGTATTTTGCAAAGTGTTGTTATAAAACAAAAATTACTGATTTTCTTTGAATATGTAACAAATAAGGGTGAGTGCAATTTGTTTTTTCTTTTTTTTAAGGTGATTCCCATTTACAAACTTTTTTTACGGTCTCCACAAGTTCGCAAAAATGTGAGTCCACTGTTTATTTGTGGTTTTACGGCTCAAAGACTACAGTGGTCATGCTGCGCCGGGACCTACTGTTTTCCGAGGAATCCGAACCTCTTAAGGCCTAGGGAACCAAACCCCGGACTACAGTGAGCAGTGCGATCTTTATGAGATCTCTGAGTAAGCGTTCTTTGCACTGCTGGGAGTCGAACCTGGGCTAAGCAAGTCCACTGTATTTAAACAATAAACACATATAAATAAGGTTATCATCTAGTTAGGCAAAAAGTAGAAAAAAAAAAAAGTAGCATTAAAGGAAAAAGCAAAATAAATGTGTTTTACGACAGAAAAACAGCGTTAAGATCACGCTGCAACAGGACACACAGTTTCCCAAGGAATCGAAACCCATTCCCTATGGAACCGAACACTGGTCTACAGTAGGCAGGGTAAAAATGATATACACTTTATGGCAGAGGTTCTCAAACTTTTTCCCCCACGTACCCTTTCATTCTGTCCAGGTGTGTTGGTGTACCCCCTGAGAAGGATATGATATAAAATGTATGGATCAGTATAATTGTAATAATATATTGTATTATTGTATACAATAATAATGGTTACAACAATAATATAAACATTAATAATGGTATATAACAATAATGGCTTTGGAACCAGTATGGATGAGCCTGGCCCTTTTTTTTTTAAGTAAATCAGTTTGGGGAACCATTTCAGAGAGACACACACACATGCATCTCATTTTCAAGTAATAGTTTTGCGTGGTACTTGGCTTTGATCATACACATTGCTGGAAAACATTGTTCACAATGATAAGGCGATGGGGAACAGCAAAAGGCAGTACAGGAGGAGTAAGGTGAGGGGAACGAATTTAGAAAGCAAACTGCATCTTCCTATTTTGGAAAAAAGAAGGGCTATGAACCTTAAACCATAAAAAGCAGCAAAGTACTAACACATTCACATACTCCTTGACTTTCAATCACTTACCCCCAGGGGTAAGCATACTCCAGTTTGAAAATCCCTGCTCTATGGTGCCATTGCATTGAAATTTAGGTTACTCGCACAAGAGATGAACATGTTACTTTTATGTCTCCATGGGGGTTGGGAGAGGAGGAGGAAATAAATGCAATGAAAATTAAAAATGAATTGAAAATGAAATTAAATATAACAGATTACAAATGAAATCAAAAGTATGGAAAAAAGGAAAATAGCATAAACTATCAGGATATACAGTAAAACCCCTCATTAGCCGACACTTACTGAACAGCAACATGGGTCCATAAAAGAGTATTATTGCGAAGAAGTTTCTTACCAGGGAATTTTACCTGACCATAAAAACAGGGTGACCATAACTGAAGGGTATCTGTTAAGAGGGGGTTTTACTGTATTATCTTTGGAAAATGAGGAGAAAAAGACATCTGCAACAAGAACAAGATAAAGAAAATTTATTAACTTTTTTAACACAATAAAATATTATATATATAAAATAAAAACTTTAAATACTAGCTATACATGAACAAATAATGTATAATATATAACTGATAAAGAAAGACCTTATGTTGATCATGTTTTAGAATTTATCCCTAAAATTGTACAACATTAACTGAGATGACATCAACTGAAACAACACTTTAGAACTATAATCTGCCTCTTTAAAAGACAGTACTTATTTATATTGTAGGGTTACCAATTGCAGTTTCTGCATTTTAGATTTGGTTATCATTCTGTGACGGATTGCAGAACGATGGAGTAGTGATACAACTCCATAATATCGCCGATAGCTTATAAGTTATATCAGAAGGGTTTTAGCTCATGCGTTAACTCATGTGGATTGTTACCCTGGAACCTTATCGAAATTGACTCCGCAATACCAAGATACAGATGAACTATTTAGACAGCATGTCTCTACGTTACACAAATTATTTACAATCACATAGCAAAATAACTTAAATTGTTACGATTAAGAATTGACATTATTATTGTAAGACATTATGAATGTCCATCATGGGCAGCGTGACCATCTCGCTAAGAGTCCTACCGAAAGAATGTCTTTTATTGGTGTTCGCCTCATCGTCTCTACACTCGCAATCACTCTTATTGGCTGTTCACCCTTTTTGTACACAAACGTTCATTGGTTACCCCTTTAATACTAATCGACGATTTGTTGTTCTAGTCACGGTTTCGTAACATCTTACTCGGAGGGTCGTAATCACCATGTCCAGCAGGGGTACTTACAAGTAGGAAATGTCTGTCAAGGAGTTTGAAGAAATACAATTAAGTTATCTTTGCGTCGTACCGTGTTGTACACTAAACTCAATCGTCGCCTGCAGCTAATATCTTTTCCGTCGCCGGAAACAGAGAGAACCGCTGGTGAGTCGGTCCATCTGGATTCTGGGTGGAAAAAGCGTATATGCGAGGAAACAAAATTGTGAACATTAAATCATGATTAAACCTTTTGGAAATGTGGGTTCATGTATCAATGATCGTTGATTAATGAGTTCCTACAATATATTTAAATGCACAAAAAGAAGTATTAAAAACTGACACACATGTCGATAAAGCTAACCAAATCAGGCCAAATAGTTATAATTAAAGTTTCCCCATTTAGAGCTCACTGTAGTTTAAACTAATACACAAAATGACACCAAATTTTGTACACATGCTATTCAAGGGATGGAGAGAAGGATTCCGCAGGGGAACAAATTGAGTTCCAAAATAAGAAATACATGGAAAAAACATGAAAAATTAGTAACCAATAAGGGAACCACCCCAACTGAAAAGCACAAATGAATATATGCCTTATAAAATTTTGTGGATTTAGGAATCCTAATGATGAATTTGTTGTCAAATACAATAACTTTAAATAGTAACATAAATATATTCACAAAACTTATTACATATTGTCTACCTCGGCAACAATGGGAAAAGACCAAGGGGTCTGATGGAGCCGATGCTACCCAAAGTAAGGAGGTGATATTGGAAAAAAAAAACTATACGATCTGAAAGATGAAAAACAGAAATTAAATATTAAACACTAATTAGAGAAGATTTAATCACAAATAAAAATAGTGCAAGAAATCAGGATTCTATTAAATATTTAAAAAGAGAATGTTTAAAATGGGGAAGTGAATTTACAATTTTTAGTGTGAGAGGCAGAAGATTCCACATCCGAGGACCAAAACAGCCCATGCAAGCTAGAGTCGTTCTTGAAAAGTCGGGTAAAAGATAATTCAAATTTCATGTGCTGTGGGCATGGTCTGATGAATGTAAGAGTATTAGATTTGAGTGTTCACCCTTCTTTATAGCATTAAACATAAAAATAATGGATTTGTAAGTATTTAATTGATTGATTGGTAATATATGTTTCATGTACTCTATTTCAGTGGATCTAAGAAAGCAGGTTTGATCAGACAGGAGACGAAGGTATATTTTCTAGAGAATGGTAATTCGTAGAAAATTTGATTTTGAAATCTTTCCCTAGATTAGTAGGCAATAAACTAGAATTGAAAAGATTAAAAATAATGGAGATCAATAAGAATAGAAATCGGTAAATAATAACAAATGTTTCCAATTACTCCTATGTTTCTACTGATTTTGGTACAAATTGTATTAATATGTTTATCCCATTTTAAGTTGGATTGGAGCGTGACGCTGAGAAAATTTGTTTCCGATGAGAATGGAATAGTTTCATTATTGATGTTAAGGTTTGATTGATATAGGTCAATGTTTTTTTGGGTTTTTTTGTTAGTAAAGAGGATGCATTTGGTTTTAGTTATATTAAGTGTAAGAAAATATATTTTAAAGAAGTTGGTAAAATATGTGATGCCATTGTTAACCATAAAGATTAGATCGTTAATTTCTGTGACATGAAAAAAAAAAATTGCATTATTGGCAAAACAGCAAGGTTTAAAGAGTGTAGGCAAAAAGAAAATATCGTTAATATAGAAATTAAACAGAAGGGGACCAGAACAGAGCCCTGTGGGACACCGGTGTGGAACGGCAATCACCCAAGTGCAAATACTGCTGTTTATTAAATAATTATGAAATAGGGTATTGCAAAGGCCTCAAATATCAGCTAGTTCAAGTTTATGAAGTAGTCTTTTGTGATTAATGGTGTTGAAGGGCCTGGACATATCAAAAACACATCAACTACTGATATTTTTTAGTCTAATAATGAATAAAAAAAATTTGTAGCTGCAAGTAGAGCCTGTTCAGTGGATCTACCCCTGATGAACTCGTATTGATTTTGGTGTAATATTTTATTGTTAGTAAGAAAAGCATATAGTCTTTTATAAAGGAAATTCTCGAATATTTTTGAGAAGACAGGCAGTACAGAAATAGGTTTGTAGTTAGATATTTTCGTTTTATGACCTCTCTTAAATATTGGGGTAACGGCTACGATTTTGAAGTTATCAGGAATAGCTCCAGTGGAAAAGATTAAGTTATAGATATGAATTAGTGGCAGCAGAAAAACATTTGATACAAATTTTATAGCAGTCAGGTGAATTGAATGATGTCCAGGGCCCTTCATGGCCTTCAGTTAACCAAAGACCTTGGTGACCTCATGGTTGGAAACAGGAGAGAGGAAAAACGAGTGTCCACAATATTATATCTAAAACAAATATTGTCAAAAACTGAAATATTAGCTTGATTTAGGATTAAGTTAAAAGGAAAGTCAATAAAATAGTGGTTAAAAGCTGTAAGTATTTGTTCTTGATTAGTGATGACACGATTGTCACAAGTAAGGTTATCAAGTGCTTTTTTAGAAGTATTGGCCCTGCCTAGTAATTCATTTAGTCTTGACCATTTTTTTTTTAGATTAGCATTAATAAAGAATTCACTATAGTATGACCATTTGGCATTTTTCAATTTTTTATTAAGTTGGTTGCGGAAGATGAAAAAGGTGGAGAGGTGTTCAGATGATTTACTTTTAAGGAAAGTAGAAAATAGCTTATATTTTGTTTTAATTTCTCTTAGAAGTAGATTAGTTATCCAAGGCTTTGTTATTCATTTACTTCTTATTATTTCCCTACAGGGGAAACATTTAATATATGAATTATTAAAAACTTCAATAAATAATTCATAGGTGTCATGAACATTGTTTAGTGTTAGAATTGGTGACCAATCAATATTAGTTAATTCTGATTTGAATGTACACTCTATAACAAAAAAATCGATGCACCAAGAAGGAGTTGTCTAGTTGTAATGAAATTTTGTATGCAAAGACATTTTGACCGAACATGCAAATGATTAAAATTTGGTGTCCAATGAATGAATAGCGGGAACTCCAGCGCATCGGAACTGCGCATTCAGCAGGTGTATATAAGGAGCGATTCTCAATATGTGGTCAAAATTTCTGTTGCATTTTGACTGCGGATATCTTACGTCGACTGTAACAATGCCTCGCCGAAAGATTCGTGCTCATTACGAGCATATGTCAGAGTTTGAAAGAGGTTGTGCTATCGGATTGAAAGAGGCTGGTTGGACGAATCGAAGAATCGCTGGACATGTGGGTCGAAGCGGTGCAGCGATTGGACGGTGCTGTCAAGAGTGGGTCAACAACGGTAGATGTCAGCGTCGGGACGGCAGCGGTCGACCTAGGGCCACAACAGAATGGGGAGACAGAGTGATTGTCAGAGCAGCTGTCACAGCACCGGATTCGTCGTTATCAACTATCCAACGTGTGGCCCGCACACATGTGTCCAACATGACCCTCTGCAGACGACTGAGAGAGCGGAATTTACGCTCGCGCCGACCGTTACGCCGCTTACCTCTCACGTCCTCGTCCTTTACACCGTCAAGTCCGATTACAGTGGTGCCGGGCTCGATCAACTTGGAACTGCGCTGACTGGGGACGTATAGTCTTTAGTGACGAGTCCCGTTTCCAACTGTGTCCTGACGACAACCGCAGACGTGTCTGGAGACGTCCAGGGCAGCGTGGGGATCCTGCCCTTACTATCGCACGCCACACATGCCCACAACAGGGCGTTATGGTCTGGGGTGCCATCTCCTTTGATAGCCGGACCCCTTTGGTGGTCATTTCTGGCACACTTACAGCACAGCGGTACGTAGACGACATTCTACGACCGGTTGTGTTACCGTTCCTTTTGCGACACCCTGGACTTACGTTTCAACAAGACAATGCCCGGCCGCACACGGCACGTGTTGCTATGAATTGTCTTCAAGCTTGCCCAACACTTCCTTGGCAAGCTAGGTCTCCTGATCTCTCTCCCATAGAGCACATTTGGGACGCTATGGGAAGGCGATTGCAACCATCCCGGAATGTTGACGATTTAGCCCGACAGTTGGAGACAATTTGGCAAGAAATTCCGCAGGACACCATCCGGGATCTTTATCAGTCTATGCCACGCCGGGTGACAGCTTGCATCCAGGCCAGAGGTGGACCAACGCCTTATTGACTTCCTCCCTTTGTAACGGTCAAACTCTGCAATAAATCATTCAATTGTTCTGAAATTTTAATCGTTTCTTTTTCTATGTATGTTCTTCACATCCACCAATTTTTATCGCAATCGGACAACTCCTCCTTGATGCGTCGATTTTTTTTTGTTATAGAGTGTAGATAAGTTATTTTCAGAAATAAATTTCAGTAGAAGTCATCCAATCCAATGTATTTAGACATTTTTAATTATTTATTAAAAACTGAAATTTAAGAGAAATTAGATTAAAAATACAGGAATTGGAAATACATAATATGGTTAAATGAATAAAAATTTTAAAAAATCCACAGATACTTATAAATTCAAAAAATCATAGCTTAAAATATGAATAAAAACCATTCAAATTTGGCACGATTCTGATAAGACATTGGTGAGTTTGGTGATAACATCGAGTTAGTCATTCACTGCACTGATAACTTATTTTACTCCTTTTTTTCCTATTTAATGGGTGTTGCGTTATCGTGTTTCAATGCATAATGAATGTGGTTAATATTGTACTATCTGTTTTAAATTTAACTATTGAAAAGTATGAAACATTACCATCGATCATCTCTGAGGATGAATTGCAAAAAAGTAGAGAGATTTTTGAAGTTACTGAAAATTTGATTTTTAATAAAATAAAGGAATAAATTAGCCTAAATTTTCAGCTTTTAAGTAATGATGATGATTTTGATAACTCAAGAAATGAAAATGAATCTCTTTCAATAAAAGAATACGGTTGCAATGATGATTTTATAGAAAATGAACTGGAGTTTGATTTTAAGGACAAAAAAAAATCACAGAAAATATCAGTTTTAATTCTATAAAAAAAGTATTTCAATTTTATCATTCGTATAAACAAAAGGAAGTTACTACAAACTAGAGCATGTTATCTTAAAATTACTTGTCTTGCCCAAATTGAAAGATTTAAAAATTATATATTCCACAGAGGTATGATTGAATATAAATACAACGGAATAAAATCAGCCATAATAAAAAAGTTTAAAAATGCTAGGGAACATAAAATACCCATCCATGACATTGATTTAAAGCATTGGGAGATCATTAAATCTCAAGAAATTGGATTGCCCTGAGTTTAAATGCTCTGCCATTTTTATTCAATCTTTGGGAAAAAAAATTAAATTGTAGCTTGAAAAGTTAAGAAGTAAGTTACAAGCTTTAAAAATAACGATTATGAAAATACTGAGAATAATGCAATAGCATTTATTTTAAGCACAAATGATTTCACATTTGGTTATGAAAGAATCAAGTTTTCAATGCAGATCAAAGTTGTATTAATTACTTCATAACTAAGGAGAGAACTCTTTCACACATAGGCGAAAAACATACTAGTCATCCTTTAACTGTGAGGGTGCCCCTTGCAAGGAGAAATTGTTATTTCCAGTCGTTTGTGCCGCATACTGCCTATGTTTGGAACTTTTTATCTCAGTGCCTTGTGCTAGATTAGTCTATATCAGTCAATCTCAGTGACGTGTGCCTCCTTGACTGTTTTTAAAAGTTCGTTAATGCGTTTTGATTTATCGTTTTTTTTAAAGTATTCCCCTTTTTAGTGCATATTTTTGTTGTGTTGTTCTGTTCCTGGTGTTTTTGCTGCTCCTGCCTTTTATTGTATTTATTAATTTTTATGTACTTTATTGTATGACGTTTTTGTATTCCACTTCCAATGTAAGTGTCTATCCTATTGGGTTTTAATAATAAATCATCAAATCAAATCAATACAGCTTTTCAAGTTTATTTCGACTTTGGAAAAACCCATCCATATACTGTGAGGTCTATTTCAATGAATGGCGAATTAAAAGGTAAAATATTTTTATGTCTCGGGAAGAGAATGGGAAAATTTGGACCTGTAGTAAATAAACATTTATTTAGACCACAAAATTTAGATGCTACCTGTTCTAAATCAGGTAAAGTGGACAAAACAAAAATGGGTGAATAGGTTGAAAATTGTGTACTGCCTGTTTTGAATGATTCCCCATCAATTTTATTATTAGATTCATGGACGGGATCAATAGATGAATTATGTATATTTCCCTCTCAGAAAATTGCATCAGGTTACAAATACCATGCAATACAATATCCCTCATTCAACCACTTGATGTCTACTTTTTTCGACAGTATATTTGTAATAAAAAAAAAAACAAATAGAATGGTAGGAATTTGAAATTAATAGCACAAATAGAAATGAAATAATTAAAATACACTGATTGGTATCCAATCAACTACCAGCTAAAATATTTAGCCTCATGTTAATATACTCATGGTTTAAATGCAATTATCTAGATACAAATCCCAGAGTTTTTGATAATGTTCAAAAAGTATGCTTTAAATTATGACATCGAAAATTGTAACATATTACCGTTTTTAAGGTGTGCTCGTTTGTCAAAAAAGATTATGCTTCAATCATTTTTATATCCATTTTTTTACCATAAGTAATTGGTATCTATCTTTTTTTCATTTTCTCGTAAGAGAAGAGATTTTCTATTTCATTTTGAAACGAGAACTTACATAAATTTGCAAATAAATTAACATAATTATGATATAGTTTAAAAATAATGTTATCATTACAATACTTTTAATAAACAAAAGCAGATAAATTAAAATTCTCATTCTAACTCATAATTGCATGAGTTTCTTTCGTTCTCTCTTTTTTTTTGCCTTTTTATTGTC
>QLNU02015360.1:153147238-153158769 GCA_006491805.2 Dysdera silvatica | reverse complement strand
GATTAGGGGTCCTAAATCTACAAAATTTTATAAGGCACATACTCATTTGTGTGTTTCAGTCAGAGTGGTTCCCTTTTAAGACAAATCTAAAATTATATTTTCATTTCTTAAGTTTACTCGGTGCAAGAACTGAAAGAAATTTAAATGAATTGCTCTAAAACTTTTATTTTAAAATAAGAAAAATGGAAGTTGAGACATTGCATTTCAATGAACATTTTTTACAAAGACAAAGACTATTTTCATCTTGATGAGACAGTCAACACTCAAAACTGCCAAATATGGACTTCAGTAGCCAAATATTATTCAACAACATTCCCTTGCATTTGTTTAAAATTATGATATGGTGTGATTCAACATCAAATTTCATCTCTGGACCATAACTTTTTGAGGAATTATATCCAGCAGGTAAAATAATCTGTTCTGTTACAGCACAAAGCTATCTTTACATACTACATATTTTCTTAATTCTGCAATTGCAGGAAAGCGGATGCTTGGATGAGGTAATTTTCGTGTAAGTTAACACTCTGTCTCATACTGCACAACCAGCTGCAACAGCAGCTGTAATGCTGACTTTTCACTGATGAAAGAGTAAGTTGTTGTAACCTTATAACATAGCTACCAAGGTCAACTGGTCTTATACTGTGTGATTCTTTGCTGCAGGGTCATCTTAAAGCCAGTGTTTATTCAGGAAGTATCAATAACCTGGGTGCTTAAAAGAACAACATAATGCAGCATTTGTGGAATATTTTTCCACAGATGTTGCATTTTGCAGGTGATGATGCTGTATAATGAATGCATCTTTTGGTCTAAAACAACAGAAATTATGTTGATGTTCAACTTTAATGTTGGCAACAACATGAATGAACATTGAGTGAGCTATAAAAACATTTCCCATGGCAATTTAATTAGGTTTAATTCAGTTCTTCCAACAAATAAACTTAAAAAATGAAAATGTCATTTTAGATTAGTCTTAATTTTTTTTTGTGTTGTTTTCATATATTTCCTATTTTGAAGCGCCAAATTTTCCCCAATCGGCAAATTTTGGAACTAAAATTTTTTCCAAGGAATCCTTCTCCCAATCCCCTGAATATTATGTGTAGACAATTTGACAACATTTTGCTTATTAGTTCAGGTTACAGACAGCTCTAAACAGGGAACTTCAATTATAATTACCCTGTATGTTGTGTGCATTATTTTAAATATAACAAAGTGATATACATACATGATAGTGCATACAATGCCTTAATACGCACAGCAACATCTACATCCTCTTTCAATAAATTCAACAGCTGTCCGGGAATAGTATCATATTCAAAGAGTCTGCGCTGACAAAAATTATTGTTTTGCACCAATTCTGCAATCAAGTCAGCAGAAGCAGCCTGAATTGAATTTTCCGTTAAAGACAGAAGTGTTGGCAAAAAATTAAATCCACCAATATTATAGAAATCTAGAAAAGAATGGAAAATAATAACCAAAAATTCACACTTTGGAAAAATAAAATAGTAAGCAAATGGAATGGAAGCATGAAACTTTTACTAGTTCATAAAGCATTTTAAGTAGCTTCATAATAACACCCCCTTACCTAAAAAAAAAAAAATCTTAGTAAGACTTCTTGAACTCGGACTAGGGATGTGGGCTTTCTGGAAAATTTTTAAATGTAAAATTTTCCAGCACTTCAATTACTAAATATCTAATGTAAGTGTTATATAATATTTATTAAGTGACGTTTGCTTTATATGCTATACCACTAACCAAACCGTGATCCCCATCACATATTTACCCCATCAGAAAGAAATGTCAATCCTCACAAAATTTTGGAATATTGGTTAAACTCGTTATTGTTACTTCTTAGTAACTGTTACTACTAGGCCTGGGCGATGTATCGATACATCGTGCACAACCGGTGTGAAGCTGACATCGTCACACTGGTTTCGTAATTTTCAAATCGGCGATACATCATGACTTCATGGTGCTACCCACATATCAGCGGTTTGTCGGTGTCAGACCGCCGATTCTGATGTTTATTGTGCACATATACGGTTTTTCGATATCATCTCATTGTTTGGCTCGGACGATTTCCTGGTTTCACACCGTGAAAAACCATGCATGCGCACAAAGAAACATCAGAATCAGCAGCATGACATCGTCGGACCGTAGACCCTTAGAAACTTGAACTGCACCTTCCAAAATGGTGTATTGCACATGCCCACAAACTTTACTTTTGATACTTTGAACGTTCCCATACAAGGTGATATAAGAAAAATTGAGGAAACGTTGTATTTCGACAAATTAGAAACTCGAAATGCACCGACCAAGCCGTCAAAGCCATATCATGAAAGGGGCTCGGAGCCCCCATCCTTTTTCTAGGTTGCTATTAAGGGTACGATTATAATAATTACGACATTACATAATCAGAGATTGTACATAAAGGCACTTGCTGCATGTCAGGGCCGTTTTCGGCGGGGCTAGAACCCCCATCCTTTTTCTAGACTGCTATTAAGGCTACAATTACGATATTGCGTAATCAGAGATTGTACGTAAGGATACTTGCCGCAAGTCAGGGCCGTTTTGGGTAGGGGTCAGAGTCCCCCATCCTTTTTCTAGGCTGCTTTTAAGGCTACGATTACGATATTACGTAGTCAGAGATTGTACGTGAGGGCACTTGCTGCATGTTAGGGCTGTTTTAGGTGGGGGCTAGAGCCTCATCCTTTTTCTAGGCTGCTATTGAGGCTACGATTACGATATTAAGTAATCAGAGAGAGTATGTGAGGGCACTTGCAGTACCGCATGTCAGGGTGGTTTCGGGTGGGAGCCGGGACCCCCATCCTTTTTCTAGGCTGCTATTGGAGCTAAGACTACGATATTCCATATTCAGAGAGTGTACTTGAGGGCACTTGAAATGCCTCATGTCAGAGCCATGTAGAGTGGTGGCCAGAGCCCCCATCTTCCTGATTATAATTTCGTAGATGTAAGTATCCATCAACATGGAGTTTTCAAAATTATTGAGGAGGGGGGATGATAAGCACATATGAACATTTATGTGTTGCAATATATATATATATATGTGTGTGTGTGTAAAATTATAGTTTATTTCAAATCATCGAAGGGCTGGGGTTTCACGGCCCCATATAACGCTACGTAAATATCTAGTGTGTATTTGCAACAACATACAGTATCCAGAGGGAAGCCATTGAAAGGGTCACCCAGACAGAAGGGAAGCCAATCCCAGTATGTTATCACCCAAACTGCTGGTGGTGGTACCGTAATACTGGATCTAACCAAAGATTATTAAAAATTCCAAGTAATAAAATATTTTATATGTTTAAAAAAAAAATATTGTTACATGGAAGTGCAGGGCAAAGAAATGGATATTTGATTGTGGGTGAATTTTTGTCTACTTTTCTGCATTAACAATATTTTATGAATGTTAAAATAACATGAATGCATAATATTTTTCAGGACACCAACCTGTTCTCATTTTTCTGTATGAATCTATGTTATTTTTGTTAGGAAGGCATGCTTCCCTCTGCTTACCACATCTATAATTAACATTGTGATGTATCGTCACATCGCAAAGTTAGACTGACGATATATCACAATGTCAAAAACGTAGCATCGTCCAGGCCTAGTTACTACATAATAGTTCGGTGAGTTGGGGGGGTTGATAGTTGATATGATACCAATACCTTATATTTCGCACTTTAAAATCGTTAGTTTAGCGAACATGAAATTATTATACTGTACTAAATACATAAATAAAAAACAAAAAAATGTAAATTCCTAAAATTATTAATGAAAAAATAAATCATAAAGTGATATAATGAATCTCTCTTTTCTGTAACGGGTTCATTTTTTTTCGTATTTTAAGTTTTATTTGTATGTAGGCTATTTAGTAATATGTTGTACTTAATATTTTTGTGTGTAAAAATTAGCTTTTTTATTCATTTGTATACCTATCTGGCAGAGTTATTTAAAACAAGTAAGAGGGCACGAGCCCTGCAATATTGCAAAAGGGGGAGGGGGCATCAGCTGAAAATGTTTGGTAACTTCATATATTTGATGAAATATAAAACCATTAGTGAAAATGTAAGAGATATTTTAATAGGATGGGAAAAGAAACCTGATATTTGTAAAGGGTTATATCTTATGTAGTCAAAAGAGGGAAGAATTATGATTATGTCATAAATGACCGATGATTATATTTTAATATGTATATAATATGTTTTTATATTTAAATTTTTAAAATTATATATACAGAGAGAGAGAAAGGGTGAATGAGAGATTTTTTAAAATAGAAAAGTGCATTTTTAAAATTCGAGATCGGAAAATTTTCCATTTCTGAAAATCTTCCCATTCGCATCTCCAGCTAGGGGATTAAAAAATAAAAATCAACTTTTTAATCTTTTTTAAGAGTTCAAATTTTTTTTATAACACTTGCACTCTTAAATTGGCTCCATTTTTATTTAAAAAAAAAGCATAAAACAACTACTGTGGATTTGGGGGAAAAAATGTGTCAGTATCCATAATAGCTTCCAAGATCGATGCAATTAATGGTTAGAGCATGACATTGAAAACATGACAAACGAAAAGTGTTGCCACTTGGAAAGCAAGCATTTCAGATCGTATGATTATGCTTTTTTTTTTTTTTTTTTCTAACGAAATGAGCCATAGTTTTTTACCTTTTTCATTTAATCAGTTAGTAATTGGACACCCTGTATATTCTAAGATTTATACTATCAATAAAATAAAGTAGGTTACTTTTTAAATTTGGTTTGTAAATGGGGATGACTTACACATTTTCTGTATTGAACGACAATTCTCCATTTTGTGTACAGACCTTCAGGTTATAATTATAATTTTATTGACCTGTCTTCTAACCATCTATAACACTGATTACCATTGACTTTAGACAGTCCAAAATGATAACACTTAACACTATTGGTGACATTTGATGACACTTTTTTTTAAATTCTTATGGTTGATTGGTTGAATTTTTATAGTGCATGGGTCATTCTGTGCTAAACAAGTTGGAATGGTAAGTATGATTTAAAACAAAGTTTTGTCAACATCTTACCATGACTCTCAACTTACTGCAAGTGTAGGCTGTCATAAATCACATTTGTCCTTTACTTGAATAGTAAGTTTCTATTATCATACTTTTTTGAGGGTCAGACAGAATATTTTCTAGATACGTGGGATATCCAGAAACTAAGTTCCGATGAGCTATTTAAAAAAAACAAAAACAAAAAAAAACAATATGCTTACAAAACATTTTTACTCCTACTTGAGATATACATCATATACTACTTTTCAACATAGTTTACGCAACTGTTGAGGCGACATAGCAGAGAACAAGAAGTTTTATGTTAAATATTATTACCCTTCACAGGGATAACACAATTGCCAAATAATGGTCAACACAGAAAAGCCTCCGAGGCGAGATTTTTGTAAGTTTTTCATGTGGGAATTTATTATACAATAATGTTTGCCACCCACGTATATTTAGCTCAAGCTAGGCGTTTTTGTTTTGGAGAAAAAAGGATGATGAAAAACTCACAAAATCTCGCCCAGGAGGCTTTTCTGTGTTGACCATTATTTGGCAATTGTGTTATCCCTGTGAAGGGTAATAATATCTTACATCCTCATATACGAAGAAAAATGCGTTTGTTCTTGTTCTCATTCGTCTAGTAGGTCAAGACACCGCGGGCTCAACGCGGGGACCCTGGTTCGAATCCAGGATGAGGACGGCGCCTCTTTTTCTCCAAATATAAAAAAAGCTCTAGTTTGAGCTAAAATATACGTGGGTGGCAAACATTATTGTATAAGAAGTTTTATACCTTCATTATAGAATGATGCTACCTGTGATGTGAACCACCTGTTAACAGCTCTTTTGATCTCGTCACTTTTGTTAAATTTCCAGCCACCAAGGGCGGATTTAAGATTTCTGAACAGATAATTGCTAGGTGCAAGGTCTGGACTATATGGGGGGTGATCAAATTGTTCTCAGCCGAAGGTTGTGAGGAGATATTGCATTGCTGTGGAAGTGTGTTTGGCTAGGCATTGTCACGAATTAACATGACGCTCCGCATAAGCCATGTCACTTATTCTGGATCGCACAATGTAATTTTTGCAATAGACAGTCACGTTGATTGTGCAGTCATTAGGTAAGAAGTCTACAAGCAAATCTCTTTTCTGTCCCAAAACACTGTGCACATGATCTTCCGAGTGGAAAACATCTGCTTGAATTTCATCTGTGTTGGTGATAAAGTGTGCTTCTACTCCATGGACTGTAGTTTAGATTTGGGGGGGGTGTGCGACACCTATGTCTCATCGCCAGTAACTATACAGCTCAAGAAGTCATTGTCTTGCTGACTGTATCGTGTCAAAAAGACTAACGAATTGCCCTATTGTTTCATTTTGTGTCCTTCTATAAGAATTTTTGACACCCAGCATGCGTACAATTTACGATAGTTCAGTTTCTGAGATACAATTTCATGAAGAAGTGAACGTGAAATTTCTGGTAAATGCAAGGAGATGGTGAATCTTCTATTCTCTTTAATCTTCTTTTCAATTGGTGAAGATCATGGTGAATCTTCTATTTTCTCCAATCATCTTTTCAACTTCACACTCCAAATCGACAGTCACCAAAGGTGGTCGCCCGCTTCTGTCCTCATCATGCACATTTTGTTGTCCTTTATTAAAAGATCAAATCCATCTCTGTACCATTGAGTCTCTCATTGCATGTTTTTCATAAACATCACAAATTTGACAATGAATTTTAATCAGTTTAATGTTCCTGGCATTCAGGAAACAGATTACAGACCTAATTTCACATGCGGCGGGCGATTCGATTTTCTTAGACACTCTAAGCCCATCTCACGAAGTGTATGCACTGACCAACTGTCTAAAAATGATCTCACTACCTTGCCAATGAATCACCAAATTTGTCAAACATGCACTGTCGCACATGCTCAGCGTTCTAGTGCCAATAATTAGAAACGGAACTTACTTTTTGGATATCTCTCGTATATATATAGAATATATGCACCTATATAACCAAGTTTTTTAAATTAAGAAATTGGTTTCACAATGTTAAAAAATTATGCCATTACTTAATACTTAAGGCACAGGGTTATTTTTTTCAAAGGAAATTCAATGCAAATCAATAAAGGGAAACATCTATTAATAGTTGTTTGCACACAGGCATAATTCTTATGTTAACATTTATATTTCCCTTGATGTGTTAGCTTAGACTTGGCAAAAATTTCTTAGATTATTATTCAAATAACAGTTGAGGCAATAATGGGTATAAAAAAAATTTAGTTGCTTAGTACAAAAAGGAAGCGTTTTTAACTTTAATTTGGTTGAGTTTTTATACTAAGAGAGATTTTAAAGTGGACACAAGCTATTTCAAGAAAAATGTCACCAAATGTGCGGTAACTAAACTTATGTAAACATGATATTTATAGTGAAAAATTTTATTCAAAATTTTTTGTTTACAGTCTATTGCAGTGGCAACAGTTTATGAAGCCTGTCAAGAGAAGAGCTCATCACACTGGCTCAGTAAATTTGGAAGAGAAGGGCAAGGGGCTTTCTTCCTTCGACTATAATCATGCGATAGAGGTCCATTCTCATGGCCATCATAATTCAGCATTCCTACCAAAATTTTATTCACATAGTCAGCAATAAAACACATACGCAACCTATTTCTAGAAAATGCTACCAGAAACCCTGGATATAATATTACAAGAAGCATTATCTAACTTTTAGCTCTCTCCCATACATTTCAATTTAATGGGCAAAAACCATCAAGCAAAACATCTCAATATTTACATTAATCACTCTACTTTCATCCCTCTGCAGGGTCAAGCGGACCAATAATATTAAAAGACAAATATTGCATTAGTAGTGGATTAACGAATCACTGTCCAATAAAATCATTCAAAGAAAACATTCGGACCAACAAGACTTCTCTCAAGCTCTAACTTTCAACCTTGAAACACTATTGCTGCTAACCACATAAATGTAACTAATAAGTAGTAATGCTTTAAGCCACAGCCAGTTTAACATGTCCACCTTCTTAATGCCTCTGACCTCTAAATAAATATTTATGTTACTTTGCATCTCCTCATCTTCAGCTTAGCTGTATTCCACATCATCACAACAAAAAAACTCAAATATCTTTTGATTATGGAGTCTCATAAAATGCCACAGATAGTTTTTGCATGCAACCATCAATTTAGACCCACACGCTGAACGTATGTAACGATGTGTGGAACCAATGAGCTATCCCTGATCAAGGCAGCGGTCAGCGTGGCATGAAAGCAGGGGGTGCTAAGAATCACTGGAATGGCCCAGGCTGCCGTTTGTTATTGACCTTGGCAACGTATAATGGACGATCCCTTGCTTCTGAAGCAAAACTTCAAGAATTGGAAGAAGAACTTGACAAGATCAAATGGGACATTGTAGGACTCAGTGAAGTTAGAAGAAAAGGTGAAGAGTTGGTGGAACTTAAAAGTGGACATTTGTTTTATTATAGAGGAACGGAAACTGGAAGAACAAGTGGTGTTGGCTTCTTAATCAACAAAAGAATTAAAGACTACCTTCTTGAAGTCGAAAGCACGTCAGATCGAGCAGCGAGGCTCGTTGTTCAACTAACCCAGCGACATACATGCATAAAGTTCCAAACTGTCTGGCAGTGGTACCAAAATTTGTCTGGTGAGTTTTATGTCACAATAATAGGCAGCGATGTCCTAACGTGTTTGTAGTCCTTGGACCTAATCACTTTTGGAGGCCCTTTTATCCAGGCCCGTAGGAAGAGGGGATAGGACAGGCCTGGCCTCCCCCTAAATATTTTGTGGCCCCAAAAAATGTTAATAAAATGGCAACTTTTTTTAATTCTGGCTCCCCCTAAAGTTTGGATGTCCTCCCCTAAACTTTTGCATTGGCTACAGGCTTGCTTTTATCACAAAATCGTAAATTTCCAATTTTTTGCAATTAAAAAAAATACGACGTTACCGATTTGAGCCTAGATTCCATTGATCCTCCCATTAAGATGCCTCTGATAATAGGATGACAGGATCTATGAATGACCATTTTACAATAGTATTTGTTAAATCTCGTAATACCCCAATAGTGGGGCAAAGTATAATTAAAATTGTTAAAATATTTGTTAAGTGAAAAATTCATAAACCTGTAACTGTGTAACAGTACAAGTTCAACAAAATTTGTGTATTTAATTGTAACCTTTGAAGTGTCTACATTGAGGAAAAGAATATACCTGGAATAATAAGTATACATAATGATCACAAAAAAATAAACAGCAAAAAACCAGTGAATGACCGATGAAGAGTATCTACTTTAAATTTGGCTGACACCCAAAACCCATTCTAGGTACTAAACAAAGCTCCATTACCATTAATTTATATGAAATTTGATGGTATGTGGTCGTTTACTGAGATAATCACACAACATACAATCCATTAGCTGTAATATCCAGTCACCAGAGGTTAAAGTTGAAAAATAAAATTGCACAGAATTGGTTCAAATTAAAATACGGTATATACCAAAGTGTTTGCACAAACATTTTTTTCCTTTAAAGCAGGGCTCGAAATACCCAGGTGCATTGTGCACGTGAAAATAAAATTGTACATCCAATGTTTTTCTGCAAGTGCACCTAACTTTAAAAAAAATTGTATTTTACATAATTTTTTTAATGTTTAAAAAAGAAAATTCTGTCCTCCCTTTGAAAAATATTTGTATATACACACCACAGGAGACAAGATTGCAGGTGCAGGCTCGTACCAGTGGCCTGGATGCAGGAAGAAGATTTATTAAGTCATTCAGGACCATGGACCATCGATAATCCAAACGAAACAACCATATGACCCAGAGCAAAGGCCAAAGCTCTCAGAGTAGGGACCATTCACAAAGTACATCCTGACTCCTGGGCTGACGATTTTGACAAATTTTTGACAATTTTGACGTATCGGGGTACCTAAAATCTATTATTTCTCTCCCTGCAATATGTTTAATTTCCATCAACGATTGGCGCCAATGAAGTCCATGCTGAAACCAAATATTGCAGTTAAATTTAGACACAACATTGGACATCTGTAATCTGCAAAAAAGTTAGGTCAGGGTCATGTTCGGGGATGCCAATTTCAACCCGGGCAGTGACAATTTAACATGGGCCAAATGAAAGTTGGCATTTTTTTCTTGGTAACGTTGTATTCTGGCAGTCCTTGGACCGGCCAATATACAAGATGGCGTCAATATAAATTGACCTATTCAGATCTGAAAAGACCAGAGAGAGAGAGTGCTAAATTGAAGTGGGGTGGTTGTGTCAGATGAACGTTCAAGCCTTAAACGTATAATGAGAACTCCAATAATGCCCTGGGTTCAAAATAATTAAACATGTAAGTTACAGTTAACCTTTCTTTCTCTTCTTTTTTTTAATGTGTAATTCCAAGCGTCTCCTCCCCAACTAAAATTCTAAAAATATTTTTTTTTTTTTTCTCATGGTTTGTATGCCCCAGTATTTACTATATACTTTTATATTCCAATTATCCATTAGGTCATTTAAATGACCCTAATGGGTGAGTAGTTCATAATTTAAGGATTTACATTGATGTTTCCAATTGTAAATAAAAATGTTTATACAAAGGTTTAAACCTATTAAAGAATGTATTAAGGAAGACTTTTAAAAGTAAATATGTTTGTGAAATTTACTTGTATTCTAGAAATTTGTTACTGGCTTCAATGTAAATAAATTTCACAGTTAGAACCACCAAATCCTAGATTTTGTTTTGATATTATCATGTTTATTATATGAAATAAAAGGCAGTATTTTTTTTTTTTTTAATAATTATTTTCCTGTCAGTTTTTAAATTGAGCCTGTGGTCATTGAAAGAAAACTGTATTTAAATTTAATTTTTTTTTTATATTTAACGTAAAACACAATCATTCAATATACTTAATCCATCCCTTTAATTTTCACGGTCTTGCATTGCAATTCACTTTCTCGATAAATTAACTTAATATTAAATGTAATGGTAATGGGGTTATAATGTTCTCAAAAATAACCAATAAAAACATTAACCTTAAATTTGCAAACTTAATTATAAGTACTTTAACTTCATTTTAACTCTGACATTCTAAATTTCTAATCCTAAATTCTAACAAAAATTAATTAAAACTTTACAACCTGATTTCCCCATAACAGACATATGTTTGAAATGTTTCAATACTCTCTACCCAATATTTCAAAAACTATATATGCTCCACATAACATTATTACTAACTTTTAACGTATTGAATGCAGTGCTATGTTACACACAATTTTTAAATTTTAGGTTTTTTAAGTGTGTATTTATTATATATAAGGGTCAGAATACGTAATGTGTAAAACATTTATGCTTTTGTAAGGACATTTCAAAAGTGTGGGAATAATTAAAAAGGGTTATATAGATTGAAACGCTATAAGATTTCATCTTAACGTGAATACAAGCTGGACTAAGTTGAAAACAAAA
>QLNU02015360.1:153119620-153141383 GCA_006491805.2 Dysdera silvatica | reverse complement strand
CTTCTTGAAAGTAGTAAGATGTATGGTATAATTTTAGTTTACATTTTTTTAGATTATGTATGTTATAATTTGTAGGTAAAATGTTTTTTGAGAAAAATGAGTGGAAGCGGTTACTTTCTTTGTATTTTAGTTTTAAGTTCTATACCGCCGATTATTTTAAAAAAATTTCAGATTTTAAATATTGATTTGTTTATTTTGACTCTCCAGGTAGAGGATCCATTGCATCCTGTGTATTTATGACAATGGCTGGTATCAGTGTTTTTTCTCCAAATGTATTTTATGTGAAATAAAATTTGTTAGTAGAGTCAATAATTTCACCAGCAGTCAGTAACTTCATTAGATATTATAACGCGTCAATTTTAGCTTTACTGGAACTCCGCTAAATGTAAGGTGTACACTGCAAATAATTATTTTTGTGTTAACATTCGCCGCAAAATTTTATTGGGTTCCGAACAACTTGCTCATACGCCAAACACCACCATATTAAAAATGACTCCCCTATTTTACTACTTGTCGCATAGCTTGGAAGTAACGCAAGAAAGTTACATTTCAGTTCAATTATCGAAATCTTAAAAATTTATAAAAATTTGAAAATTTAGTTTTTCAGATTCATTTTTTCGATTTCTCTCATTACTCATATAAACCTTTCATGCGACATATGTCCCGATTCAAGGTGTGACTGACACTTGTGAGATGTATGACACAGTGCGAATGGAAGCGCTAGCGAAAAATCAGTTATGAAATGATGCCCTTCCCTCTACTGCAATGAACCAACTTATTTGTGACGTCAGCTCCCTTGAATTCTAACGATACTACTCGGCAATTTTCCGCTAACGGACTATACTCACAAGGTCAGAAATGTTAATACATAATAAAAATATGACAAAATACTCTATAATAAAATATTATTATTGTCCCTTATTTACTTATACATAGTACTATATATATACAGTTTAATAATGTAATGCATAACACATACACACACATATATATATAGTTTATCGTATGTATAATATGTTTTTATAACAATAATAATAAAACAAATAATAAACAAATAACAATAATAATAAACAACACAAAACAAAATAACACACACACAACAAAATAACAATAATAATAATAAACAAATAATAATAATAAACAAATAACAATAATAATAATAACCAAAAAATTATAGAACCAAAATCTTCTGTACTCATGAAGGGGGAGAGGAGGTCAGGCATATGCTTATTTTTTCTGACAACGGGTAGGGGGAGTATAAAATAGCCAGAAATATATTTACGTAAGACTTGAACGGCCCTGAAGTGCATACATAAATAGAATGTATAGCTTTGGAATGTAAACGCCTTGATCTGCAATGAACAAGCAGGCTTTTAGTTTTTTTCGCACTCGAGAAACGAGTTACGAAAGACCACCTTCCCTCTACTGAAATGAAACAAGCCGTCTGTGACGTCGGCTCCCTTAAATTCTAACGATACTACCCGCCAGTTTTCTGCGAACGGACTATAGGCACGAAACCGTAGATTTTTAACCATTTCGTCTTATATATTTGACCCATACCTAGTCCCTGCTTTTCGCGCAAGAGAAAGTTAGGCTTATGGTCTCCCAGTGGCAAATCTGATAAAAGTTTTTTGATTCACTTGGTGTCAGAATTTGCGAGTTTCGTAATTAGCCTGTTTCACCGTTTCATACCGGTTCGTAGTCAGGGGATTTAATATCACATCGGATATTCGAGGCAATACATCGTCATTCAAAGATGTGTCGAAAGCATGAAATTTAGTCTCATGCCAGGAAATTCTCGAGAATTGGAATGACGATTCGATTTGGTTAAAATATAGCCGGACATTGTTTGGCCAAAATTCCGGAATTCGTAAACCTACGGACACAACTTGCGGTGTACTAAAGGGTGCTATTTGCGATGCATCAACTGCTTCGATTAGATCAGGTATATTATTAATTTTAACACACAGTTACAATACAGTCGAACCTCGTTAAGACGAACACCAAGGGGAACAGAAAATCTGTTCATATTAACAGTAATTCGTCTTATCCGGAAAGGGTAGTATGTTATACACTCTGACGGAACTTCAGAAAACGGTTCGTATTAAAAGTAATTCGCTTTAAGTGTGTTCATCTTAACGAGGTTCGACTGTAGTAAATAAAGAAATAACAAAAATTCAATTTAGCCCTAAATTCAGTTATATTAACGAGCATGCGGTTTTGAAATACAAAAATGCGCAATCGGTAATATAAAACCAAGCAGTATTCGCAAGGCAGTTAGCGAAAACGAAACTCATTGTAAAATTGATATAGACGCAGCCTTTTTGTGTTTACTTGAGGATTCAAAGTCATGTGTGCCTATTTCTCCTTCGACGTAAACACAATTTCTTAAGAAAGGGGGGACCTATGGCTGTCTAGAGTTTATTGAAATGAGAATCCCCAAATTACGCCAGTGGCAGTTAATTTGGTTGTGGTCACTTCTTGCGTACAACTGAGCCGGCCGTCTTCGAACTCCGGTCCTATGGTTATAGCGTATCCTTTAGAGTCTATTAGTGGAGCATAGATGCTTTGCACTTGCATTCATGAAGTGAGAAGGGTCCGACAAGAAAACGGAGTTTGCTTTTCACTCCATAGATTACCAAATTCAGGACGTTGTAGTGGGGACTATGTCCGAATGATGGGTTGCGAGTTGAAATATCACACAAGCGAAAAATTGCGACAAATGAGAAGATGCGTTTTATCAAACTAGAAGCGCAGCTCGTTGTTGCTGTGTTGTTTGTGTGCATGTGTAAACTTCGGAAAATGTAACTTGAGGTTAGAAAGTTTTTAATTCTAATGGTATTTGTTTCCGCCCACGTGATGTGATTGGATAGAATGTTCATCACACAGACAGCATCTGATACCTACTGATCGATTTCTCGCTCCTGGTCATCATTCACATACTCCACAAGTGTCACATAAAGAAGTCAAGTTTCTTAGAACGTTGCACACATGGCTATCTTCCCATCCAGTAATAGGAAGTAGTCACTGGGAAGATTTCTTTCCCCACGTGTTTACGCATACATGACAGACACTTGTATTTTTAGGAAATTTTGGCGGGAAAGCTGGAGTTTTAACACTAACCCGCCTTACATTTATTCACAATAAAAAAATGAAATGCGAGAAATTTTCTGGGGGGGGGGGCAGTCGGCCTTATGGGGGGCCGGCCCTTCCCGGCCCCCATATAATTACGCCAATGCCTACAGCGCTGAAGGCATTCAAGCTATGCCTAAGAAGCCTCGCACTTTAAATCTGGGTTTGGAAGAGGTGTGAGATGTATTGATCATTCTTGTTCTAAAGAAATTTTTAATAAATAATAATAAGAAGAAATAATAAGAAATTAGGTAACAAGCTAATTGGTCGGTAATTTTTTAAATCCTCTTTATCACCTTTTTTATGCAAAAGAATTACTGTTGCAGAATCCCATTGGTTTGGTATGTTACCGCTGTTAAGACATTTGGTAAAGAATTTTTTATACTAAACTGCATTTATGTAATCTAAATGATCAGTACTAATTATATAGTGACCAATTAGTGCCAATAAATAAATAGCAATTATTATAATGTGTTAGTTATAAGGGTAACGTGAGTGACTGACATCTACTTCAGCAGTACATGTTTGTGAAAATTTGCATCAATCAGCCGATTATTGTGGGTAATTAACCAAGTTGTTCAAAGTGATTTACATACTATGCTACCACGCTTATTGCTGCCATGATTATAGCAAACGCTAATTGCTTGTTAACCTAAAGATTATCGAATAATCTCATGAAACTCGGGAGTATTCTTTTTCTGTTGGATCTCTGACAATAAGTATGCGCTCTAAAATATATATGGCCATTAATATAAAAATATTTGCGGCTTGTGTTACATTAGCTAACGATCAGAGCTCAAACGTTAACCTATTCTGTAAGGTTAAATACTGCAGATACAGTGCTGCAATATGTTTGTTTGTTTTGTGGTTTTACGGCTCAAAGACTACAATGGTCATGCTGCGCCGGGACCTACTGTTTTCCGAGGAATCCGAACCTCTTATGGCCTAGGGAACCAAACCCCGGACTACAGTGAGCAGTGCGATCTTTTTATGAGATCTCTGAGTAAGCGTTCTTTGTACACTGTTGGGAGTCGAACCCGGATTAACGGCGTACTAGGCGAACGCGTTACCACACTGCGCCACCGCAGGGCGCTACAATATGAAATAGTAAATATGAGCAGCGAGAGAAATGAACTTATTAATATAACTTATTGTTACTTTATCGTCTTGCTATAACTAAACCTCCTTACTAGTAAAATAACGCAGTGACTGGTACACCCCCTGTTTAATGAGAAAAATGGAAAGTGACTCACGTGCAGGTATGTCTTGGTCGTCGTCTGAAGTTGCTATAATTCAAGGCTGGAATGACTTCTGGAGTGAGCGGTGTGTGCGGAGCCGTCAGTAAGGTGGTGCGGAGTGGGGTACACTGTAGACCGAAAACTGTGATTTCGCTGCGTCACTTCTCATATGCCGTCGAGCGAAGGGAGTTCACAGGTTGCCTATGCGATATAGAATTATCTCTGGGACAGCTGGACTTTGCTGCGCAACTTCTCCAAAACTGTAACAATACGAAAAGTTCAGTCAGTGTCGATGCGTAATCGAATAATGTATGAGTCAGCTGGACGTTGTTGCGTCATTACTGAACGGACTTTTAGCAATACGAGAGTTCCGTCGGTGTCGTGGAGTATTTGAATTATCTATGAAAACAGCTGAACGTGCTGCGCCACTACTCACAATGGACATGTAACGTTACTAAAGTTCAGACGTTTTCGTTACCGATCTTCTTATCGGATACGATACAGCGGCTTATTTTTAACTCGGGCGTGAATCGAACAAGATTCGGCGCTTTCAATTTATTAACACACCAGGCCTGTGCTGAGTTAGGGTCGAAACTTGTTAGGTTTCGAAGCGGCGACTTTAATTGTCCAGCAGACAGAAATATACGATGAATCTCACCTCCAAGTGAGACGTCTCTCTCTTTCGGATGCTATCCCCAGACTCCTCTTTCTTTTCCCTTCTTCATCCTCTCCATCTCGAACACAACCCGCACGTTAATCACAACCAATTCCCCAATCAAATAGGAGACTCGATCCTCTAAGCAATATATTGGCTGTTACGTAAGATGCCTCTCTCTTGCGGGCATTAGATAGGCTCGCTTTCTCGAGGGGCGACCTGCGGTTTCTTGATAACTCCTCCCCTGAACTTTACAACCTGGGAAAATATAACCCCCCCATAAAATTTGACATTTTAGTATCCTTCCTTTATTTAATACTTGTAGCAATCGGGGCCAAAGGTCGTAAATGATGTTTGAGCCCTTTTTCTTTGTGTGCCCATACTTACGTTTCCTGGATACACAGTAAGCTGGAAAATGATTAATAATTTTGATTAAACAATTTTATCGTATGCCTGACACTATATGGGTATGCACTACAGATATGGTGACGAGATCACCATATTTGCAAGTATGTCTTCTACATATTCTCCAGCTTCTTTTAGGATATCTAATGTAATACCATCATCACCAGGGGCTCTTCCTTTCTTCATACTTTTTATTGCAAATGAAACTTCTTCTTTTAAGATTTTAGGAGCTGTTCCTTCGACTATTTCAATGTCTTCGTTTAATCCACTGTTACTTTCGTATAGATTTTTGTAGAATTCTTCAACTCTTCTAAGTATTTCTTCCCTATTTCTTGTTACGGTGCCATCCTCTCCTTTTAATGCAATGATGTGTTTCTTCCCAACAGACAAACTCCCTTTAACAACCCTAAGGCTCTTGTTATTTTCAATGGCTTTCCTTACTAGCTCACAGTTGAATTTTCTTATGTCTTCTTTCATGTTTTTGCGCAGAGTTTTGCAAAGTTCTACATACTCAATCCTGGAACTGGTATTTTGATTGTCCACCTTCATATCTCTTCGCCTTTTCATGAGCTGTTTCGTCTTCTCAGATAATTTGCTATTGTGCTTTTTACAGGTTACACCACCAATTTCCCCAGCAGTTTCAACTATTGTCTTAACAATGTTTTCATTTGCTTCTGAGATATCACTTTCATCAATAAGTCCTTCCAGTGCAGAAAAGCGATTTTTTAATTCCAACTTGAATGCCTCGGTATTTTCTTTTAATTTCTTTAAATCCACCCTCTTACTTACTTGTTTCCTAATGAGCTTCTGTCGTTCTAATTTAGTATTTAAGTGCACTTTACATCTCACCATTCGATGATCACTTCCAGTATTAAATCTGTTCAGTACGCTGCAATCTTCAATAATTGATTTCTTGTTTGCCAGTATATAGTCAATTTCGCTGGTTCCTCCATTGGGGTGTTTCCATGTCCATTTTCTTTGTAGTTTCTTCTTAAAAAATGAATTCATGATGCTAAGATTTTCAGCTTCGGCAAATTCTATGAGTTGATCGCCACGTTCATTCCTTTCCCCGTATCCGTATTTACCAACCGATGTCTCTCCTTGTTCCTGTTGTCCAATTCTTGCATTAAAATCTCCCATGATGAGCTTGATGTGTTGTTTCCCCTTGGTATGTAGCTGTTTGATTTCTTCATAGAATTCCTCAACCTCCTCGTCGGTATGGCTTGATGTTGGTGCATATGCCTGTACTATCTGAAGTTGGTATCGCTGGGTTAGTTGAACAACGAGCCTCGCTGCTCGCTTAAGGTTATAAAGGTTTTTTGGAAAATTTTATATTTCAATATCATTTACTTTTTTGTTATCATACGGACGGACGTTAAAATGAGCAAACAGAAAAATGCGTTTAAAAATTAAAATTATGAAAATAGTACAAAAAAATATCATTAACCTTATTAAAAAGCTTCAGGTTTATACATTATTCCATCCTTTTCAAGGGCTATATCCTTTTTGTTCTTTTTTCTCAGTCGTTTTGCCCTTCTTGCTTCTCGACTCCTCACGTTTATCTGAAATTCGGCAGCTTTCATGCGCTTGACATCAGCATTCAATGCAGCTTTCGTGTCATAATGTCCAGGAATAATGTTCAGTTTCATCATAACAGTCTTTTTTCCTTTATTTCCCCCTCATTAAACATAATCACAGCTTCACTTACTTCAATGTCAACTATTTTCTTTCCAAAACCTGAAATTTTAAGGCGGTATCGCCAAACCGTGGAATTAAAAGACTCGTTTGCATTTTGGGTTTTCCCACCAACACAACGACTCAACAGATTTGCTAATGACAAATCAGTAAAATCTTTTTTGATGCAGTCCATTACATCAGAGGAAACAGTGATTTTATGGCAAAATTTTTTCTCTCGTCCATCTTCAGCATTCTTTTGAAATTTACACCATGAGCTTTTTCCTTTAGGGCAAAAGAAATGCATAGACGATTCATCGCTAAATTTAGTATGACACCAAATGGCCCAAATAGCTTGGCGCATTGCAGACACTGAATTTTATTTTCACGTATTACATTTCCATAATAAATAGTGAATTGTCGATAAGTTTATCGGTTAGTCGACCCTTTCCACTAAGCAGTTTGCCATCACTCAACTTCTGTCCCTTCATCTCTGTCTTCAATTTGCGAAGCCTAGTCCCCATACGCTTTTGGATGTGTCCAATACATTCGATTTTTTTCACTTATACGTCTCCATATGGTTTGCTTTTTAAAACTTCAGGAAAAATCTTCGTGTCTCCGTCGACAATATATTTTACATGGCGCAGATTTCGCTTTGCCTGCGAACATTGGAATATATTCAACATTCTAGTGACTTCCATTTTCCCCGATGATCCTGAATTATTTTCGAAGCACCCGTGCGGTTTTACACTATTTTTTCACTGATTAGTCTTGGCAAATATTGCAAGTAGTAATAGCACTTCCACGTCCAGAACGTCACTTTCACTGTCAATAATTGTATGTACACCAGCTTTCGATGAATGGCCATGTGTTTTCCAGGACGTATCTCCACTTACGATTACATCATTGCTGCCAGTAAGTGAGGATTCTTCTACGCTGACTTCGCCATTGCCATTTCACAAACTTCAGTTGTTGCGTCCCGAATTTTACCAACAATGTTGTCGTATGACTTTTGCAAGGATAGAGGTGGTAAATCCATAAGGCCGCGAAACTTATTTGCACCTTCAAGTCCTTGACTGATGCTGCTTTTCGCATAAATCATACGCCTATGAATTTCACTGTTGTTTTTCTTTTTGCCAAGCATTCTAGTATTTCGAAATTTTCCAACTTCTTGGCAAAGGGAACAAACAATCGAAAATAAAGATGACAAACCTTGGACTCTTTTTTCTTCAATTGTGACCTTTGAATGGCAAACGCTACAGCATAACAATATTTTAAATTTTTCAAAAACCAGCTGGTAATCCACTATTCGATATCCTTTAAAATCATTTTCATTGCCTTCTATAATAAGAGAAGAATCCAGTTTGAGTTTTTTTTTTTTGCTGATGTTGATTTGAAGTCTGCATTTTTTTTAACCTCAGCTTCTACTTTATGCTGATTTCCTCGAAAATGACGTTTCCTAGTCTATAGCCAGTGGATCGAATGTACATTTTACTCATGATCAAAGGAAAGAATAACAAAGTAAAAAAAACAATAAAAAGTAAATAAACTCAACAAATCTAACAAGAATCTAACAAAAACTCAAAAATTCTAACGAAAAAATGAAACTCAAAACACAGCAAAGTAGGCGAAACATTAAAAAATTAATCACGTTTGTAAACAACAAATAAAGTTGATGATAGTAGTTTACTTGATTCTATACTTTAACTGTAACTGAATTTAACAATTTTTGGCTTAAAAATTAATTAAAAATACTTATTTTTGATGTATAGTAGTAAGTAAAATTACGTTTATACTTTGAGTTTATACTTCTTTCGGTCCCTTTAAATAAAGTTTAGATCAAACATGGTCTCACAGATTTAACGATAACTTCGGAACTACTGCAAGTAGAAAAGTAATTTTGGTCTTAAAATGTTCACAGGAAATCAGAAATTTTTTTAAAAATTTAAAAAATAATCGATTTTTTGAAGTTTTAAAACCCTTATGTCACCTTGGACGCGTAATTCAGTTGGCTGAAATGTATGAAGTTAGCAATGCTGTACAAATAAATATTCTTTTGTGTGTTTATTCTTTGCGTTTTGAATATTATTGTACGAAATATTTTATATGGATAATAATATATAACTCTAGAATCATATCGAAACACATGTATCACGAATAACTATTTATAGGTTTAATAGATTTATATCTAGATCGTTTATTTTTAAGAAACAATTAACTATAAAAAATAGAAATAACATCGAGTTATAAATTCATTAACATTTCATTACGCCATTTCTGTTACGAAATTACTTATAAATTCTAAATGAAAAAAATATATATATACATATAGCCTGCTCTGAAAGAAGCATTGGAAAGTATCGTCAGTACCATCATGCTATATTCGCTTCGTTGTTACCATTTGTGATAAAATATCGATATACCTCGGAAGTCGTGATATCCGGAACGATGGGTTTGTTTACTGGTTGCCGCAGGACCTTCGGTTGCCCATCGGAACAACGTTATGGTCTTGTTTTGTGTCTTGGCGTACGTATGTTCTGCCTCTATAATTATTAGATCGGATGACAAGAATGTGGGGTGACGCTATGAAACCAAACATGAGAATACAATGATAAGTTTATTGGAGCTCCTTGATTACAGTTCGGCTATATATCGCTTTTTCGTTCGTTGCGGAGCTCAGCCTATCCGCTCCCGTAAGTTGTCGACCACCTTCATCTACGCGGCCCCGAGCTGATCGCTCCGACTTTCTAGTTTCGTCATCCTCTTTCTCTGCAGCGTGACCTTGGTTACTCAAGGTCGCGCTTACCGCCTACCGAGTTCCTTTCCTCCCCATACCTGGCCATAGAGCCATTCTCCTGACATACATCCCTTCCCTTTAAAAGCGAAAAAATGGAGGGAATTTGATATCCCTACATTTCTTACGCTTATGAGATCGCAAAGGCTGGCTCCACTTCACAATCTGATCACATATGTAATTCAACATTTATACTTAAAATCTGACATAATTCATCAATAATCATGTATGTCGTTCACAGTACAATCTTTATACCTTTAATTCAATAATATTCAACAACATATACTAATATTCACTACGTAAATCACAATGCATACTTTCTTTAATCGACTACATACATGTCCAAAGCTATGTTTAAATTTACATTTTAACCAAAGTCACATACACATGTTTAAATCTACAATTTAAAAGCCATTAAACACGTATGTATTATGTTATATACACATTATAATCCTATGCAAGATTACCTATGCCTGTTCGCAACGTCTGATTTGCGCTATATGTATGCTCTCGATAATCTGTCAATATGGATGCTACTGCCGCTCGCTCCTTCCATTTTTTTAACATATAAATGTGAAACACTTGTTTTTTCATCATCTCCATCCTTCTGTACCTCAAAACTTGCTTCGTTAAAATTTCTAGAGACTACACATGGGCCTATCCACGCCACATCCATATTGTTTTCCCTTATTGGTTTTAACACCAACACCTGTTCCCCCGGAATAAAAGGATCTTTTTCTAGCCCCTCTATCATACCAGTATTTCTGCCTTTCCCTGGCTTCCTCCAAATTCTTCCGTGCGAGTTTCTGCCCTTCTTGCACCTTCTTTCTTACATTAAAGAGTGGATCGCTGATTATAGGCACACTTTGTAATGGGTATCGTAATCTTCCGTCCGGTTGACGAGCAATCTGACAATCCGGACACGATGCCGCAAATTCCCTAACGTCCCTATTTATAAGTGGCCAGTAGAAATTTTCTAAAATCCGGTTTTCCGATTATCTTACCCCGAAATGTTCCGCCAATCCGATGTCATGCGCATATTTCAAAATTGCCGGGCGTAGTGATTTCGGGGAACCACCAACTGCTCGTACGTCTTTCCCCGTTTCCTTTCCACCCAGATTCGAAATAATAAACCGTTCTTTTTTCCGAATTTGGTTGAGCTGCCTGTCTGCTTGCGGGTCTTCCTTTCTCCTTTGAAGCCACTATATGCCATACCACAGTATTTTGCCAATTCTGGGTCTTCTTTCTGTAGCTCGATAAAATTCGCTTTTTCGGTTATCTCCTCAATCAGGCACAAATCAGGTCTGATGCCGCACCCCGCTTTAGCGTCTTTCTCTTCACGTTTCTCCCCTCCCTCATTATAGGAGTCGTTACCAGTTTCTGAGTACCCCTTCCAACCCTTTAGACGTTCGTTTCTCCTTACTCCTTGTATCCCCCTTTTTCCTTACTTTAGAGGGCCATTTCCTCAACGGGTGGGGTCACTATACAACAATGGTCTTTTCTAGCCTCCCCGACTTTCTCTCCTAGGATCAATGCCATGGACATGTCTTTTACTACCACCGTCGTCAGCTTTGGCTTTCCGCCACGACCCTCTACTTCAATTATAGCCTCGGGTAGGGATAGTCTTCCGTTCGCAGCTGTGACCACTTCTTGCACCTTGCCGCTGTATTGTTCAGGATCGACATACTTGTCGTGCACCACGTTAATTGTCGAACCGGTGTCGTATAAAACGTCCCCGTACCTGCTGTTTATAAGGGTGAGGAAGATGTATGGCCTTTCTTCCCCTGGCGATCCCTTATTCTTGTTTCCCTGGTCACCCCAAGTTCCCATAGACAGTGGTTCGCCTAAATCGTTGCCTAATAGCATTTCCGTACATCCGGGTAATTGAAATGCTACGGCCATCAAAGCTTCCGTTCTTTTTCCCGTATATTCCATTGTGACCTTGGCCAGGGGCTGGTCGTATACTTCGCCGGATAACGTCTTTATCTATATAACGTCTTTACCTGTCATCTGGTGCGGTGAAACATACCTCTTTAACACAATGCTACAATTTGCCCCCGTGTCTCTAAGTGCTCTGACCTTTTTCCCATTAATCTTCACTGACCGGGGGGTATTTGTCCGGCGGCGTTTGGCCTTCTCGCGTAACATGAAACACACTTCCCTCCTTCTTTCCGTTGACGCCCCTTTGGGGTCCCCGTTCGTCACCAGCGCGCTTGTCCGGTTTTGGCGCAAAATTTTGTGGGCAATGTCTCCTCAGATGTCCCCTTGTCCCGCACAAATATCACATGACGTCACTTCTCAGAGCAATTGCTTGTAGACCCTCTCCCCCCCTCGCGCCATTTCCTTACGTTCAAATTTGGCGCCGGGCAAGATTACGCCCCTATTCTGGCGTTTTCCGATTTCGTGCGTTTCTTCGAAATGGGTTTGTTTACTGGTTATTGCAGGGACCTCGGTTGCTCATCGGAACAACATTATCGTCCGGTTTTGTGTCTTCGCGTACGTAGGTTCCGTCCCGATGATTATTACATTGAATGACAAGGCTATGGGGTGACTCAATAAAACTAAACGTGCGAATACAATGATAAGTCTATTGGAGCTCCTTGATTACAGTTCGGCTATACATCGCTTTCTCGTTCGTTGCGGAACTCAGCCTATCCGCTCCCGTACGTCGGCGACCACCTTTTTCTCCGCGGATCCGAACTGAGCTCCCCGACTTTGCAGTTTCGTCGTCCTCTCTCTCTCTCTCTCTGCAGCGTGACCTTGGTTATTCAAGGTCGCGTTTGTCGCCTACCGAGTTCCTCCATACCTGGCCATAGAGCCATTCTCCTGACAAGTACATCAAGTCATTAAACGCACAATGATGGGCAATCCATTGTTTTAAAAGAGAGTAATGTATTGTTAGGAATTGTCGAAAAATTGTTGAACTGACAATTTTTATTTAGTATCACCGTTTGAATATCTAGTAAGGAAATCATCTGCACCCACGAATCCAGTGATAATATAATAAATTTAAGATGAAATCATGTAATTCATTGTTACGTATGTTACTAGTATATACAGGGTGTCCCAACACCAGGGTTGAAACATCAAGGAGTGGTAGGGTACACCTAGACGAACAATATTTGTCATAGAACCTAGGGTCGCAAACCACTTACAGCGCTTAGTTCTAAAACCGTCCAGCATGCACAAATAGTGACAACCAGTGCATGAGAAGCGCAAAATGCGATGTCCTAATCATCTATGCACTTGAGCAGCTAAGCAGAGTTTTATCTGGCGCTTTTCACGCACTGGTTGTAAATATTTGTGCATGCTGGACGGTTTTAGAACTAGCGCTGTGAGTGGTTTGCGACCCTAGGTTCTATGACAAATATTGTTCGTCTAGGTGCACCCTACCCCTCCTAGATGTTTATAACCCTGGTGCCGTGAAACTCTGTACATATATTTGCACTTTAAATTCACAAATTTGCATTATTGTACCTGATACAGGATTTAGTAATCTCTAACCGCGGCTTTCATAGTTACGAATCGAATCACCAGTTTAGAGATAAAATAAGGAAATTGGTGATAAATCACGTTAACCACAAAACTAGCCTACTGCCAACGAACACATCGTTGACAATTGTGGCATTTTCTCTCAATATCATTTCACTCCACCCAGATATTATTTCTCTATTGCAGAATCAATATTCCACATAAGGGTGTGAAGATCCGTGGATATTTTACAAAGCCAGAAGAGATCCGTTATCAAAACGTTTGTAAGCGCAGTTTTAAAGTAAACACCATAATATTGCACCAATATTTTTAACAATTGTTCACTCCTTCCAATAAGCATGTCTAAACGGATGGTTTTCCCGTACCAGTCTAAATTCATATCAACAGTATCAAATCCTTTGAAACAGACTCGCGCTGTCTAAATGATCGTAAATCCTTTCCTGGCTATTTTTTGAAAATTACCGTATTTATTTCTAATTTTTATTGTATAATAATATATGCTTAAATATAACTGTTGCATACGCAGTACAGAGTGTAGATTTCAGCGAGATGTATTACACAAGTATCAGACCTAGAAAAATTTTACTTAAAAACATTAAAACCGTCATAAAAGCAAGTTAAAATAGTTATAAAAGCAAGTTAAAATGTTATACATGTGTCTATTCCACTGATATGTTTCAAGTGGGCAACCAGGATTCTTTTTTTGTTGTTTTTAATGAAGTCTAATGTAAATTTGTGGTTCTTAAATAATAAATATTTAAAATTGATAATTCAATGTTTCACTTGATGCTTGCACAGAAATGAGATTAAGAGTAAGTTTAAAAGTCAAATCTGGAGTTAAGATGTTGCCATACACTGTTTTGTAAAAAGTTCAAATAGGGGTCCCAAAATTTTTAGTAGCCTAGGTCTTCCGAAAACCTTAGTCCGGCGCTGACAACGGCACTTCGGTGATACAATTATATTCGCCATTTTGTGTTTCCGTGGCAACCACGGTCTCCTGACCTCACACCAGTGGATTTCTGGCTACGGGTATTTTTGAACTCAAAAGCATACAGGAACACTCCTATCAGTCTGTATGACTTGAAAGACGTCATAAAATAAGAGGTTCGACATATCCTGCATACAATGTTACGTGTGGTAGTGATGTCCACAATATCTTGCATGCGATGTATCATGGCCTATGGAGGTGGCCATATCGAGCCCTGCTAAATACGTCACATGGAATAGTTTCTTGCTGTCTTTCTGTCCTATTCTGTCGTTCACATTCATCTTATTTGATACTGCTCTTGCGCAGTCATTTTTAAAGTTAAAGGAAAACCTTCAACAAAATTTGAGGTTGTTCGCAGTGCTGACCATATTGCGGTAATAAAAATAGGGTGTTGCTATTAGAAATTTGGTAACTGTAACCGTAACCGTGGTGGCTAAATATTTTTATGCACGTAACTCTGGAGTTCACACCTTGAAATCTCTATATTTCAAGTTTCGTTACTATATCTTGAAAATTCCTGTCCCTACGGTCACTTACATAGGGAAGTTACTTTATGATCACCCGGTATTTACTTTACAGCCACTTTAAAATCCCGTTTGATTTTTTTTATTTAGACATATCCGATTTTTGTTGAAATTAACGTTTTAGATTTTGGTGAAGATTTTATAAACAGTATGTAAGACACTTTTAGGTATGAAATGTTTTAAGACCATATTTAATAAAAGTACTTTCGTATTTCTGCAAACACACCTTTTATTTTTTCATCAACGTTCTCTAAAATAGCTGATGCAATTATAGCCCTAAGGCCTTTTCCTTTCTTATTTTCTTCATATTTTTATTTACATAAATTAATTCTTTGACGATTTTGTACGCCTTTTCAGTATCCTTTCACGTCAGCACACTATATATACGTATATATATTGAAAGAATTCAATCATTATTGCCATATCTGCTTTTACAGCATCTCGGTACTTTTTTTAAAAACTTTTATTATATAGGATTGGTTATATTATTGGTAAAGCATATACAGACACTTGATCGAATTTGTTTCCATGTAAGATTCTCTTACTTAATGAGGCTCGGCCTGGAAACACTAAAACCGAGTATAGGCACTCAAATCACAGAAAATCCGAAGGCAACGATAAATGGGCCGCAGGCGGTTCTCAAATGCTCGCGGCTAATTCCGCTCCCTTTTTATTAGCCCTCAGCGTCCCTTGTGCCCCTGGAGGGCAATTCTACGACCTCGCCAAGAAAGGACGACCCCGCTTTCAACCAGATTAAAAGGAACAAATTCTAGGGAAAAACGCTTTCTCACATTGAACGACGAACATTTCGTTTCCAAACTGTTATTTCGAAACATTGAGGTTAAGCTTCACTAAAACTACCAATAAACGTCCAAACATCGATTCCGAATTGATCGGGTTCAACAGTCCCAAATGCGACAATAGGTCCTGTGCAAGGCATAAAAGAAAAGGGAATCGCTATCGGTAATAGCACGCGTGGCATAGAGTACTTTTGGAAGTAACAAACTAACGAGTAACTCTCTACAATGGTAATAGAAACCAATAAACTATCGCTGAATATTGGACTGGGTTTTCGTCCATTACGATTCTTTTTCACGAAAGATCATTTCGCCATAATCTCTCATAATGCCTTCTCTTGTAGTAAATGGTTATTAAAACTAGATAAGGAAATACCTTGAGGTGAAGTACTAATTGAATATGGAATGATATTTATAATATTTTAGTCATTTGCCAAATTATATGTATGTAAATAGACATTTAAAATTTATTCTAGCCAGCTCTCCCAAGATTTGTAAATAAGAACTGCGTATTTAGAAAAATGATACTCATTATTAATATAATTCAACGCACTCTAAATAAGCTGATTTTATATAAATAATATAAAAATACGAATTACCGCAGTTTAATTTTAATAATTTCAATTCTGAAGAAAATAGCTTACGTGCTGTTAAAACGGCTGTCAATGTATTAAAATTTAACTGCGATAATTTGTGCTTTCATATTATGTATATAGCTAAGCGCAGTGTATCATTATTGGACTTAAACATATTTTATTTTTTTATTTAACCTCAGGTGCGTCATTTTCATTATAAATGGACTCAAAATTTAGATTATATCTTATGCTTCTAAAATTAAATGAGTTTTACTTTAAAATAGGTTTTCCTTGCAAAAATAAATTTCCAAAATTGTGTGGTTGAACTCAAAAACTGATTGCTTTTTACTCTCTAAACATTTTGCGCACTTCAACTAGAAATATAAACATAATACAATTTCTATTTATTCATATTTATGTAGCTTCTAAGTATCGAGAATTTGTTTTCTTAATTATAAACCTCGAAAGCAATGAAATAGCTATTATACAACTTATTTATGAATAGAATACGAAGTAGTGTGTTTGTATATGGATTTTTTTAGCTTCTTTTATTATTCTTTTTGAATTTAGTCAAGTTGCAAATGTTGATATGGTATGTGTTTTTAGTTTTTTCTTTTGTAGGTTTCAATTCGACAAAATAAAGTTTTATTGATGGATGGGACAAACATAATTATAATTCCTTTATCGTACTTTTTTTGTTTGCAAGTACAGTTGAAACTGAATAAGTGCACATTGACGCGGTAGCGAAATTCCGTGTAGTTAAACGGTTTGTGCACTAAGCGGACTTCTTTAAAATGCAACGTAATGTGTAACGTATTTTCCCGCTAAATGTTTATAATATCTCAATCTTACGTATGTTATTAAATTACGTATTTATATTTCAAAGTTTAAAAAATATGTACAGTATTTATTTTAATCATTATAAAGTACTATTACTTCATTCATAAAACCAAGTAAAACAATACTTACGTTTAATTTTAAAGAATTCAAAATCTCCAAGTTTTGATCAAGCTTTTTAAAGAGGCAAGTTTTGTCATTCCACCTGCTATAACTATAATAAACTCTTTATGGGAATAAACACAAAAATGCTTAACGAGCCAGGATATGTCCTGGTCAACAACTTCTTGCAAATGGATGACATTGTAAGAAAGTATGACATACGAAAGAGTCATACGTTACTCACTCCGCATGCAATATGCGGAATTCCGACATAGGTGCAATTCTTATTCCAGGTAAGGAGCAAGACGAGGTACTTTTTACATAAAGCTTAATATTTCCTTACAGATTCGCAATATAATAACCAAATGTTAATGTCCTCCTCATCTTGCCTTGGGTTCCACTATCTATTTTGAGGTCTTCTTTGGAAAATGCGTCTCTTCTATATAAACTCTATTAATATGTATTCAATTAATATGACTAGATAATATAGACCAATTAGATTTTTTTACTGAGAATGAGGAAAGATATATACTTGTGGGAAAGGTACCAACAAAAGTTTTTAAAGAGAAAGACATTTTGAAAAAATAACGCTTCAACAATTTTTTAGTAAGTATGTAAAATTTTGAATATGTAAATGAAGCTTGAAGTTACATTTAGAGAGGTTTCTATTTCTACCTTACTAATTAATTGATCTACTGATTGTAAGAGAGAGAAGTGTTAGACAATTTTATATTGAAGAAGGGCATTTGCCTTATTAAATCATTTATGAATGGCAGGATAATACATGTGAAGAAGACGCTAGATATATGAACTTATAATCTAATGATATAAAAATGGTAACAGCTATTCTGGTCTTTAAAAGAAAAAGTGCAGTTTTCAAATTACAAAAATATTGAAAACATTTTAAAGTTGAAATAAATTCAAATGGTTTCTGACATACTGTTATATATAAGAAGAATGTGGGCCCCAAAATTTTAGCTGAAAGCTGAAATTATTATAGAATGGAAATCAAAATAAATTTTTTAAACAAAATGAAAATTGAAAACGAAAGATGGAAATAGCAGGAAATGTAAAGGAATATCCGGCAAAGTATAAAAATATGAAAATAAAAATAAAAATTTGCCTACCGAAAGTTGAAATACACAACTAAGAAAACAAAAGACCACGTTAGGTAGTAACATATAGTATTTGATATCTAGCATGAGTCATTGTTGAGTCCTCTAATGATGTTAATGGAGAAGGACCTGACACAGGTCGATTGGAATCACGAGCTTGTGCAATTTTATGGAGAGCACTTCTATAGCCTCCACCCCACCTCACCTAATCATTAGTATCATAGTGGGAAGGTGGGGGCTTCATTTCAGTTAGTGGGTTTTTAGGAACGGGGAAGATGGGGCAGGATTCTGGAAGGAGGGAGGGAAACTCGTAAAGCCATTGTGGGAATATGAAAGGAGCTTCGCGATTGGCCAGGATCACGAATTGGCAGGTTGCGCAGTTTCGAGTGAAATACGAACGCGAAGAGGAGGAGGAGATTTTCCGAGGTTTGCAGGAACATCTCGAAACCACACTTCGTGATTTCCCGAAGTTTCGCCAATTTTGGCGACCAGGAGTTTTTAATAGCTGTTGCGCTTTTGGAGCGCTATTCAGTGTTGCCAACTTATTTCAATGTATCCCTATCAGCATGACAAAATATCCCCACACATTTAATTGGTCAATATTTCCCCACCTTTTAAGAGTTGAATAGTAATAGCAGTGGTAAGGCTTTGCTAATTATGTGTAAATTCGTATTCATTAATCTACGATGGTATATGTTTTAATTAATTTACTGATTCATTGCTAACAAAATCTCCATATAGGTAAATTGAAGAATTATATAGAACAATTGGGTTACAGAAAAAAAGCAGTGTTTAGTTTCATTTTGTATTTTCAAAACCAAAATGTTTGTTAATAATTTTGGTGTCCAAAATATGCACCAATTGTCATGAAATATTTGTGTTCAAATTTTTTTTTGCAAAATCGTCTTGGTGATGAATTTATGATTTGGTTGAAACAATGTAATTTTTGAATAACTGCAATCATGTTTGGAACTCATTTATGCTGGTAGACGATAGTTTTTTAAGAAGAAAAATTTTGGATATGCGGAAATGCACAATTTATTTTCTAGTAAAAAAGAAAGCAGTTTTTATAATCATTCCCTTGGTTTAAATACATTTAAAATGCAACAAATTCAAAATTTTAATTATATAATCAATCAAAAATAATATAGTACACAGTTTTATGAAATATTTAAGAAAAAGAGATATATTATTCATTTGAAAATTTGGAAAATTATAGATTAAGGGATAAAATGAATGATATTTTATAAAAGAATAGGTAACAAAAAAAAAAATAATGGTGAATTATAATAAGCAATGGGAACTACGGTGAAATAATTGTGCGGTTCCACAAGGATCGAAACTTGGTCCTTTGTTATTCTCGTTATATGTTACTGACATTTAAAACATGTCTGACATGGGAGGGAGGGAAAAATTTTATTTTCAAATTATACATTTTTTTTATTGTTGGATAAAGAGGTGTTATCAGCATTTGAAAAAGAAGGCTACAGAAATATGAAATGTTGTTTATAATAAGCCAGATGATGAATAGTAACGAAACAAAAATATTGATATTTAGAAGAAAAATAAAGGAATTGAGTGCATAACTTATAAAAGAGTTAATAAGATTAAAATCAATAATAAAATAGTAGAAGTAATGAAGAAGATTGATTTGAGGGTATAATAACGACAAATAAATTAGATTGGAATAAACAGGTAAATGAAGTAAGCAAAAAGATCAACACAGAAATAGAATGATTAAAAAGTATCACAGTGTTTTTTTAAAAAAAAGAAAGAAAGTAGAGATGTATTATTCATTTGTATTATCATTTAGCATACTGTAACAGTATATGGGGGGAATGTGGGAAGAGGAATTTGAAAATGCTAGAGATGTTACTGAAACGTTTCTTAAAAGTAATTAGTAAATGTGTCAAAATATAGATTGGAGAATTATGGGTAACCAGATATGGAATTTGACCGGTTGTACATTAATAAAGGCACGGGCGTATGCAAGGGGTGTTGATGGAGGTTGTAACCCCCTCTGCAGTGAAATATTGTAAATTTAACATAGGAATATGTGAGTTGTAGCTCTGTAACCCCCCATTGAGCCCCCTTATGAACTTGCCGCTTCGCCTATGAACAAAGACTTCCATCGTAAGGTAACACTTTTGATGCAACAAACATATTATTTTATATAGTGAAAGGATAGCCAAGATTATCTTGCGTCAAGACCTACAGATTTTGGAGGAATCCGAACGTCCTCCATCTAGAGAATTAAACTCTGAACTGAAGAACTGTAGAAAAAACAATTCGGCAAATGCCAGGTGACTGCTGTAATCAAATCCGAAATATTCGTAAGGCAGCCAAATGTGTTAACGCTACGCCAAACCGTAGGGTTACAACAAAACCAAATTACAATAAAATCTGTCTATAATGATATTGCCTAAAAACAATAACCTCGCTATAACGATATATTTTTGCGATCCCGACAGATATAGAGAGTATTGCGTTCAAGCTTGTCTATAACGATAAACTGCCTATAACGATATCTTTTTCAGCTCCCTAGATCATCGTTATACACAGATTGCACTGTATTTTATAGCATTATAGAATCAGTTTCACTGTTACACGCAATGGATTAAAAAAAAGGGGGTAAAAGGTAAGGACTGAACTGTAAGAACTGTAAGGAAGAACTGTAAGTACTGTAAGGAAGAACTGTAAGGACTGTAAGGAAGAACTGTAATGACTGTAATGACTGAAAAAAATATATAAGAAGATGGCTGGAATTTTTTTTTTTTCGCTGCGTAATTTCTAACAAACTTGATTTTGAATTCTAATTCAATGATTGAAGTATGAATTCATATGACCATCACCTATTAAAAACATCAATTTTTAAATATTTGCAATATTATATTATTTTAGTTGGAGGAAGAAAGTCGTGTTATCTATAAATTCAGCTCCTAAAACTCGAAGTTCATGTATCCGCTAAATGTTCAAATTACGAGAAACAAAAAAATATTGTGCAAATTATTTTTCCTTACTTTTTCTGCATATGTAAATTGTAATAATCTTTTATATGCAACAATTTTTCGAAGAAAAATATGGATAAAGATACCAAGGGGGGGAAAGGAACCACAGGAAGTGAAATCCTGCCACCTCAACAATTGTCAACTGCTTGTGAATGGGTTAAATGTCCAAGAAGAAATGCTTGAATTTTGTTTTCCTCCAAATAAAAAACATGAACTTTTTTTGTGTAAATGTAAACGAATTATTTCATAACTACCGAATATTTTATTTCGTTTCTTTTCTGGTAAGTACATTTTATAAAAAAAATTAAAATTTTGAAGGTAAATTTGACACCCCCAACGAAGTTTGACAATCCCCATGAATCCTGGCAAACATCCTGCCCCTGCGTACGTCAATGGATATTATTTAAAATGATACTTATCTAAAGAC
>QLNU02015360.1:153056923-153076788 GCA_006491805.2 Dysdera silvatica | reverse complement strand
ATATGTTGCAACATTTAAATACCATTTACACTCACACGTATTTTGTGGAAAAATGAAATTTGCAAAATGCTGTCCCAAAAGTATATAGACAGCAAATTAAAACATCGTCTTAATGCCCTAAATTTCAAAATTTTCATATTACTCTGGTTGCTTTATAGCGCAATCATGTTTGTATGTAATTTTGCAGTAAATGTCTACTTTTGTTAGATGAAAGAAATGCCACGATTTTTACATTTTTCTTAAGCCAAGGTGACCTAAATATGGCGTTTAAAAGCCCAAGGGTAGAAAATTGGTGAGATCGTTAAGCAAATGCAGCGAAGTAGATCTAGTATCTACCTAGTTTCAAAAGGTGACAATGTGACTGCAAAAATATGGTGTGGATGACCGAAAAAGACAAGTGACCAACAAGACAATCAAATTTTAAAATCAGCTTCTATTCAAGAAAAATCTGTACGTTAAATAACGCAGGATTTAGCTACTGCTGTGGCAAAATCTAATGTTCGTCGACGTTTGCAGGAAAGAAGAATTCATATTTATCGTAAAATGCGTCGCTCTCTATTGCTAAAACCACATCATAGAAAGGCGAGTGTTGCTTGGGCTAAGGAAGCATTGGACCGACGAATGGTTATGCGCTACTTAGTGATGAAAAAAAATGTAAGTTTGATGGTCCAGATGGTTGGGCTTATTATTGGCAAGACATACGATGAGAATCTCGCGCTTTTTTCAGCCGCTAACTAGGTGGAGCATCTATCATGTTGTGGGCGGCATTCTGTTTTAATGGTACCACTGATATCGCTTATATGTATAGTTGACAGTGTTCCAATGATTATCAAGAAGTACTTCAAAGTGATTTACTGCCTTTCGGAAAAATGTTGCGTGGTGGACAATGGGTGTTTCAACAGAACAACGCTTCTATCCACATGTCTAAGTCAACAAATAAGTAGTTTATGAAAAATTATGTTACGGTTATGGAGTGGCCATCTCTCAGCTCCAACCTTAACCCCATAGAAAACCTCTGGGGATATTAGCACGTAATGTATATGCCAACGGTCGTTAATTTTGCACAGTGGAGGAATTAAAACAGCAAATAGAACGAAGTTGGTCCTATTTAAAGCCAGAATTTCTTCAAAAACCCTTTGAAGGTATGGTGTTCGAATCTGTAAAACTATTCAAAATGACGGATACAAAACATGAACTGAAAAGGACAAAATATACAATGTCCATATATTTTTGGGACAGCAATTTTTCTATTTCATTTTTCCACAAAATATGTGCGGGTGTTAAATGATATTTAAATATTGCAACATATGTCTTTTGATATGCTGTATGCATAAAATACTTTGAATTCGTTTCTCTGCATACTTCATCTGATATTCCAAAGAAATAGTTGTTCATAAACTTTTGGGATACACTATATATATATATATATACGGTGCTGGAGGTTAAGTAGATATTTGAGAACGTATTAACTTAATTAAAAGGACATAAAATAATTCCAGTGTTGATTATACTCAATCGTAATATATCATTTTATGATTTTCCCTATTTACTTATTTTATGGTTATTAGATACACCGCCACACCATTGCTAGATACACCAAATCATTATTAGATACACCACACCATTATTATATACTCCATCACATCACATTTTTCTCCAGCCCCACCGAAAACTGTCTGAGATATGTCCTATTTGCTGAGTGTTAATTTTGTCGAGCAAAGGAATAGAATTTAGTTCTAAAGAATATTAACTTGTCAGAGATGAAAAATTCGATGTTTCGATAACTTTAAAATTTATTACAGTTACACGTTAGTTTCCTTACGTTGGAACTATATATACGAGTAGTAGCGGATCTAGATTTTGTCCGAGTCAATGAAGGTGATTCCTGTAAGCATCCGACCTTGTGGGCCTTGGGCCATTCACTTTTACGAGGCCCTAATATTTTGGAGAGAGAGGCCTTACCGGGGAGCCTGTGGGTATGGAATAGCTCCCAGCGAAAAGGGGATTCGGGGGGACCTCCCCCGAAAAAATTTGAAAAATGGACTCTTTAAAATAACGTTTTTAAACCAACCTGGAACTTAAATTTCGAAAATAATTTTTCTAATTTATCTTAAAAACTTTTGATATTCTTTCCAGCTAAATTATACTCGGGTTAATTTTATAAACGCTAACGATAAAATTCTGGTGAAATCGCGCCATTATATGAAGCGATAAGATCTTTGAAAGTTTTTCTAATACAAAATTATGAAAACTCAATAGACATCGAAAGGTATTGGTCAGCACTTTAAATTACATGCTAATAATAATTTAATTTTTCCTTTTCCCATTAATGCCGATATTTTTCACAGAAAACAAGACAAACAGGGGCAATAAAAATGAAAAAAAAAAAAGGAAAAGATTTTTATTTTTTCTGCACACGAATTCAAATTTATAAATTACATGTAAATGAAAGTAAATATCAGCTCCGTCTCTTGGCAAAAATTTAGTGAAACAGAAGTTAATTCATCAAAATACATTAACCTACGTATTTACTCCACTGACGAGAGAACCTTACGAGAATTCAACGCCCGATTTTTTTTTAAAGAATTATGCACAATTGAAAAAGGTCGTTAAATGAAGGATAATGGTGCAAAAAAAATTTCGAACTCATCTCTGAGAACAGAGATACAGCCTTTTGAAATTCCTAAAATTTTAGAAAAATTCAGCAGATTATACAGAAATTTCACATATAACAATAATAATAAATTTTCATTCAACCCGATATACAATATTTCGTGATACATAGCTTGAGCAGTATAAAAATTATAGAAATGTAAGAGAAGATCTATATTAAATTATTTTAAGATTTGAGGTTAGAAATGGAAGAGAATATAAAGCCGAAGCTTGTTACGAGATTCTCCTCCAGAATGCGGTGATGTTGACAAGAGAGAGGGTAAATTTTCATATTTCTGAATTATGCTTATTTTAAAGAGTTCAGTTGTTGTATATCTTTGGCAGAGGGACGTGGAAAACTTGTAATAACTTAAGAACAGACTGAGCGTCGTTTTTACGAATTAATGAGTAAGAAGTATTAGTGCTAGTGAGAACTTTTGCTGGACCTCATTTGAGAAAATTGCGATACACACCTGGATAAAATTTGTGAAATTATCTGTTTATCAAAATGCTAGCCAGAAGGATATCTGGTGTGCCTTCCTGTAAATAGCTGATGAGACAGGAAAGGGGGGGACAGACAGTGCGGGTACAAGGACCATTTGACGGGAAGAGGTAAAAAAATAGTTTTGTCTTCTTGTGGTCCGTTGTTAATAACAAGAATCTTAATTTGACAATAGCATAACAAATGAATAATAAGAACAATAAAAATAATTTTAGCGTTATTCGAATAATTGCGTTTACGTTATATGATGAATAGAGATCTATAATTTAATGACAAACATTTTACATTACAAGTGCGTTGGTAAGAAAAGGGCTGGCGCGGGACCCTGGGCGGTTGCCCGGATTGCCCTGTACTAGAGCCGCCTCTGTATACGAGTGTGCGGGCAGAACCGCACTAACTGAATGATGTACAAAGCAATTTTCAAGGCTTCTAGTGGGCATAAACTCTTGAAACTGATATATCGGTATTCTGGTTTAAATTGTTAGCAAAGTGGCTGATTTATAAGGCCTGAATCCGTTGAAAGTCGTAGCCAGCGACATGGGAGTGATTCAACCAGCCTTTAAGCTCGTTGCTTTCTACCCACTAAGCCACTAAACACGTTTGAATTTTGTTTAGCTTAGACGTTTGTAGCTTTTATAATTTAAAAGTTAAGTTAAACAGATTATATTCATTCATTCATTCATTCACTCACTCACTCACTCACTCACACACACATACACACGCATGCACGCACAGAAACACGTGTATCTAAGTTACCTCAAAGGTTTAATATGTATATTTTTATAATATAATTTCATTTTTCACAACCTAACCTTGTTTATAAAAACCAAAATTTCACTAATCGATTCAATATTTGTTTCTTAATTTCTGAGATAAAGTAGTCGTTTAAGCTCACTCTCTTAGCGACACAATTTTCTTATTAACAGACAATCGCCAAGATAAATAATAATCTTCAATATTAGTGAATATGAGAACGTTAAACATGTATTTAATAACATTTAAGTGTTGTTTTGTTTTATGAAAGAATTTAGAAAGACGTATTTATTGATCTATGGTAGCCGAAATACGGAATGTAATTTCTACAATGAATATTTTCTGATCCTCGACCATCAGCGTAGATTTTCAAGGAAATTATTCGGGGGCGGGGGCTTGAGCCTCACGGACCATATAACTCTACGCCTATGTCCTCGACCAAATATTCCGTCAATTACAGTTCCACCATGTGTTGCGTAAATTTTCGTGCCTGATACTGGATCTGAATTAAATATTTTATTAAAAGGAATGGAAATAAAGTTTTTACCAAGATTTGTGATATATTTTATTAAAGCTTTAAAAGTTTAGGATAATTCATTAATACGCCAACAAATAAATCAATTCGATTACAAGGTTAGAGAAACTAGTATGCTGTTTTGGCGGAGTGATACGCCTGAGAATATAGATGGTACACGGAAGACTGACCTATTATTTTAGAATTCCGAACACAAAAATGCATATTGTTGCCAAATATATAAAGTGAAATTATATACGATATTTGTTGCCAGATACGGAAATTGAGATTATATACAACATTTGGCAATAAAAGGAAAAAATTTGGCATGTTACCAATTTTAGAAACTGTGCGTATTAATTTTGCCTAGCTTCATATCCCAAGGGACAACAGTACAGTCAAGCCAATAATAAGTAGTCCAAAAAAATCGACTATGGTTGATAATTAAATTTAGCGAGTATGAATGATGCAATTATCCACTCTTCAATTTCAACTCTCCAATTCTCGACTCTTCAATTGTCTACTATCCACTTCTCCATTCTCCAAATATCCACTCCCCACTCTCCAATTCTCCATTCTCAAATCTCTATTTCCCCACTATCAAATTGCCCATTCGCAACTCTCTAAATCTCATAACTAGTAAAATTTGACACTGGTCGGAATATACGAAATACAAATGAAGAAGGTAAAAACATTTACCATCTGCAAAAATATCCGCTATGAATATATAATGTGAAAATATATGCGGATATTTTTGCAGATGGTATATGTCTTTTACCTTCTTCATTTGTATTTCGTATATTCCGGCCAGTGTTAAATTTTACTAGTTATGATAAGCCTACTAAGTTCCACTGTTTTTTTTAAAATCTGACGCAAAATTCTGGTGAAAAAACGACGAAAAATAAACAAGTTTTTTTTTGATTAACCTCCGTAAAAACATTTTCAACGTTAAAAATCAAAAGTTAATCAACAGATATAGAAAAATAGTATATCCGCGTTGAGTAAACTGCAGCTGTTTCTTTGAAAGCTGAATGACTGATATTAAATAATAATTTGCTTAAACCTATAAGTTAATTTCCAGTTGGAATTCTGCTCCCAAACTTAAAACAAGAGTTCGCAAAATTTTTATTTCCAGTATCATTAAAAAAAAAATGCAGCATTGTCCTGACTTTCCAGTCTCCTCGTCATTGACTATACCTCCTATACCTACTTCTGAAATAAAGAAGCCTAAAAAGCAGTCAGAGCCGCTCTTTCCCTCACAGAGTTAATCTGTGACAAGTGATTTCGACCCCGCAACCCCAAGAGGATTATTGTAGATGCGGCAATCACGCACCATTTGTCATTTCAACTTTCTGCCGCTTGAAAGCGAGGGGGGATTTTGGCAAATACCCTCATCATATTACCAAAGTATCCCTCACGTTCATCGAATGCGTCTCACTCTATATCAATCTCTCTCCTCGTATTTATATCAATTCTTTAAATAATGTATGAGTGAAAAAATACATAGTTAATTATTCCTACCCAGAAAATTGCATTATCATGAAAAAAATTTTAAATTTAATTTCAAAATTAAGTTCGTGAGAAATACTATCTTACACTTAAGGTGAAAATAAATTTTTATAAGCGGATTTTAATGAAAATGCATTATCTTAACTTAAAACTTCAGTTACTGAATTGTTACTTACCATAACTGGGGGAGCAAGACGCATTTTTACTGTTATGAAATCATAGGTTCGCCCCCTGAGGTAAAATAGGATGACAAAATTTCCTTGTCCTTGTAAAATGATAGTCTCCTTCCCTCAATAAGTCCTAGTTTAAGCTCATAAGATTTGGAAATAAAGCAAGCTTGTATAGAGCACAAAATAGTAATTCTTTTAGTTATCGGCGTTTTGGGAGCTATCTCAGTAAATTTGGAAAATCGTTGGAGTAAATTAGAAACTAATAATATTTTAACAGCGGACTTTTGCTTGGAATAATAGCGTATATATTAAGACAGATGAGTAGCAAGGGTGAGGTTTTCGGGGGGGGGGAGACTGTAACTCCCTCACCGCAATGAAATTTTGTATATTTAACATAGGAATATATGAGTTGTAGCTCTGTAACCCCTCCCATTAAGCCTATAACCCTCCCCTTATGAACTTTCTGCCTACGCCACTGTATTGAGATGACAATTGAAAAATTTCTAGGTGAAATTAGAACTAGCCTAACATCTTTAAACGAAGATGTGGTAATTTTTATATCTGGTTATCTTTATTATGTGTATTTTATTAATAATGAAGCTGGTTGTTGGTTTTAATGCTGCACAGGTCATGCTGCGCCTAGACCTATAGTTTTCTAAGGAATACAAAACTCTTAAAGCCTAGGAAAACAATCTCGAGACTATGGTGAGCAGTTCGTTAGTAAGCGTTTTAGTTTGACACCACTGGGAATTGAACCCAGGTTAACATACACTAGGCGAACGAATTATGCATCTGAATAACAATAATGTAATTATAAAGTAATAAAACGGATTTCATAAATTCAGGGAATAACTATTACATGTGGCGCAGAAAAATTGTAATGGTGGTTATGCATGGACAACACTGAAATACTTTACCATTCTTAATAGGAAACTATATACAGGTATCTTCAATTTATAGGTCTCCGATAAGAAAGTATAATAAAATTTGACACATTTAGGATAGAAAAACACCGTTTAGATAACACGTGTCTCAACACATTATAAGGGTGATTATATTATAGAAAAATGATTCTTTTTAAAGAAGCACGTTGAATTTTCGCATAACTTCAGCCATGATTGGAGTTTCATTTTGGTTTCATTAGGAAAAAGTATTGCATTTCACTGTTCGTTATAAAAATTTCACAATCGTTTGAACAGGAAACCGTCGTTTTCTCTTTAGTTAAGTTCTTAAGAGTAACTGCTACCGAAAGAAGATAACAACATGTTATCATTTCTTATCGCGAGGTGAAACAAGAAAGGATCATGTCCAGGTGTTCACTTCCGGAGTGAGGTGAGGTGATGAGGCATTGTAGTTGTAAAATATATGGAAACATTACACGAAGTTACAATGTTTACATTTCGTAGTTAAAGCAATACGTAAACTTCGATCTATTTTACGTTTACGTGTTGCATTTCACGTAATATATTTTTACAAAATTTATTTTTATTGAGAAATCAACGTTCAATATGGAAATCGGCCTTCCGGTGGTTCAGTGGTTACGCATCCATTTAACGTGGCTTTAACCCGGATTCAATTCATAACTGTGCCCCCTGCCCCCCAAAAAACTGCTTTCCCACTAACTGCTTACTATAATCCAGGATTTAATGTTTTTAGTTTTTAAGAGGTTCGGTTCCTTAGGAAAATGTAAATCCACTGCTCTACAATGGCGTAATGGTAGAGCATCCGATTCAATTCATAACGATACCCCCACAAAAAACTGCTTACTATAATCCAAGCGTTAATTTTTAGTTTTAAGAGGTTCGATTCCTTGGGAAAATGTTGATCCACTGCTCTACAATGGCGTAATGGTAGAGTATCCGATTCAATTCATAACGGTGCTCCCCCACCCCTGCACCCAAAATACTGCTTACTATAATCTAGGAGTTAATTCCTTAGGCTTTAAGAGGTTCAGATTCCTTGGGAAAATGTAGATCCACTGCTCTACAGTGGCGTAATGGTAGACAGTCATGTAGCGTGCCATCAACCCCTATTGGAATTGTAATGGAAAGCGTGATGGTTTTCTACCCACATAGATCCGTGATTGGTTCCTTTGGGGGTAGAAATTCGAATTCCTCACAAAACTGTATGCCCGGTCACTGTATGACCTTTGCGATCATTGTGCTGCAAAAGCACAAGCACCAGTATGAAAATCTTGAATTAATGTAAACAAGGCATGGAGAAGTTTCTCATATAAATATACAAGCATTACTTTTCAGCAATCAATGATTTCCAAGATGTGAAATAAACATTTGTCGTGCAAAAGAATCAATAGTTTAGATGTTGAATTCTGCATGTATGTTTTTATTAAATGTTTTTGAAAAATTCAAAATAAATGCCGTCAATATCACTGCAGTGGCTCAATGATTAAATTCACTTGCGTTTAAATTCAAATGAAGTCAACGGTTTCGTCTTAGGACCGTCAAACAACATAATGGGCAGTTTAACCCATTAAGGGCCTGATTTAAACCATGATGTTGCATTCGTTTTTATATTATGGTTAGAATACCTGATAATAAACTGCTGAAAAAAGAATAATTAATTATTTGCAATGGTCATGGTTTTAAAGTCATATGAATATGCGTTTCAAAAAAGGGACATTGGCAGTTAATGGGTTGAGATCGAAAATTTAAAAACTAATATTCTACGAGATTGTTGTATACATAATTCTGCATAGTTCGAAGGCTACTAAATCAAATAACACTCTACGATTTACTGTTTACTTTATCATTCAAACAAATCTAATTCTTCACAATGTATAGAAGGGGATGATGTGGTTTCCTCATTTCTTCTTATTAACTTCTTACATATATGCCATCGAATTAATATAAGATCTTACTAAAGTTAATCGTACTAATCTCATTAACATTAATCCGTCTTAATAATAGTAAATAACTGAAAGCGTAATTCAGCTATAAGTGGCCATAAGACATAGCGTTGTTTTTTTACTTGAGTATTAAATATGTGGCTTGTGACTGATTTTAGAATTGCATGTTTACACATTCAACGATGTTACACAGTAAGTGAACGAACTTTCGAATCTCCATTCTTAGCGAGAAGTTCATCGTTTCGCTGCTGAAGGGGGAAAACGTATCATGAGAATATTCCCAGATGAGCTTAGGGCATGACAGAGCTGAAATAAATACGGGGTCACACACAAACTTCCATCCTATGGTTCATACTGAAACCATAACATAAACGTAGAAGGCGCTTTCCCGCCAGCTTGAAGCAATTTTTGTACCAGGGACGAACATTTTTCAAATTATTTCGCTTGTAGTTGAAAAAATTAAGTAAACTGTAAACAAGATTCGTACAGCAATAATAAAAATTAGAAAAATTCCTGTCGAAATAATATCTTAGATATTATAATCTTAGAAATGTTATCTAAAATACGGACGCATTTTTTTGCCGTTTTAGGATGGTTAGTATTATTAAAGAAGGTAGAGTGGAAATATTTTTTCATTTTTATGTTTCAGCGAAACGCAATTGAGTATCGTACGCTTCAGAAAGAACATATGCTCTTACTTACTGCTTCTAGCGTATCTATAAGCAACAGAAAAAGGCAAAGCATTTTGCTTTCTTGAGCCCAAGGTATTTTACCAACGGTAATAAAACCACCGTCTTTAACTCCCTACGAAATTACAAAACATGTTTACAGACGAATCTCGATTAATCGAAGCTTCATTTACCCGACTAAGGTAAGCGGTAAAGGGAAAATGGATTTAAATGTCCAAAAACAAAATATCCATGTTTGTAACAGTTTATTTTAAATTTAAGCGCTTTTTAAGGAAGGTTTTTCAGATGCTACAAACGTTTCTGTCCTCCATTAGATGGTCGGTTATGCTCTGCTTGATTATGCTCAGAAAAAACTTTTCTTGTTACGTATTAACACAAACATGTACCGTAATTTAACTTGGGCAACTCGTGAAGTCCGTGTATAAAGAAACATCTTTGCTTCTCCATTTCTCATTAAATAAAACATCCGAATATACTTTCTTTATTCGAAAACTATTGCACCGAGAAACGAATTCTTCATTGTAGATGAAACAGTTTTACTAAGAAAGAAATTACGTATTCAAAATTTTCATCACAGTCCAACTCCCTTATAACGATCTTAATTGTAGTAACAACTCGGTTATTACTCCAAAATTCTGCAAATCCCTAGCGAGTTATTTATATATTTATTTATGGCTATTTGTATATTGATTTATTCTGCTTATTTGTTACTATTTTCTTTATTTGTTATTATTTTTTTGTTTGTTATTATTTTGTCTATTTGTCTTCATTTTGTTTATTTGTTATATTTAATATTTAATACAATATTACTAATTACATGATGATAAAAAGTTGTGGGCAAAAGAATTAGAACCTTTAGGAATATTTTTTATTTTATATTCCTTGATTAAATAGCCCACGACTTTTGCTTAAAATCTAAATTTACAAAAGTTTTTATGCATAATTAAGAAAAAGGTTAATCCTTTGAAAATCCTATTATTCGTGATCTATAATAATTTTTATCATTAATTACTAATAACGTAAAATACATTTTTGTATCAAATATGATTTATATTCTATTTACAGAAGTGCATAATTTCGCATTTGCGCACTTTATCATCATTACTTTGAGTAACGGTACAGATGAGACTCCGTAAGCCGTACAATGCCAGGACATAAAAAATGTAATGTGTCGCCAGGGAAGCCACTGACAACTACTACCGCTATTTTCTTTAGCTCCTTACACGCATTTGTATTCGTATAAACTAATAAACACTGCAATGGTTCAAAGGCTAAAATCAAAGTTTTGCGCTAACTAGTATTAGCTTTGAATTGCCGTGAACTTAGCATTTTAGATGCGGCGTAGTTCGAACGTAATATTCCATCCCCGCCCCAAATGACACATTATTAAAGCGTGAGACATACTATTAAAGCTATACGGCAATTAACAAACCATTCCAATGCTTATTAGGGATGTCCAGAAGACGACGAGATCATATCGTAGATTCATATGTCATTCAAATTAAAATATGTAACAAGTCTCTAACATTCATCTCTAACATTCTGGAAAGAGTGAGAATACGAGAGATGAGATAGAATAATAAAAAAAAAATAGAGAACCTGTATAACAACAATAAGGGGGATGAGTCTCTTCTTGCCCAGATACCGAATCTCATACATACTGCAATTTTTTCTTCTCTTCATTGGGGCTTAGCTAAAGTGATGTGGATAACTATCATGCTGTCTGACAACCGTAGTTGGAAAGTCTTTGTCCCCAGATACCATTGTCTACGCCCATATAAAAAATCGAGTTAACCCATCTCCATTTCGTTATAAAAGCGTAGGTAGCCTCTTAAGGAGACAGTAACGAAGAATCTCTTTTTAAGCACCTGTGGTTAACGTTGAGAAAGTTAAGTAAAGTATACCAAATTACATTGTTCACTACTATGCCATTCTGTCATCATGTTTACTATACCATTCCATCATTATGCCTATTATGTCATTCCATCATCATGTCTACGGTACTATTTTGTTATCACATAATATGCTACGTAATACAACATGCTGCGTGTTCGATTAAGATATTTTATATATATATAGCATTCTTAAATGCTCATAAATAAAAAACAGGAGAACTAGAAATTTGTATCAATCATTAGCTAATTTGCATCATGTTCTAACTGCATATCATCAGTGGTGCCTTAACGGATGGACCGAGGCCCCAGATTGGCAAAGTTTATTTATCATGTATTATATTTTTCTTATTACAAAATTTGGAAATTTAAATTTGGCGTTAAAAGGGCCACAAAAATTGATGGTGCCTAAGACCTTCAAACGTGTTAAGACGCTCCAGCATATCATAGTAGTTTCTGGTTTTCTCTCTGAGCATTTGCGACTACTTTTTCAAAACCTTTCTAAGGAAACGTAAGAATAAAGCTTAGTAAATATACGTCTATATAATATGTATGTTGGTACGCTGAAAATTCTCTTTTTTTTTTCTTTGAAAGCTATCTTTTCTACCATCTGTTCTTCAATTCGCCTGTCGGTTTTTTAAAGTCATTCTGTTTTCCACGATTATCGGTTGATCTTACCAAGTCACTTTATTTTTTGCTCTTTGAAAGAAGCGTTGTATAAAACCGTAGTCACAAAAAGTTGGTCTGCTTGGTTTAAGTTTAAGTTACAGTTCATCTCATTTACAGAAATATTCTTCTAGAAAAGTAGTAAAGACTCGATTGCAGCAAAGTTTCTCTATCACGGATGAAAAACTATGGTAATAATGAGGAACGTAGATTGTTAATCACATACTTCTTAATATACTTATCCTCATAGTTATAAGAACAGTCGTTTTTTCTGGAATTTTCGTATGAAACAGTAACGATAAACGCAATTTAATTATAAGCAAATATTTAGTTACTAAAACCTTGTTCGCGCAGTTTCTTGCAGTATTATTTAATAAATTATAGGAAAAACTAAAATACATTAAGATTTTACATCGTTTGTTTCGTAGATAATTATAAGGACAGTTTAATTATTTGTATTTAACTTATTACATAACTTCAGATTCGTATGCAAATTTTTATAGCTGCTGACCCACTACGTGTATATTATAATACGTAGATCGTTTGCAGAAGATTTTAAAAATACAGTATGTTTGTTTGTTTGTTTGGCTTTTTTATGGCGCAAGAGCATCTGGGCTATACTGGTCCTATAAAAATACCTTAAAAAACGTAGTTTAATGAAACAAAAATACGAAAGTGTGGAATTTTCGTAACAATTATATATAATACTTCATTTTGTTATACGTAAAATAATACATCAAATAAAGCAATAATTGGTGCACTAAACAATACCAGATTTAAGCATAAGTCAAGTAGGCCCGGGACTATAAGGCCTCGTTGTTTCGGGGCCCCACAGGGACTTTGAAGGGCCTGGTGTTATTTAAATTTAGGCGTTATTTTACAAATATACAAATCTATTTAGGAGGAATCGTATTACATTATGAGGTCTACAAAAATATAAATTTTACAAATTATAAATCAATATCCACCTGGATAGCATTGGATAAAGACTATCGAATCTGACAAAGCGCATGCTTCCTTAGGAAATAAAAAAGTGTTGCAAAATTTAAACGTACATGACAGTAAAATAACATATTAATATTATCATACCGAAAATATATGAAAACAAAGATCGTTACATTTCTTAAAGATATTTTCGGACACGTTTATTTTAAAAAGGGAAATAGAATTAAGTGCTTTTAAGCTATTAGGGGGGAGGGGGAATTCCACATTCTAGGACCCATAGAAGCAATACTCTTAAAAACTCAGGTGTTAATCTTTTAAGTTTTTTCTTTTTTTTTAAATTTTATTCTTCTTTACTTATAAGTATCCGATAAAGTTTCATTATTCATATACAAAATAGAAGAATACTATAGAAGTTACTGAAGATATAGAAGTTACTGAATGTCAAAGAAAAAGTATCACTCATGGTTTATTTATTTTAATGTCGCGAGAACCCCATCCTTCAGGGGTTCATTACGTTCTTTCAACTTAAGGTCCATATAAGCCTCAATCCAGGACTGATACTAAGATACCGAATTGGCGCACAATAGCTGAACTGTATCCCTTCTGATTCTATGTGTTAAAATATATATATATGAATAATATTTCAGAATTGTTTCTTATTGGACTATTTTTAAATATTTCCTACTCTGGCAAATATTGGAGTTTTCGTTCATAATTCCAAGTTTCAGGATAAAGCAAACTTTCTTCTGCAGGGTATTTAAAAAAAAACTCGTTTGAATCATTTGTAACAGTTCCGATTTTGATTGACCCATTTACTCAGATAGATGGCCATGAAATGATGAAAGGAGAAGGAATTTGACTAATGAGTATCGGTATCTCAAACCAGTTTTAATTTCATTTTTATTTACTTTCTTTACCTTTCTACCCTTATATGATATGCGCAATGTTTTGTGCTGTCAGCATAGGTTTCAAATCCAAGGCATCATTACATCAGGCAAGCTCTCTTGTGATTTACGGTATTTTTCCACTCCCACGGAAGAAGACTGCGGCCGAAGACTCAAATTCAAGGCCTTTTGATTTATAAGGCAACTTTGAAATCTACCCACTCTTTTGTTAGATGCCAGTAAATGTGTAGTTCAGTCACATACACACAATGCATTGGTGAGCCTTCGCTGCGCTGTTCGCTTCATACTTAAATACTTTTAGGCATAAATCTCTTGTAGTCGGGAATCACTGTCGGCCCTGTCTTTATTGGGGGAGGTAGGTGTTGAAGAACGAATTTTAGAGGCCTATTTACGACAGGTCATAAAACCTGCTCCATTGCAGTCCAGCTTTTGTAAAGGTGTCTTTTTTAGGGTCCGCTTTCGAGTTTTATACCTTTCGCACATATGACGCGGACAACTGATTTTTATTCTGCGAGCGCCGGCTCGAAGATCCTTATAGCTTACGTTCAGGGATAGATAAGTAAGTGGAAGAAAACTAAGGGGAAGTGTATGAAAAGAGGACAGCGAGCAAATCCACTTTCATTATGAGAAAGCACACGCCAGTGACCATAAATACTGAAGAAACGTAAAGTTTGTGGAGGTATGAATATAAAATTATAAATCAACGACCTTCATTCTATTATAAGTATACTGTGCGTAGTAAATTTTGTTCGTTCGCCGACTCCAAACAATTTCCAAAAAGAAAGGAGCTCCATTATTTTTAAGCAAGAATACGAATAGAATTATTAAAAACGGGCATTTACGCAGTGTTAAAGCAAAACTTCGAGATATGGTAATTTCATAAAGTGTAATGCTGCAATAAAATTTGCTACAGGAAGCATAAATAGCATACATGTAGCTTATTTTTCAATTCCCAACTTTGTAATAAAGAATATTAATTTATTATATTCACTAAGATAATGGACCCCCCCCAAAAAAAGGATTTGAGAATTGCCAATTTTTTTAGAAATTTTCAGTGAAAAGAATATATTTTTTCACTGTTTGATAATCTATGAAAGCACACCTATACTTCCTTTAACGCTTTACACTTCTCGGCCGTTCAATTATAGTTTAGAAATTACAAAGCTATATTTCACTAGAAAAAAAGTGTTGGTATTAATATAAATAATATCGCTATAAAATTAGTTTGATGTTCCACGTCGAGCTAGAAGGGTAGTGTACCGAAAGATATAATAATAAATGACTACCAGTATCTTCGACTTCGTAAAAACTATCTCCTCTTTTGCCCTGCGGTGGCGCAGTGTGGTAACGCGTTCTCCTATTGCGCGGCTAATCCGGGTTCGACTCCCAGCAGTGCAAAAAGAACGCTTACTCAGAGATCTCATAAAGATCGCACTGCTCACTGTAGTCCGGGGTTTGGTTCCCTAGGCCTTAAGAGGTTCGGATTCCTCGGAAAACAGTAGGTCCCGGCGCAGCATGACCACTGTAGTCTTTGAGCCGTAAAACCAAAAAACAAACAAACATCTTCTCTTTTATGATTTGTCATCAGGTAATGAAAATTAATCTTCACAATATCCAACTCATATCCTAGAAACATAATCTGCTGAAGGAAAAGCCACAAGGTGAAATAAAGTCGAAATTATTAACCTTAGTCTTAGATCCACAAGTGATGACTGAGAGTTCAAGCGTTGAAAGTGTCAAAATGACCGATTTCCATGAAGAGAAAAGGAACACAACACGCGAGATATGCGTTTTTGCTGGTTACCTGATCTGAATTAAAGAAATGGTGATAAAATCTGTTGGGAAACATGTTAGACATTTTTCATAGTGACGTTTATTGTAAGAAGACAAGCGTGTATATTATACAGAAATTTAAAGAGAATACTAAATATGTTGCTCATATTAGCATACGTAATCGTGATGGTTCAAGAAATCGTAGTTGCAGCACTAAATTTATAATAATGTTATTGCAATTGTGACAAAAGTTGTAGCCAATAATAATAGTGCCAATTTGTATAAACCATGCCTGATCGATGGCCGATATATATGGCATACTAAAATATATATGCAATGAGAGCTTTTCAGTTAGTTTTGATGTTAACGAAATCAATAGCTTCTTATCAGATCGATATGAAACTGTGTATAAACGAAACTGTGAAAAACGTTAAGAAATTTGCTAACCTAATTAAAATTAAAACATTAAATGGAAGGAAGAAGGAAAGGCCACATTTATATAAAAAATATACAGTGTGTTAGGATAAGCACGGTCGACATATAGGTTTTGAGTCGTTAAATTTTAGAATAGTGTATAATTCCTAAAGTTGTTACTAGGACTTTCGGTTTTTTCAGTACTAGATTTTGAAATGTTATTCGAATATTTCTCTCTAATCCAGGCGTTTTATGCATTAAAAAATATTATTTGTAATCACCATAGACCTTACTTACTCTGTACATCTCGAGTAAATGTGAAACTAGTTCATAATTTTCCCTGCTGTACTTCAAAGTAAAAATTCTAGCTAGTGTAGTACTGTCTATTATTGTTACTTCTTCGAGTTTGCAATAAAACCCATTTACTTCGAAAACTAAAAAAAAATATTTCATGCGACATTTCCTATGGGGGGACAAATACAAACCACACACTGTTATTTCCGGACCGTCCGCACTGCCTGTGGCAGGGTTATAAACGTATTACCTTATCGTATTATTTTCAAAAAAAACAACAAAAACTCAAGATTCACTAAAGTAAGTATAACCAGTGGGGGAAGAATGTGCTCTGACTGCACATGCACTGTCTGAATAAGCTGAACTATCCCAGTGTTGATTTTAAATTTTAACTGGGCTACATTTAGCCCACCACGAAAAATTCGTACGGAAAATTACGTTTTAGAAATTACATTTTTAACTTTAATTTTACTGTACTACATCGTTACTCACCAAAAATCATTTTCTGAAGTTCAACGATTCAGCATATATGAATAAACAAATTATAGAACACCAACTCCTTTCTAAAGGTAATAGGACCAGGATTAGCATGTGCTGCTTTTGGTGGATCAGTGACGCACCCACGTAGGGGACGAGGGGGCTCGGATCCCCTGGGGCTATCAAAGCAAAAATTATTACGTCAGCGGACGCTAGCAAAATTTATTTTAAAGTAAAATTGAAAGTAGTTACGATCCTAAAGACATTTCCCTGAACTCTGGTGACACTGATGAAACCTGTTGAGAGAAGCAACAGAAATGGCCCGGGGCTGTCTTCAACTGCTTTCTAGGAGCTAAAGGTAGATCGAAACACAAAAGCCAACACAGTTGAAATGGAAATTCTGACTGCAGATATTTCTAATTATGTCAAGAAATCTAATCTCACTAATGTAGGCAGCATACAGTGCCTTCTTTAGTAACCATATGCAAATTGAAATTTTCCCACGACTATCACTGGTGCTGTATTAAGTCAAGGAAACCTTACCACAGTCGGAAGTTCTGCTCATTTTGGCTGAGTAAGCATAACTGGATAGGTTACTCAAAAGTAAAAGACAGTGCCTATTACAAATTTTGTGTCCTCTTCACCCCACGAAGTCGGTTTAATATCGACACAAGCCACAGGTCAACTTGTTTCAAAAGGATTTAATAATTAAAAGGCCTTGGAAAAATTCAGCCAACATGAAACTTTTCTCTAACGTATGGATGCAGTTCTCAAAGCCGATGAGTTTTAAGGGTTATGGAAGGAAAAAGCCTCTGTGGATCAAGTAATGGACAGAGGGCAAGCAAAAGCAAGTTTTGCAGAATAAGGTTATTCTATAATAGGTATTATCAAAACAGTGATTTTTTTGTGGAAGACAAGGGCTGGCCAGACCTGTAGCCAAGTCGGGGCTAGCAGGGGCTTCGGCCCCCAGTTGTCCTATCAAGCCATTTATATATATATATATATATATAAATAAGAAATAGTAGATAATGTAAATATAAATGGAAGTGTAGAAAATCAAGCAAGTAAATGAAAATTATTAATAAGTAAGTGCAAATATATGCGGAATACCAATATTCACACAGCCACATCTGCATACTATATAAAATGAAATAAAATAATAAAGGCCTATGCACTAAAATGTGCTTATACAGGATTCCGGGCCCCATCGCCTCCATACATAAGCGCATATACAATATAGGTGTAAATGTATGTACATCATACCACAATTACAAAATATACATTCATGTGTAGTGAAAGTATAAATGAATAGACAAGTTTATGACAAGTAGTCACTCTGTATAGCACACTGCAATTAATAATGACGGGCTAGTGACGAGAGTGAAAAATTGAAATTATATGACAATATATTGAATCTATGCATGCATGTACAATCTTTTTCAAGGGAACAGTTATACACGCATGCCGGACACAATATATAAGATCTTCAAGACAGTGTTTCTGAAACGCCAATAAACCGTTCGACTAAAACCCCGAAAAACACTGTCAAACGGCTCAAAGGCGTTCTATTCCCGACATCACCCTACAGATCATTAAGGTTAACAAGAAATATTCAAATATATAAAAATGTAATAAACTATACATGTACTTACAAGGATACGTTGGGCCTGTGACAGTTTGGCGCCAAACAACAGGGAGGCTAAAGAATTAGCTGTAGCAGAAGTTAAAAGGAGTGAGGAAAGTAGCTAAAAGGAAAAATGAAGATAAAAGGGGAAGAAGTTATGAAAATGTAAGGAAAAATTATTAGCCAAATATATGGCGCAACTTTATATTAAAATTTTTTCTACGTTTAAGGTTAGCGAGGATAACTTTAAGGTAGCGTAAGCAGAAATTTATGGGAAAATTGTTGTTTATTAATAAAGTCCAAAAAATATGAGACTGTTGGTAGTATCGTTAATATTGTTACATATTTTGGAAATGCGAACACAATGTGTAATCAAAATATTTCGTTGAACACCTATAGAGATATTGCTGTTCCATTTAGTGAGGAAGTTCACCTTGAAATTAAAACAACTACGTTTATCAAATATGGTGCAATTGACATGGTCTTTAATAATGGTAATATTCAAATCGAGGAAGTTTGAAGTTTGCTTTGGTGCTGTCCTCTGACGTCTTTTTCGGTATAAGCTCTTCGGGATATGTATCAAGGTGTTTAGCACTGAAACTGTGGTTATCGAAAGTTATGATGTCATCTATGTATCTAAATACATTACACAAAACAACGCTATTATTTTTTTCATAATGGTGTAGGAATAAATCCGCTAAAATAGAAGAGAAGTTACTTCCTTGTGGAATACCGCATATTTGTTTGTAGATGTGCTTGCCATCAGAAATGTGGTTATTGAAAATGCAGAAGTTTACAATGTTGTTCCAATGATTTTCATCAATGTTCAGGTGGTGCGAGAAATTATTATAATATTCGTTGAGGACGTATTTTAACTTTTCAAAGGGAATACTGGTGAAAAGGTTTTCAAAATCGTATGTGTTAATGACAGAAATATTGTTGTTGTTGTTAATATAGTTGATGACAGGTGTATTGTTCTTGATAAATATGGTGTTTTCTTTATTCTTATGGATTTCTTGTAATATCTTTCTTAGTAGTTGAAAGAAGGTGCTATTGGCGTTATGGTTATAGCAGTTAACGCATGAAGTAACGAAACGGAATTTAGTGGGATTTTGTGGAATTTGACGGTGGCAAACACATATGGAAAAACTGTATTATGATGCGGTGCTTTTAGTAGTTTATTAAATGCAATGTTGCGCTTCATTATGGTGGATGAGTTG
>QLNU02015360.1:153018998-153056823 GCA_006491805.2 Dysdera silvatica | reverse complement strand
TGACGCTTTTCATTATCAATATAGTAGTTTAGTAATATATAATTCATTAATTAATAATATAAATTTAGATAAATGTTGTAGTTTCTTCGCACCTTTAACTGGAAATTGAACTTTCGAATTATCCGAAATGTGGCCCGCTCCCTTTAGTTCGGAAAATCGAGGTTCTGCTGCAATTACAAATTAGCGTCAGTCGGAAAAACGATTTGTTTCAATCCAAGCACTTGATGTACCATAGTATATTGTCTTTAAATATTTCATCATAAGAGAGGGTGGCATTCTTAATGAGCTGCACGAAAATCTTACCGTATTTGCTTACATAAAAATGTATTACTGACTAGTTAATTGTTACTTTCTATGTCAACTTGTTTTTGTTTGTTCGAAAGAAAACTATTTTGAAAAATTATAGGAAAGTGGGGGGAGGGAGTCAATCAGTGGCATAGGAAAATGGAGAGCTCAAGCAGGGGCGCACACCTTGGATTATCGGAGGGCGCGAGTCCTATAGCCCATGAGGGCGCAAGTCCTATCGCCCATGAGGGCGCACCGGCCCAGTCCGCCCCTGAGCGCAAGCCCCTTCCACTGGATATCAAAACACACTTCTCTCTTCAACGTCAAATCCCATAAGCTGTTTTAAAACTGCTTAAGTACCCCCATAACTTTTGAATTGTTACGCTTCCAGAATAAATTTTTCGCTGTTTATATTCGTTTGCCATTTCGCTAAAAAATACACAATCTTATAACAGGTACAACAAAGATTTTCTTCAGGGGGAATCATATATTTTTAATTATATGCATTTCAATATGGTTTACTTCGATCATATAATCACTTTTTTTTAGGAGATAATTGTTTATTGTCTCCGAGACGTTTTTTCTCTCGTAATCGTCTCTCTGTCTCGTCGGCTTCTCCGCGTTTAAAAACATAGATATAAAGTTTCCGTTTATGGATTCCAGAAAACAACAAAGCTACAAATGACTCATTAGGGAAAGAAAACCGTTCCATCATCCCTGCAAACGGCATCGTCATCATTAAGTGCAGCACGTGTTCGTTGTCAGTCGTGGACGGGCAATCAGAGCGCATTTGAAAGACACGGCGCAGAGGGCCTTCTTGTGTTGAAGCCAGTTTTCAGAATCGCGGCAACAGATTCCAGTGGCCGTGCATCCCTTATTATTACCGGCGTCTGATAGGCCACAAGTCGTTCGTTCCCCTTCTTGTAAGATAAAATCGGCTGACATTCAGACGCCGGTTAATATGACGACTGCCGATAGCGATTAAAGCAAATGATATTAAACAAATAAGCGTTTTTGTCAAAAAACACAGCGGAAATGGATCTCCCACTGCATTTTTTGTGTGTTTTTTATGTGCATAACAAACACATAAAAATAGTTACCATACTGAAATTTATGTGTTAACTTTTTTCTATTTTAATTGATAAAGTGTTCTATCATAATTCTACTTAAAAATACACGTAAATTATTTTTTGAAGGTTATAGGAATGTTGTAAATATTTTTTAACTATTTATATATTGTGTTATTTCGGAAAGCGTTCAGTGTTTTGTTTATTTATGGATGAAAAATAATCCCTTTCAGAGTCGTTTAGACTTTATATACAGTGCTAATAAAGTAGACCTGATTTTTCAGCAGAAAAAATATAATATGCGGTAGCAATAATAATAACTTTAAACTAAATTTTGTAAAAAAATATTTTAGTTAATTAAGAAATCACAATAACAAAGAACGATAACTCAATAAAAAAAGAACTATATGTTTATTTTATAGTCATGGTTGATGTAATACAAAAGTGTGCTAAAGTTTAAGAAAGCATCGGTTATAATTATGTCGTCGTTTTAGTTATAGAAAAATATTTCGTCAATTCTCTTGAAATAGGAATTCTTCTGTAATGCTCCTATATGTATTTACATTCCAGCGTCATCTACATTATATTTGGACGAATATGATACGCATTTTAATTCTGATTATTGATAATTATAATTATTGATAACTAGAATTTTAGGTAAGTTATAAGCATAAAACCATTGTTTTTTTTCATTTTTGGTCACTGATTGGGATGCTGGAAAACAAGAGCACTAAACGAAAAGAAAACAGGAAAAAAAGTAACGTAAAAGAATAAAACTGAAAATACATGCAAGAATAGTAAAGTTAACAGGAGAGAGGAAGGGGGAAGCATAAATTAGAAAAAGTTAAGAAAGAAAAGGGATATAGACGAAATAAAGCAGAAGATAAAGTAAATAAACAGTACTAAAAATAGAATAAAAATAGGTAAAATTTTCCAACGGCATAAGAAAAAATTCAGCAATGGTTTTGGAACTACTGTTCTCCTTATCATGTTGCTTGATAAAAAAATGCAGTAGTTGTCGAAACGTTGTGGAATTTTTTCCTATGCTGTTTTTAAGTTTTACTTAATTTTCGCTTTTTCTTTATTACTTTTTAGTTACTTTCTCTTTTGTTTCGCATTTCCTCTCTTTCCCTTTCGTTACTATTCTTCTTATTTTCGCTTCTGCTCTTCCATTTTACTCAAACCTATTTTCCTTTTTTTTCAATATATCCTTTATTTTCTTTCTTTTCGTATTCCAACTAGTGATAAAAAATTTACTACATATGGTAAGCCCTGGTCAATCCTTATACAAAGGGTGTTTACACATTTTTAGAACGATTTTGGAGCCATTTTTTTAATGTTTAAAATGTAAAGATTATTTTTTTAAATATTCCATCTGATAACCTTGTTTCTGAACTATAAGTCTGCATCGTACTTTCAACGATAGAAGGGTTTTTCGCAAAAAATTTCCAGAGGTACTGCTTGTCATTGTTGTTCCACAACTTTCCAAAGTCCATCAATGGTAGTAGGTTTGCGCTTAGAGAGAGCTCTTTTCAGCGGACCAAAGGCACAATAGTTCATAGGAGAAACAACAGGGGACTTCTCAGGAATATGTTGAAAAGGCAGACTCTATATATATGCAATAGCTGTATTAATTTTCATTTTTTCAAGGAATGCAGTGGTAGTTTTCGAGGTATGACTGCTGGCTTTGTCTTGATGCAGTTTCACACACTGAAAATCGTTGGAATAAAAAAAATGGAATTTCTTCTGTAAATATTGGATGCAAAAAATTCTCCTGATAATATGATGAGTTGATTTTAACGTTGTTTTCCACTTTTTTATTTTTAATTTCCCATTGTAAGAGAAACCTGCGACAATCATAAAGCCTTTACTGAAGCTTTCTTTGCATTCTCGGAACCAAGTTTGGACATTTTTTTCTCCGCGCTTACGATAGTAAATGGACCTTTTTTTGTTACAATCATTTAGATAAACCCCTGCTTCATCAAGGGTAACAACGTATTTCCATTTATCTCCTGATAAGTAATTTTCATACAGGATTCTGCAACATGTCTTGCGTTGAGCCACATGTCTCGACAAAAGACGGTGAAGATTATGTTTTTTAGCTTTTTTAAGTTATAAATCTTGGTTTATTATTTTATTTACTGTTGCTACAGAAGTTCTTAAAGAGTTTGCAATTGATTTCTGCGTCGGGGGATTTTCTCTTGTTACCAGTGATCTCACTTTAGAAATATTTGCAACAGTATGTATCTTGTTCGGGTATTCATTTGGAGTCCTCTTTTTATGTAGAAGTTCTGATTGACGGTCTTTCCTTTTTCAATTAATAATGTTGCTTATTTTGCACTTAGAAATCTTTATACCATGCGTTTCACAACGTTTTTAATAATGGAATAAGAATATTTCTCTTCGGAAAGCGCAAAAACGTATCCTTCGACCCACAGCTTGTTTACAGGCGCCATTTTGAATGAAAAATGAATTTGAAAGTAGCAGACGATAATCTTAATTTGAAATAATAACATGTTGCCAGATCCATTTTCCCACAAAATATTTTCATTTTTTAATCCTCTATTGAAATCGTTCTAAAAATGTGTAAACACCCTCTGTATTCTTTTATCAAGCATTACATATTTTCCTCACGCCGCATACATAGCTTCATCCCGTATTGTCAACAAAAAATGGCAAAATTTATATACATCATAAAGAAGTGCTAAAGTGGAATGAAAAGTACATGAAAAGGGTTAAACTAGCTTGAAAGAGAGAGAGAGAGAGACGAACCACAATAGAGTTTTAGCTGTAAAACATAGCACGGATAAAAATGCAAGCCCTTTTGGAGCGGCAAAACACTTGTTCGCCCCGAACGGCGTAATACATACTGCCGGTCCTTAGTACCTCAGTAATCCGTTAGTTATCACCCCAGTCTTCGAGTCCGCTGGACTGGGTTCGACTTCTAAAATGTTTGATTAAAATAAAAGTGTGTCGTGGTTCCAAAGTCACGTTAAGCTCTCGGTTCCATCGCAGAAAACCCTTAGCACAGTTTGGAGACGTAAAATATGCAAACTTAATCAAATGCTTTAAAATTATGTAAATTCCTTTTACAGCTTGTTTTTTGTATCGTAGCATCTAATCATGTGGTAATGCTAAGGCAACGGTGTTCATTATATGCTTAATTCGCGGCGGTGGGGAGCGCCCTATCCGCACTTTTATGAAAATACGTGCCGCCCTGACATGCGCCCGGTAATTAAGATTTGCGTCCTACTGGAAAAATCTGCCCTTTTCCTGAAAACCCCCAAAAATATATCTTTGGTTCTAAACGTCTCACCTGCTTATAACGAACCCTCGTATATAACGAACGATTTTTTTGGCCCCGTCCAATTTCCAACAAATACTTATAATATCGTCGTATATAACGAACCCCTGGATATAGTGAACCAAAACTTCGGTCCCTTGATGATCGCTATAGCGAGATTCGACTAAAGTCGCGTTGTCCGTTGAGCAAAAATAAATAAAATGGTTTGTTAGAAAGTTTTAATTAGTAATATGCTCAGTTAGCATTAATTAGTATTAATTAAAACATATAAGGATTTTTTGATAAAGGGCCTCTAAAAATTATAAAGCCCCTTTTTCGATCCAGGGCTCTCTGCCCTTTTCTGATCGTAAAATGAACAGTGCTAAGTCAGATTTATTGAAATAATATAGTATTAATTATTAAGTTATTTGTTAATCACAATATTACGGTAACTAACAATTGTTATTCTTAATTGTTATATCGTACAATATAGAAAATGATGTGCATGAAGTATTCTATGATGTTGTGATTAATTATAGCGAAAATTATATTTTAAAGGATGTTGCATATAGTGAAAAAGGTGTATGAAGTATTTATGTGTAATAAATAAATAAAACGTTTTTCAAAATAAGCTAATTGTTACAGTCAGAAAAACTGCCAGCTATGGTAACTTCACGTAAAGCTTAGTAATAGATCTTACGTCACAATTCCAGTTTTCTCAGAAAAAATGGGTTGTGCTTGAAAAAAGGGAAATCACTTTGAAGCCCAATAAGGTTCCCACATTCTACTATATCAGGCAGGGCTTATTGATTTGTTTTGTAAGTGGTTCTCACCAAGAAAAGGGTGGTCAAAATTTGTTCTCATTGGCTGCATTTAAAACATTAATAGCTCAACAAATATGGATTTGGAGTTCGGTCTCAGCTCTGGTGGCGTGCGGATGTCTGTTTCCGGGCTGGCGGGTGTTGGTTCCAGCTCGCTTAAGACGGAGTGCTTGGGATATTCACTTTGGCCGCCGGGTGGCGGTGGATGGATGCCTGCTTCTGCTATTCTGGGACCGGACTCCGCCCTCCCTCGTAATTCGGACTTCGTCGCTGGGGTCGTGCTTGGCCTTCTGTCCATGACGGGCGTTCGCCATTGTCTTCGTCCGCTGCGATCGCTTGGGGGCCAGCTTTCGCAAACAGTGGATGATAATTTGGTATGTAATGCCTGTCCGGACTATGCTGGTCTCGCGCGCCCTGGTTGCGGGGAATGTTTTACGCCTGTTCGCTGCCGCTCGCGGCACCACACCCACTCAACGGTGTCCGGTGGTCTCCTGTAGGAATACCGGCCGGCCCGGGGTGTTCTTCCGCGCCATCCATCTATTTCGGCCGCTCTTCGGGGCGGACTGATCGTGGATGGCCTCCGGTCGACGTTGAATGACGACAATCATGTGAGCTGTGCGTCTCTGTACGCCTGTTTCGATCGACAATCCCCTGCAATGCCCCCTCCCCCCCAGTGTCCCTTCTCGGTCCACTGGTCGTCATTTTATGTGACAAAAGCCAGTCTGGGAATACAGCGCTGCCCCATTCGGCGGCCACCTTTCCCATTACACTTCTTGCATAATTCACTCACTCACACAAATATGGATTTCACAGCATTTTCGCGTTAACATTTTTTGCTTAGAATTTTGAAAGGAATTACTTTGTTCAGAGTTCGTGCGGTCTTGACGGGACACCCTGTGTGTGTGTGTGTATGTGTCTATCTGTTTATCTATCTATCTATCTATCTATCTATCTATCTATCTATATATCATCATATTCAACCATTATCTATCCACATTCATTTTCATTCGTAAAGCTGCCTTTTTTAATTCAAATACGTATATTTAATTATTACGATCTTACATTTTCTGTTTAAACATTTAAATACTTTTTACAATATCATCATCATCATCATCATCATATTCAACCATTATCTATCCACTGCTGGATGAAGGTCTCTCCAAATGCTTTCCACACAAGTCTATCCTGGGCCATTCGTTTCCACGTCACCCCAACCTCTTTTCTTATTTCATCCACCCATCTAGTTTGAGGACGTTTTCTAGGTCTTCGGTGGTCTCTTGGAATCCAGTTCAGAATTTCTGTTGTCCATCGTTGATCAGTTCTTCTTGCGATATGCCCAGCCCATCGCCATTTCAGGCTTTTTACTTTAACAATGATAACCTCTACTCTAGTTTACCCTCTCACCCAATTATTTCTTTTTCGATCTCTCCTAGTTATTCCAAGCATGCACCTCTCCATGCTCCTTTGGGTTGCCTGTAACTTCCGCATTACTTCAATTGTTAGATTCTATATCTCTGATTCATAAGAGAGGACTTGCAATACACATTCGTTGAAGGCCTTTCCTTTTAGACACAGGGCAATTTTCCGTTTAAGATAAAACTGTTTCGTCCGAATGCACTCCAGCCAAGTTTAATATGTTTGTTAAGTTCTTTCATAATGTTGCCTACCAAGGAAATCAGCTGGCCAAGGTAAATAAATATATGAATCAGCAATTTCTAGCTCAATGTTTTCAACTTGTCTTTTTGTTTCCTCTACGAAATTATTGAACATGATCTTAGTTTTTTGTAGATTCATCTTGAGTCCAGCTTCTTTACTTCTAGTTGCATTGGCGCCACGGCATAAAAAATATTGGGGACAATATGCCAGTAGAAGGCATTTTGTTTGAAATTGGAGGGAGATATGGAACCCTAACACCAATATTGGAGGGCGGGTCCCCCCTGTCCCCCCCGCTAACGGCGCCCGTGTCTAGTTGTAAGCACCTGTACCGTGTCTTGGAGTTCTGACGTGTCCGTTGTAAATATTACAATGTCATCAGCAAACCGCATACAATTAAAACATTCATCATTTATTTTTATTCCAGTTTATCAGTTGAAAAATCATATGTGAAGCTAAAGTAAAAAGTTTTGGAGAAATGCTATCGCCCTGCCTCGCGTCTTTACCAATTTTGATAGTTTTGGTATCTTTATATAATCGAAATTTTGCACTTGCATTTTTATGCACACATCTCACCATGTCAATGTACACAGTCTCGGCATCTGTTAACCTTAAAGAGTTGATGACTGCTTATGTTTGAATACAGTCAAAAGCCTTTTCATAGTCAATAAATTACAGTTTCATCTAAAGCGAAATAGAAGGGCGCAACGCCCTGCCGAATCTATTAAGCGCTCTGCCCTTCAACTTGACCGTCCTTGTGCCCAAATATCCTGCCCAGCCCTCGGAAAATAACGCGCCATCCTTCTCCGATGTTAATTCAAATTCTAATATCAAAATCTAAAACGCGTGACTAAATTCGTTGGTTTATAAAAATTTCGTACTCCGACATTTCATTTAACATAATAACACTGGTGATTTTGGCAAAACGAAATTGCTAACGAATCAAAGCATTATTGCTAGATTTGCAGACTTTCAACCACAGAATACTGTGATAAATCTTAGCGGTTTCAGGTCAAATTCTTATTATTTTAATAATTGTATATCTGTTTTGATACGCTTGCCTTACCCTTATCTTAAAGGCATTCTGTGGAGCAGTGTACTTGTGTAAAAGATTAAAAATCGACAAGTTTCTGTATCGGGTCAGTGTATTCGTGTATTTAGTGAGTCAAAATAATGGACCTTTGACAGACCATCCGCCCTGCGGTAATTTTTTTCTAAACGAAACACTAAATAAATGCTACATGCAATAAAAGTTCATATTCATTTGTTCGTGCAGTAAATGCTCTTAATACTTGAATATGGTCTACTATACTGAATCCACTTCGAAATCCAATTTGTTCTCTTGGTTGAGATGCATCTAATTTTTTCTTCAGACGGTGTGTTAACACTTTTGTGAAGATTTTATGAATAGAAGGTAACAAGCTAATTGATCCATAATTTTTCAAATCCTCTTTATCACCTTTTTTATGCAAAAGAATTACCGTTGCAGAATCCCATTGGTTTGGTATGCTACCGCTATTAAGATATTTGTCAAAGAATTTTGCAAGTCTGTCTTTTACATGTTAAGGTATTATTACCCTCCGCAGGGATAACACAATTGCCAAATATGGTCAACACAAGAAAGCCTCCGGGGCGAGAATTTTGTGAGTTTTCGTGGGGGAATTTATTATACTATAATTTTTGCCACCCACGTATTAATTACAGCTCAAACTAGAGCTTATGTAATTTTGGAGAAAAAGAGACGCTTTCCCCATCCTGGATTCGAACCAGGGTCCCTCCGTTGGAGGGACACTGGTATCTATCTATACGTGGGTGGAAGAAATTATTGTATAACTATCTTTTACATGTTTTCCAGCTTCTTGTGTAAAAACTAATGCCAATAAAATCAGTCTCCGGGCAAAATACAAAAATTTTAACAAAATGTACAATGAGTAATACATACCCCACACCTCACTGAAGCAATTTTGTGGAACCGGATATAGTCATTTCGATATATGTGTGTGTGTGTGTGTGTGTGTACATGATGTCTCAGCACCAGGGTTACAAACATCTAGGAGGGGTAGGGTACACCTAGACGAACAATATTTGTCATAGAACCTAGGGTCGCAAACCACTCACAGCGCTAGTTCTAAAACCGTCCAGCATGCACAAATATTTACAACCAGTGCGTGAAAAGCGCCAGATAAAACTCAGGTCAGCTGCTCAAGTGCATAGATGATTAGGACATCGCATTTTGCGCTTCTCATGCACTGGTTGTCACTATTTGTGCATGCTGGACGGTTTTAGAACTGGCGCTGTGAGTGGTTTGCGACCCTAGGTTCTATGACAAATATTGTTCGTCTAGATGTACCCTACCCCTTCTAGATGTTTGCAACCCTGGTGCTGAGACACCCTGTATATGAGAGGTGCATGCTTCGAATAACTAGGAGAGATCAAAAAGAAACACTTGGGTGAGAGAGCAAACTAGAGTAGAGGAAATCATTGTTAAAGTAAAAAGACTGAACTGGCGATGGGCTGGGCATACCTCAAGAAGAACTGATCAATGATGGACAACTGAAATTCTCAACTGGGTTCCAAAAGACCATCGAATACCTAGAAAACGTCTTCAAACTAGATGGGTAGATGAAATAAGAAAACAGGTTGGGGTGACATGGAAGCGAATTGCTCAGGATAGATTTGTGTGGGAACAATTTGGAGAGACCTTCATCCAGCAGTGGATAGATAATGGATGATGATATATATATACAGATTTATACCGGATACCGGAAGGGCTCATCGAATGGTGAGATGTAAATTAGAAAGACAGAAGCTCATTAGGAAACAAGTATGTAAGAAGGTGGAAATAAAGAAACTGAAAGAAAATACCGGGGCATTTAAGTTGGAATTAAAAAATCGCTTGGTAAAGCAATCGGGATAAAACACTAGGCAGTTTAATTTGGTAATTTAATTTTAAAAGCAAAACGCACGCACAGGTTTTTTTTTCAACCGATTGAATAGACTTTTCTCAGAAGGAAGCGCTGGCTTTTTGTACCATTACAATACTGAATTCAGTAGGCCCAACGTAACTATCTTAGTGGCTGAAAAAAGAAACAAACTGCGCGTGCGTTTCGCTTTTGAAATTTAATTACCAATTAAGCTGTCTACTCCTTCACACCCCACCCATACAGAAACGAGTTTTCTGTAATTCGTCTTAAACTAACCAGCGAAGGTGTTAACAGATGCAGACAGCTTCCTCATTGGTTGGAAGTATTTGGCGAATATCACAAAAAGTATTGACCTGTCACCTAAATGCAGACCACTTTTATATCTCAAAATTGTCCCAGGAATACCGCTGTATGATCATTATCCGAGAGTTACTGGACACCCTGCATTATCATCATCATTATCATATTTAACCATCATCTATCCACTGCTGGACGAAAGACTCACCAAATGATTTCCACACAAATCTATCCTGAGCAATTCGCTTCCACGTCACTCCATCCTGTTTTATTATTTCATTCACTATCTAGTTTGAGGACGTTTTCTAGGCCTTTGGTGGTCTCCTGGAAACCAGTTGAGAATTTCAGTAGTCCATCGTTGATCAGTTCTTCTTACGATATACCCAGCCCATTGCCATTTCAGTCTTTTTACTTTAACGGCGATGTCCTCTACTCTGGTTTGCTTTCTCACCCAAGTGTTTCTTTTTCGATCTTTCCTAGTTATTCCAAGCATGCACCTCTCTATACTCCTTTGGGTCGTCTGTAACTTCAGTATTGCTGCAATTGTTAAATTATATGTCTCTGATCTACAAGAGAGGACTGGCAATACACACTGGTTAAATACCTTCCTCTTTTTAAACACAAAGAATTCGCAAATTATTGTTATGAAGATGGATAATTTTAGAATTCAACTTTAGGCAGCAGAAATCGTCAAGACAGATTCTGAACAGAATCGAGCTAAATATTGATTTCTAACGACCTCCATATTTTATTTCTATGCCATTGCTAACTTTCCGGTTAATTTTTGTTTATTGAGTTTTAGTTAACTTATTACTAAAACCATAAAATATAATCTCCTTCTACTCGCTTGGAAAAGCTTATTCAACAAACTAACTGTTTTTATTAATAAAACACTAATACTCGTTAAGAGGCTGAAAAAACCCCAGACTCAACCCTGAAAATAAATAATTCTTCATTAAGTTTAATCAATGCCTAGTTGACATGTTCGAAAATTTCATTTAACTTTTTAACAAATTTATGTTTTCTAAGTGTTCATTTGTATATTATAACATAAATGATACTCTTCTCGTAGTAAAAATACCTATATAGCTAAGACTCATTGCATCAGCTGCGTCTTTTTTAAATTATTAAACAAAGGCCATTGTGTCTTGCCCAACATTTTGTTTAATTGGGTACAGGAAATAATCAGGTAACAGGAACCTAAAGGAAAAACTATAGATATCGAAGCGAGCTTTTGGTTCTGATATTTCATTTAAAACCTGTACTTTTCTTTCAAACGCGTGCTTCAGTTTTCTGATTAGCAAAAAATTCTGAGTCATTGTAGCTCATGTTACTCTCGCTGTTACGCAATATTGGGATTTAACAAAAATTATTTGACTCATCGTGTATTGTGTGATAGAAAAAGTTGAACGTTAACTTAGTTTTATAACGTTAAAGAGAACTTTCTCTTGATTTTGGACAATAAATAAAATATTTTTATTGAAATTATTGAAGAAGAAGCTGGTTTTTTTTGTTGTTTTTTTTGTATAAAAAGAAAAATTCAGGATGGCCTTAAAATAAATTACCTATTCTAGACGTTCTAGAGCGATGAGGAAAAAAGATATCGCCAAGGGATTTGGAGGGTTGATTAGTAAACCACCAGGGGAGAAAGTGGCGCTTCCGAGGCCATAAATGCTGTTTTCAGCCAGTGTGAACATTCTAAATTTTGCAGAAAGGTTTTATTTTGCATAAGGAATGTGGTTTTATGCAAATGAACGAGATTTGCACACCTAATCCACTTATCCCCTGGTGGGGAAATTTGGAACTAAATTAAAATCACTTTCCCATGGTCTAATTAAGCTAACCTCTAAATCTCTTGCCGATATCTCCTTTCATCATCGCTCAGAGCGTCTAGAATTGAGTAAGTTATTTTATGGCCGCCCTGTATTTTTGTGATCTGTTTTGTTCCTTGAAATATGCAGCCATCTTACTATCTCAACTTGAGATTTCCCTGCTTCTAATCTGTTAATATTTCTCTCCACTTTGAAAAGTCTTCTGGACAGTGATACGGAGCCATTATTTCACTAACTGTAAAAACCAAATTTCAACTGCGAAACCTCGGAAAAAATGATTGTTTTTAGAGAACGATTCTCTGAAGATGCGATGACATAATGTCTTAATTTGAGGATTTATACCAATGGCTAGAACAATTTTGATTGGATAATTAAGAAAAATTAACGTTAGTTAGTTCACATTTTTCTGAAAAAGTTTTAAAATTGAGCGTATATTATTTGAAAAATTCTTAATTTTATTTTTATCAGTTTCATTTTAGACATCAGTGATTAGAGATGTTATATTTTGTGATTGAAGATTTACTGCTTCCGCGAACACAAATCTAAAATCTACTAAGAGAACAGGATTAATTGTTTTATGTCATAAAAATAAAATAGCTCATGCAAATTTTTGAAAGAGATATAAAATTAGTATTTTTAAATAACTGCAATATCAAATTTTAAGAAACCTGTTAACTGTTTGCTTTTTAAAATACAAATGGATTCATGGGAAACACTTATTCAATCTGAAACGCTTTCTTCAGAAATATACAGTTAACTGTAATGCGCATGTACAAATTTGGATTTCATTATATTTAAAATTCTTGCCTAGGTTTCTGCTACAATTGCGTCATCATGTATACGGATTCCTGATACATATTTTGTTCTCAAATGCAAAATGCCAACACATACACACACACTGTTTATTCCACTCTTCAACAGGTACGGATCTGAAGGGGTGCAAGGGGAGCGCGCCCCTCCTGAAAAAAATTACACGTATTATTACTTGCACAAACCCGGCAATAGATTTTACTGAATAGATTTAAATTGTTTTTCAAGCTTTGAGCTCCCCACTAAAAAGTTTCCAGATGTATCATTGCTCTTCAAAAATTTTACAAAATCGTTTCAAATTTGTGTTATTAAATAAGAGACTATATAGATTCCAGTAATGTAAAATCTGAAATGGTAATTTCATACTGATTTCTTAGTTATATCGAAATTTAAGAATTAAGCATCTTTGAAGAAAAACTATTAGAATTGTAACAACTGCTTTATAAGTGCTCAAAATGTGAATAAAATGGTAAAATTTAGAAGACGAATTTAGCACAAAAAAATTCAGAAAATTTTAATATAATTATTACTATCATTACGCATATACACAAAGTTGAATTTTATGAGAAAGCGTAAGAAAATATACTTCTAGTTTAATTCGATCAACTATAAAATAATTTTATTATCTGATTTTGTAATATAATTGGTAATGATATTTCGTATATAAAGAAGTTTTACATTTTCTAATGTTTTTTCTCAGCTTTTTGTCTTGAGTGTACTTTTGCTCCAAATGTTATATATTTTTAAATATATGTTTCCATTAAATCTTTGTACATAGTTTTGCACGCTGTTTTTAAACTTCGTTACCTTCTTTGTAGATCAATTTTTCATCTATATGAATTATCCTCTTCAGACAGTTTAGCAAACGTAAACATCCCAAGAGGATCTCTCCAATAGAACGAAAATTGATCTATACGCGAAGATGGAACAACATTTATGAAAAAATAATGTGTAAAACCATATATGTATTCCGAAATTTTAATTTTAAACTGAATATTTATCTTTTTATTTTAGGCTATTGGGAATGCCGACAACATATCAAAGCACATTGGAGCTTAAACCCACAACATATGTAACGTACTGCCGAAAACTCCATTACTTGGTGGAAAGACAGCGAGAACTTTGCGGGCTTAGTTTCAACATTTTACAAACAATAGGCCGAGGGGCGAAAATGGGGATTGATGAATGCCAATACCAATTCCTTATGAGCCGATGGAATTGTACCACTTTCAATAACTCTAAAACCATTTTTGGGGGCGTCATGGACGTGAGTAAGTATCATGTCGAAAATAATTCCCTCGATTCATGCCTCCCTATTGCGTGAACTCTCTAACAATCTCAGTATTTCATTCTGCATTTTAAACGATTGTCCTATTTTTCGCGAAAGATATATTTCTAATGTGACGTTAACTGCAAATCTTGAATTATTGCCACGGACCCCCCACCGCACGTAAATAAATTCGCACGTTTTTAACTGCAGGGATCCTACAAAGCAACCACTATTTTCTCAGCTCGCCCTGCCTATATTCTGTATACTATCTTCGGGAAGGGGCAGGCACACACACAATAATGATGGGGAGGTGTGAGAGGGGTTTAGCACACAATGACAAATGTGGTAAGTAGAAAAAATTAAATTTTCGAGAAAATGCACTTTCAAAAGTTTACACCTATCCATCAAATCAATTAGTCAGTATTTTTACAGATGACGCTGGTAACCTTGAATTACAATAAATGATAACTATATGTGTGCACATTGGATTGTTCCCTAAGTGTGCAACTTTTTATTCTGCACTCAGCACAATTTCACCCAAAAATATACTTACCACATTTATACGCTACATCATAATCATCAACATATATATATATATATATATATATACAGAGAGAGAGAGAGAGGCCTGCAAAAGGGTTGCTGGTATCTAACTGGAAGGAGACCCACACGCTGAAAGTATGTGACGATGTGTGGAACCGGCCGGGCCAGTAACCCCGCCTTCAAGTGGTGCGGGCCGGGCTTTCTATCCAAGAGGCAAATTAATATTTGCTGCACGGATGGAAAGGCGGAAGGGGAGGGCTAATTCACCAACCCGTCTAGCCAGCGTGGTGAAATGATGGCTAATTCCTCCAATATGCTAATACACCAAAAACCATGGCCCCTAGTCTCCAGGTGCTGGAGTGCTCCTGATCAAGGCAGCGGTCAGTGTGGCATGAAAGCAGGGGGTGCTAAGAATCACTGGAATGGCCCAGGCTGCCGTTTGTTATTGACCTTGGCTACGTTTAATGGACGATCCCTTGCTTCTGAAGCAAAACTTCAGGAATTGGAAGAGGAACTAGACAAGATCAAATGGGACATTGTAGGACTCAGTGAAATTAGAAGAAAAGGTGAAGAGTTGGTGGAACTGAAAAGCGGACATTTGTTTTACTATAGAGGAACGGAAACTGGAAGAACAAGTGGTGTTGGCTTCTTAATCAACAAAAGAATTAAAGACTGTCTTCTGGAAGTTGAAAGTACATCAGATCGAGCAGCGAGGCTCGTTGTTCAACTAACCCAGCGATACCAACTTCAAATAGTACAGGTATATGCACCAACATCAAGCCATACTGACGAAGAGGTTGAAGAATTTTATGAAGAAATCAAACAGTTACACACCAAAGGGAAACAACATATCAAGCTCATCATGGGGGATTTCAATGCAAGAATTGGACAACAGGAACAAGGAGAGACATCGGTTGGTAAATACGGATACGGGGAAAGGAATGAACGTGGCGATCAACTCATAGAATTTGCCGAAGCTGAAAATCTTAGCATCATGAATTCATTTTTTAAGAAGAAACTACAAAGAAAATGGACATGGAAACACCCCAATGGAGGAACCAGCGAAATTGACTATATACTGGCAAACAAGAAATCAATTATTGAAGATTGCAGCGTACTGAACAGATTTAATACTGGAAGTGATCATCGAATGGTGAGATGTAAAATGCACTTAAATACTAAACTAGAAAGGCAGAAGCTCATTAGGAAACAAGTATGTAAGAGGGTGGATTTAAAGAAATTAAAAGAAAATACCGAGGCATTCAAGTTGGAATTAAAAAATCGCTTTTCTGCACTGGAAGGACTTATTGAAGAAGTTGACATCTCAGAAGCAAATGAAAACATTGTTAAGACAATAATTGAAACTGCTGGGGAAATTGGTGGTGTAATATGTAAAAAGCAGAATAGCAAATTATCTGAGAAGACGAAACAACTCATGAAAAGGCGAAGACTTATGAAGGTGGACAATCAAAATACCAGTCGCAAGATCGAGTATGTAGAACTTTGCAAAACTTTGCGCAAAAACATGAAAGAAGATATAAGAAAATTCAATTGTGAGTTAGTAAGGAAGGCCATTGAAAGCAACAAGAGCCTTAGGGTTGTTAAAGGGAGTTTGTCTATTGGGAAGAAACACATCATTGCATTAAAAGGAGAGGATGGCACTGTAACAAGAAATAGGGAAGAAATACTTAGAAGAGTTGAAGAATTCTACAGAAAGCTGTATGAGGGAAACAGTGGATTAAACGAAGACTCTGAGATAGTCGAAGGAACAGCTCCTAAAATCTTAAAAGAAGAAGTAGCATTTGCAATAAAAAGTATGAAGAAAGGAAGATCCCCTGGCGATGATGGCATTACATTAGATATCTTAAAAGAAGCTGGAGAACATGTAGAAGACATACTCGCAAAATTCTTTACCAAATGCCTCAACAGTGGTAACATACCAAACCAATGGGATTCTGCAACAGTAATTCTTTTGCATAAAAAAGGTGATAAAGAGGATTTAAAAAATTACCGACCAATTAGCTTGTTACCTGCTATTTATAAAATCTTCACAAAAGTGCTAACACATCGCCTGCAGAAAAAATTAGATGCAGCTCAACCAAGAGAACAAGCTGGATTTCGAAGTGGATTCAGTACAGTGGACCATATTCAAGTATTAAGAGAATTAATTGAAAGAACACATGAATATGAACTTCCATTGTGTGTGGCATTTATTGACTATGAGAAGGCCTTTGACTCTATTAAAACATCAGCAGTCATCAACTCTTTAAGATCAGCAGACATCGAGGATGTGTACATTGACATGGTGAAATGTGTGTATAAAAATGCAAGTGCAAAATTTCGGTTACATAAAGATACCAAAACTATTAAAATTGGTAAAGGTGTACCCTGGTATATACTGGTGTATACAAAGGTGGTGTATATAAAGGTGTATACTGGTAAAGGAGATACCATTTCTCCAAAACTTTTTACTTCTGCTTTACAGATGATTTTTCAGCTGATAAATTGGAATAACAAGGGAATAAAAATAAATGGTGAATATTTAAATCATCTGCGGTTTGCTGATGACATTGTTATTTTTTCAACGAACCCATCAGAACTCCAAGACATGGTACAGGAGCTCTCAACTAGAAGTAAAGAAGTTGGACTCAAGATGAACCTACAAAAAACTAAGATCATGTTCAATAATTTCGTAGAGGAAACAAAAATACAAGTTGACAACATTGAGCTAGAAATTGCTGATTCATATATTTACCTTGGCCAGCTGATTTCAATGGATGGCAACATTATGAAAGAACTCAACAGACGTATTAAACTTGGCTGGAGTGCATTTGGAAGAAACAGTTTTATCCTGAAGGGGAAATTGCCTTTGTGTCTAAAAAGAAAGGTCTTCAACCAGTGTGTATTGCCAGTCCTCTCTTATGGATCAGAGACATGGAGTCTAACAGTTGGAGCAATACGAAAGTTACAGACAACGCAAAGGAGCATGGAGAGGTGCATGCTTGGAATAACTAGGAGAGATCGAAAAAGGAACACTTGGGTGAGAGAGCAAACTAGAGTAGAGGACATCATTGTTAAAGTAAAAGGGCTGAAATGGCGATGGGCTGGGCATATTGCAAGAAGAACTGATCAACGATGGACAACAGAAATTCTGAACTGGATTCCAAGAGACCACCGAAGACCTAGAAAACGTCCTCAAACTAGATGGGTGGATGAAATAAGAAAACAGGTTGGGGTGACGTGGAAGCGAATTGCTCAGGATAGACTTGTGTGGAAAGCATTTGGAGAGACCTTCATCCAGCAGTGGATAGATAATGGTTGAATATGATGATGATATATATATAGAGAGAGAGAGAGAGAAAAGAGAGAGGGGAGAGAAAAAAGAGAGAGAGAGGGAGAGGGAGGGAATGTGTGTGCATGTATGTACGTGTGTATGCATGCATGCTACTAAATGCAAGAACTTTAATTGCGTAAAAATATAGAAATACTTGGAAAAATATAGGTACACCATGTTACGGTAGCGTAGTGATAACGCATTTGCCTATCATACCGTTAATCCGGGTTTGATGCCAATGATACAGTAAGACATGTGCTGTTTTTTTACTCATCATAGTCCATGGTTTGTTTTCTTTGGCAGAAGAGGTTCGTATTCCCAGGAAAACTGTAGATCCTGGAGCAACATGACCTTTTCTGTTCCACCGTAAAAACAGAAAAACAAGATCGCACTGCTCAAAAAGTTTTAAAAATGCAATCAGTATACATGAATTATGTAATTCATAGAGCTAGCTTTGAACTATTTGTAATATATTTAATATTAGAGAATATATTAAACTTAGTTTTATGTGGATTTTATACATATATATATATTTTTTTTTTTTTGCTAATTGTAAAACAACAGCAAAACTTCGACGTAACGCCATGCCAAATACACTGAAATTAATAACACTGACGCACAGTATTAAGAAGCACAATTTTTGTTTATTAAATAGAGGTGCACGGGCGGCCACATTTCAGACAAAAGTGTTCTTCGAGAATTGACCAGTGTATCCATTCCTACAGAATGGCAGCTTCTTCTCTGTCTGAAACTCCCTCTCTCCGTAATATAAAAACAACGCTTCATAGCATTACTATTAAGCTTAAAATTATTATTTTCCCAAATTTATGAAATATAGTACCTATTCAAGTTAGTTTAACCTCTACTTTGAGTTTTATCTTAAAATATTTTTTACGTAAAATACAGTATTTTAGAAGTTTCAACGCAAAAGTTTACACCCTTAGAATGGAAAAAAAACTCACATATTTTTCTACTTTTTGTCCGCTGACTACTTTATTTATAGCGAGTAAATATTTTTAAATAAACATTATAGTACAAATGAAGTATTTTATTAGCCCTCTAAAAGTTTATACGGAACAAGTACTGGCGTAAAAATATCCAGAAAAATTTACGTTAAAATAAAAAAAAAAAAACAAAAAAAAAACGAAAATTGTACAGTTTGAAAAATACATTAAGTATAGATAAAACTTTTTTAGTTGCGCATAAATAATCTTTTTGTCATTCTGTTCCTGTTGCAATGCATTAGCCTTTTAGCAGAGTCTAAATATTTTTCAATAAAAATATTTCATTTTTGGTATTTTACAAAGAGTTTATTTAACATGATGGAAATTTCAATTACCCAAAGACAATTGCTTCATCATTAGTCGGTACGCAGCTCGTAACAAAATGTGTAATTTTGATTTTTTTGCATGTTTGATAAGTATGTGACTTCATAAATCACTATTATATGTAATCTCATTTCTACTAAAATCTCTATCTATTTTCAATAAAATCTCTAATATATATATGATCTTAAGTAAAATATCTCTAATAATTTCAAGTAAAATGTATAATATTTTATTATAATCTCAAAGAAAATCTCTATAATATAATCAATGTCAGTCTCTTATAAAATCTATAATACAATCGTATTGATCTTCTATAAAATATCTAATAATGTTTAATAAAATCTACAAAATATATACTGAACGTTTATATTTTGTGTCAAGGGGTAAGTTTTTAAACTTCCGTCTTCAGGTTTGAGTGAAGGAGATAAAAAAGAAAAAATAGTAGTGTTAGAGAGAAAAATAGGACTATAAAAGATAGAAGAGAGAGAGATCGTTTTACATAACTTACTTTAGGGGATTTGCCAGCTCAATTTAACAATAAAAAGACGTCTGCTGGTAAAAATTTTAAAACGTATTTACTGCATAAACTATTTTAATAAAAGTTTACCACGGTCTACCAAAACAGTGCTGCTTATCATTCTAATATTATCATAAAAACATTCTCCTTTACGATCTATCATAATCCCTAAACAAGTCTCTCCCCGAAAGGGTGTTAATTTTCTCATAAAGACTTTTTATCGCTTTAAAAAATTAAAATTTGAATTTAAGGCACACCATGATGGCATCCTTAGGGCGGTAAATCAGTGATATCGAAGACCGTTAATCTTTATGAGATACATGACTGTAATTGGATAATCAAGTGGCATCAATTTTATTTCCGTAAGATGATTTCAAAGTAACTGCTCACGTCCTATTTTACACTAGGCTTTGTTAATAAAGTGAGGTACTGGACCATTTTTTATAGCCGCGGAAAACTCATAAAATTTTCAAAGTAATAAAGGCGTTGTCGTAAATTTAAAGTTCGCGGGGTTTGCTGGGATAGTATTTATGAGTACAATTCTTTTTTAAAGCGGGAAATATATTTATTTAAAAGGATGGTCGTGTTTGAAGTGTCATAAAATCGGCACTTTAATACTAAAACGCGCCAAAGGGAATTCAGAGTGTATGTTGTTGAAAATCGATCTAGTTATTTTGATTAGGACAAAAGATACTTTGAAAACTACCTTTGTTTAAATTTTCCATGCAGTGACTCAGTGTTGATCGAAAAATCTTCAGGTGATGTTTAAAACGGTCAAGAGCCATGACTGTGAAGGTGTTTTACAGTTTCTGGTTGATTTCTGGTTGATTTAAATTGCGGTTCGTTTTCTAATTTACGTAACTTTTTATAAATATCTATTTAGAGTTGTATGTTTCAATTATCTCACAAACATAATTGGAAAAAGGGCATATTTAACGCTTTTCAAAAGAATTGTTTTTGTTAATTAAATTCTTAAAACAATGAATCCTACTTTGGGTCTTCTAAAGTGGCGAAAATTCTTACTGTTTTCCTAATACTCCAACTGTTTTAAATCTTGCTCCCGTATGGGGAGTAAATACTAGCCAGGCCGGGTGTAAGGAGGCTTATCCCTTCCCCTGGAAATGTACTCAGCTTCCTCCTCCCGGAAAATAGTTCTCCTTAAAGTAAATTTCTGTAGGATTTTGTTTTATATAAAATTGTACGTGATAATGAAAATTGTTCTTTGGTGATAATGTATTCGGAATAGATTTCTACGGTAAATCTTATATACATCTTTTTACAGAGATTCGAGTCTACATCTACTCTATAATAAAGATAAGGGAAATTATAAATATTAGTATACCTCTCTAAATTTTCAATGCAAAATTTAGGTTAAGAAATTTATTCATTAATACGCATTAAATATATTAACCTGCTTAGATATTCAGTATTATTAAACATATTAATAAATACGTGAATACTTTTGGAGAATTTTAAGCCCCTAACTTTCCGACCCCCCCCGTAACTTCAAGAGCTCCCCCTTCTAACAAGCGTTCAAATACGACCTAGCTCTCGTACTTTAACTCTTTAGTTAAATCTGTTCCTTGTCCTTTTGCATCGTCAATTTTAATTTCTTTTTAATTGTCTTTATTTTCCATTTCTCCTTTATTCTTGAAAGTCTACAAATGAAGATTTGTATGAATATTTGTGTGTGACTTGATAAATTCTTCATATCTCTTTTCCCCTTTTCGGTTTTTCAAAAATTGCGATACTATATAAAGTACGAACCTAGAAAAAAAATCTTAACATTTAAATAAGCCACTGTGAGTTCATTTATAAAAAATTTTCTAATGAAATTGCTCATGATTTGAACAAAGGGTGAGATAAAGAAGATTTACCTGGGTACAAATTTTTACTTATATGGGTGTCTACATTTTACTCTAATAGCAACCATTCGCCTCGTTTTTCCATCATTAATGAACCCCTATTAAATAGTTACGTATATAAAAACAGCTGGTTTGAAAATCTCATTTTTTAATCATTTCAAATTAAAATCATCGATGTATAAGATAGCTTTATTTTAACGCATTCTTTCCTTAGAGTTGCAAAGGAAAACTTTGATGATAATCCTAAAGGAATCGTCTCTAACTTTATGGCTGTTAATTTATTCCGTAAAGCCATTAAAAATGAGTGGTGGAAAATGTCAGATAAAAAATGCTTGGCAAGCAAATAGCTAACGTTGACATTGAGTTATGTTTCAGACCATATTTCACCTGCTGAGTTCTTGTACCAGACTCCATTGCCTTTTCCAAATATATTTTGTCACAGCATGGATGATTTCATCATGTACAGGGGCGGCTTAAGAGCCGGGTGACCGCCCGGGGTCCAGTTTGGATGAGGGCACCAAACTAAAGTTCAATTTTTTTTTTTAATTGATCCAACGGTAGAAAATCTCTCTAAAAAGGGAAAATTTTAGAGAAATTTTTAGAGAAATTCTTTCAGAGACTTTTGGCCACTTTTATATGTTACATAGCTCACTGTGCATCTGTGAAAATCTCCTGTTTTCGCCGGAGAAGGGGGTGCCAAAAAGCAATCCGCGCCAGGCTGCCCGGGTTCAAAATCAACCTCGAGACGCCCCTGGTTATGTATATGCTTTGGAGGAAATTAAATTCTTTTAAAACTTGAAACCAGACGTAACGCTGCACGATAAATATATATATATATATATATAGATAATAATTCTACACAATTATCGTAGTAGCTGCGTTATTTTTCTATTCATTCATGTTTTAGAACTTTTAATAGGATGATTCATACACACTGCCCTTTCTGGAGTTACTATGTTTGAAATATATAATTTTAAAGGAAATAATTTTTTAAACTACTCATTAACGCTCAGCACATCATTTACACCATCAGCGCATTATCCATTCAGCACTTTTCAAAATAATGTTTATAATAATAATAATAATAATAATAAATTTCAATAGGAAGTTGCATCGCCGTACAATAGTCATTAAGTTCAATTTAATTAAAAAATCAAATTTTGACATGCCACTCTAAATGAAGAACACTGTTAGTTTGATTCTCGCACAGTTCAGCTAAAATATCTATTCTGGAAACGAAAACGTGATAAATTTGACGAGAATACAACTCCTACCTTTTCTCTGATAACACGACGTAGCTTCCATTATCATCGATGCGTTTAGTTTTTACAAAATAATGATTGTATAGTCGGACTTCCCAAAACCTTGCGTTACCAAACGCTTATACCAGTATAAAAGATCACTCTTTATCTTCGGTACGGCATATTACATTTATAACTGCTCATTTTGGGCGTGTCCGAATTCAACACAAAGCTTTCTAGGGCTGAGTATGGGCAAATCGTGCACTGAGCAACCACGATTTGAAATTCCCCAATACCCAGTGATTTGGGCCAAAGGCAGCAAAAGTCAGCAATTAGGGGCCCTGGACAGGTAGGAAATCTTTCATGCAGCCTTAGTCATGATTTTACATCGCAAGTTATTTTCAGTTCTTCAGTATGTCTAATTACCCTCACAGTATCAGACAACTGATAATGTTCATCTGCTGCGATTGCAAGATTTAGAAAAGCAGCTTTCCTGGCTATTAATCAAACACAAACTTGATAAACTAAGCAAAAAAAGCAGTCTAAACATGTGTATTTATAAATTTCACACATTGCCATGGGGCTTTCACCTACCGAAGTAGCCGAAATAACATATTTAAATACGCCTAGATACAAAAATAAATATTGTTGTGTCACTTTTATGTGCAGAATTTGTTATGCAGCAATTCACATAATCTGTGATTTTGTCAATCTCAATTCTAATATTTATTCTTTAATACCCAAAATCTTTATTATGAATTGGCAAGTCATCCACTTACTTTTCATTCATTCATTCATTCATCTCTCTCTCTCTCTCTCTGTCTGTCTGTCTGTCTCTCTCTCTCTATCTCTATCTATCTATCTACCTACCTACCTACCTACCTACCTACCTACCTATGTCTATTTATTTATTTATTTATTTGTTTATTTATTCATTCATTCACTTATTCATTCTTAGGAATGAAGACAGACACAGAAAATTGCTTGTTCTCTTATGCGCATTTATTTTTAGAATAATTGAATGTTCAAGGGCGTTTTGATTTTTTTTACAAATTTTATAAACTTGAAAATTAAGAATATCGATTTATTTGGTTTTATAAAGTTTTTCGCAGCAAAATTTGTTATAAGCAGTTTGTGGTGAATTTGCTATAGTAACAATTTCTACATTGACTTAACACTGAACAAGTTTTTAAAAAATGAAATTTAAATAAATGTTTTAAAGCCATATAAAAGAAATTTACAACTGTTTCTTTTCGTTTTACGGCCCGAAAAACCTCATAAAGATCAGTTAGATAACAAAAAAAAAGACGAGGCTTGCAAATGTAATCCACGCACCATAAGCAAAATAAAAAAATACGAAAATATACTAAGTTAACTCAGAGTTGACAAAATAGACAATATTTTTCCTGCTCCCACGCTTATGCGCTCAAACTGGAGTGTATTTATAGAGAAGAAAAAGAGACACCATCCCAGGCTGGAGTCGAACCGAGAACTCTCCGTATGAACCAGAGTATCTTAACTAACTACGCCACCGGAACGCGGAATGATGCTTATTTCCTTCATATGTAAAATTTTGAAAGATATTACAACTCTTCGTAGAGGTAACATAATTGTGTCGTATTTGTAAAATATTGGTAAACACATGAAGCCATCGAGATTTTTTTTTTTTTTTTTTGTCGTTCCCATATCTTGGTAGCCAAGTCGATTCCTACGGAGGATCTCCGATTAGACTGTGGGCTGGGACGGTGTATCCTTTTCTTCTCTATAAATACACTTCTAGTTTGAGCTTATAAACGTGAGCCCAAGAAAAATATAGGCTAACTTTATTCCCACGAAAATCCCAAATATATGTCCCGGTATTTGGCATTTGCGTCATTCCTACCAAGAGTCATAATATCTTTCAAAAGCTGACAAAGTTTAAATATTATCTAATGAAAAGTGAATATTATACCATTATTTTTATTCAAATTATTAAGCTTCCACACACACAAAAACGTAGTAACTTTTTATTTTTATAAACCCTTGACCGGCTCGAATTTATAAAAATAAATAGGTTGTTTTTTTAAGAACAAACTCAATAATTTCAGATTTCGTTGAATGTTTTTTTCTAATATAACTTATTTTCGTAATCGAGAATCACGCTTCGTGACAAGGGCAAATCCAGAAAAAATTTTCCGAGGGTAGAGAGTGCAAATCTTGAAAACCGATTTAAATTTATTCTGTGCAATTTTTTACCGGGTTTGGGTAAATAAAATAAGTGTAAAATTTTTATTCTTGGGAAGACTGAGCGTCTCTTTCAAATCCCACCCCCCCTCCTCCGTATCCAACCCTGCTTCGTAACGTTAGCATTTTTTGATGGCAATTTTGATGAATTCTCTTGACAGCCTGTGCAGCCTTCGTACTAACCTTTTGTATATCAAAACGAAAAGAAATTGTTTGTTATAAACTCTTTTATTCGTATTGTTGCAACTTGTATTTACGTTTGCATTTCGCTTTTAAAGTTTTAAGAAGAAGACTCGCACATTAACAGATCGAAACATTACAGAAAATAAAACTGTCTCGACACTCTATAAGTTATACGAAAATGACTACTTATAATAAAACTACCGTAGTTGTCGGTGCAGATTTTCTAACACAAAAGCACAATTTTGAAATTGATAAAATCGAAATTTACCGAGACAAAACTATAAAAATACAATAGAATTAGTTACTATTAAAAAATATATAAATTATTAAAATCATATATAACTAAATATTTAAATAAAAAGAGTAGAATGTATGCAGCAATAGCTCAGCTGCCACTCTAAAACACACAAGACATATTATAATCTTTTTCTCGAAGCGAACTTTTATGAGCTTCGTCCCGTTATTAGAAAATAATTAATGAGGAATTTAATGACTTCATCCAATACAGCAGTAATTATATAATTATTAAAATAATTAATTATTTGAGCATAATATACAATTTCATATGACAAACTCATTAAGGAGGCTCAGGACCTTTAAAAATGTATTTTCCACGAAATGTTCATATATTTTTAATATTATATATCATTTTAATAAAACTTTAATTTTTCATTTTTACAGTATAGAAAAATTGTATTCGAGGTAATTTAATACACTTAAAAGTGGTAATCCACTGTAAAGACTAAATTTTAAGTAAATGGTTATTAATATGGAAAGTATAAAACATTTGACGAAGGGATTTTCACATAGTGGCAACATAAAATCCAAAATGTTTGATAAAAAAAGATAAGTTTTACTCTAACCTAATAAAAATATAATCTGCATTCAATATCCACTCTAAATTTTAAAACAACAATAAAATATCTATTTTTTACAGTTAACTAAAACAACACTATTGTAAGGAGATCTTAGTTCCCCTTAATGGTAAATGTACATATTTTAATTTTACTAGTAAGGGAATTCAAAATACAAGGTGTGCTTCAAAACTTGTGAACATTTTAAGAAATAAAATTTTATCTGCATAGATAAAATATGCATGGACATAAAAACTGGTATATAAAAAATGTACAAAGAAAGCAAATCCACGAAAGAAAATGCGAAGATTCAGATATCGTTCTGAAATATTCCTTAAAGACAGATTTTTTGATAGATTTTCCATTTCACATTTATTCAAACGGTATTAATTTCTAACATAGGCATAAAGTTGGCCCGTTTCTTTCCCATGGGGGCCCGAGACCCCCCCCCCTAATAATTTGAAATAAATTGCAATTTTACATATACTGTAATGTATAAATGTACATAATATGTGCTTGAGCCCCAACAATGATTTTGAAAACTCTGCGGTGATGATATCTACTGCATTTTTTTAGTTCAGCGGCATCAAATAATATATTAGGCATAGAATCGTAAGATTTTGTTACAATAAAGGTTCAAATTTGTACCAAAAAGCTAAATTAGTAGTTTTTAAGTATTTTAAAAAGCTGTATTGCTTATATGAATGCTTCCAAATCTCGGTAGCCTGTTTGGTATAACGTTCTGATTTATATAGAGACGTTTCTTAAACGATAGCTGTTTTCTTTTTACGGCCCATTAAACTTTGTGGTGGTGGGTCATCATAGGCATACACAGAAAGTTCATAAATTGGGGGTTATAGGCTCAGTGAGGGGTTACAGAGCTACGACTCACATATTCCTATAATAAATATACAAAATGTCATTGCGATGGAGAGCTTATAGCCTCATCAGCCTCCCTGCGTACGCCAGTGTGGGTCATGTACAGCTCTAATTTTAAACTGCTTAAAAAAAAGTTACAGAAACTTTTCATGTCAATTAATACCTCACAAATTTATAAAACACTGCTCTGGAGGGCTGTTGTGATAAGCATTCAGTAATTATGTTATTTCTAGGAAGGGTAAAAATACCATATAAAAAATAAAACTTTATTTTTCTCTGTGGTTTTTATATTACTATTATATTTATTGAAGAATACAAATTTATGAATAATCTACAAAATATACTTAAATATAAATATAAACTACTTTCTCTACACACTACTTCTTCGGTCTTCGAAATTTCAGAGCGAACGATTTACTCTGAGTGCGGATTCCCCCCTCCCCAGGCAGAGTATATATATATATAAATTTATTTTATTATTTTTCCGTTGAAAAAATATTAAAAATGCTCATAAAGACATCGCTTCTCACTTTTAAACGTAAGTGATAGGAGCCGATAAATGAATCTCTGAATGCATTCGTTGGATCTAATTTTCAAAGGAAGAAGGGCTCTTAAAAGATAATGTTTATATAATTATATAAACTATTAAGAGTTTTAAAGCCAAGTAGGAGATTCTTAAGTAATTTGTTGAAATACATCCTCAAACCCAGCTCGTAAAATCGTTCGTTAAATGGTCATCAACGATGGAATCCTAAATTTTGGTTGCCGCTTTTAATTGCCCACTTTTTTCATCACCTAAAATAAGATAACATACTAAAATGAAGTAAACATCGAAGGCTAAAAGAAATTACGATATTGGGAGCTGCGTGATTGCTCAAAACTTTACTGAACACCATCAGTTTTTGTATCAAAAGATTAGAAAATAGTGAATCAAGATTAGACTTCCAGCAAATTATTCTAAAAAAAATAATTCCTATTTTTTCAAAGTCAAATAAGGTAAACAATAACGCCTTCATTTCCTCAGACATGGAACGATACATAATAAGTATTTCGTACGATGTACTAGTATTTGGGCAGTCCATAAATTGTATAGCAAACTACTTCCGAAGTCACGAATTCATGGCGTTGAATTTATTACCACATGAATACTATTTTTTAGAAATATTGAATGTTTTTTATATAGGAGATAAAATTTGTTTGAGATGTTTCTAAGAAACTTTATTATTTTTTTCACTCTCTACTTCGGTTTTAAACAATTGTGGCATAATTCTATTCGAACGTTTACTACATTTTTCTAGGAGTTATAGAAAAAACACATAAAAATAGGAATATCTAGCGAAAAGTAATCCAACAAAATATTAGAAGCGAAATATATACTAAATAGTCTTAAAATATCTGTAGATGTACAAATAGAGAAAAACATTATATATACACGCTATCATAATAATTGTTATTTTATTATTCATTATTTTATAAGTTTTAATATTTTTACATATATTACTTTTATGTTGTTCCTTTTCTCTCGTTGTCTTTGTGTATCTACGTTGGCATTTTATTTTAAATCTTGGCGTCGTTCATCCTTCCCACAAAGAGACAAAGTTGCATTTAATGTCCTAGTCGATCATTTTGAAATAATAAGAAAAATTACAGTTTCAAATAAATGAGGTACCCAATATGGATTGCTTAAATTTGCTGAGTTCGAAGCAAATTTTAAAAACGTTGACAAACAAAAAGAATAAATAAAACCTAAGAGAAACAATTATATTAAACACATTTATTTTCTTATTGCCTTGTTTTTCTAGCATATGACCTCGATATTTTAATTTTTCGATCGCTATAAATTCATTTTAAAAAGCTTCAACTCTCCGATTCATAATCTTAGCACAGCTGAAAATGATACATCAACAATATTCGTACAGAATTTTCTAGGTCTGTTTCTTATTTATATATTTAAAATCTCACCCAGCTGTATTTTTATATATCACAGCTATTATTTGCAATTTCATTTAATGAGAATGTTCATAAATATGCGAACTTTTAGCGTATAGAACATGTTTTAAATGTATAATCGCACAAAAGGGCTTAGTAATAAAACTAAACCTTTTAAATGCTACTTATTAAAACTTTACTTCGTTATTCTACGGATATTCGTTTTATTTAATGTGATAAAATTATGAAAAATAAAGTGCTATAAATTGAGAAAGAGAGAAATTTCATAGTTCAATGATCAAAACTTCGAATTTTGCCATTATCAAATAAACCAGTGGCCGATAAGACATGAGCCGTGGATTATATATATATGTTACTTCCAAATTCGCTTAATACGGCTCATAATAGAAAATTTGACTCTAATATTTTGCGAGAACTTTCTTTTAATTGATAAGGGAGAGTTTCAATAGAAAAGGACAGTTAAATATGCAAAAGGTTACCTATTCCCATGAAAAGCAAGCGTATATGATTACAGCAAATTTTCAGTCAGTGGAATCGGTTCAGTAATTTTGGACTGAGAGAAATTAAATTTAAGTAGGCACTTTCTGATGTATTCAAAAATTCCAGCTAAATATATGCTATTGAGCACCGATTTCGTGCCTAAAAAGCAAGAATACAGTTTCTCGGAATAAATGTGAAGAGTTTATTTACAAGCCCACCAAAAAAAAAATTTTTGATAAGGAGAAAACTAGGAGAAGCAAAGTGGAAACTTTATTCAATATTTTACTAATTCATGAAAAGCTGTGAGGTATTGGAAACAATTTTATGGAATGATTGCTCTGTTTGGTAATTTTTCAACTCCCTTAAAACCGAGGGGGAAGTAGCACATGATAAAGAGAAGTGCAGTTTTTCCATTAAGGAAGAAACAAACCTGAATTATCTTCATATACAGTATTTATTATTAAGGTTTCTAAGTAAGCAAGTTTCAGAGGTTTCTAAGTTTTCCATATCTGCCTGCTTTTCCCAAGCTGGACAAACATTTAGTACGGTGGCTCTCAACTTTTTCTCCCATGCCCTCTTATCACCATATCCTAGGATGTCATTCTCCTTCTACGATTCTTTAATGTGCAGCATCAGTATTGTTACAGTTTAAGTCTACTAATTTGAATTCGAAATTATTCCCCCTCCTCAGTGCTGTGAAATTCCCTCATGGTTAAGAATCACTGATTCGGTATAACGATTCTCCCAGATATTTTGCCAAGAAAGTTCCCACATCTACCCTTTTCCCCAAAACTGCACCTTCTTGCCTCCTAAGATGGAAAACCGTAATGTTCATCAACATTTCTTTAATTGTAATAATTAACTGCCTCAAAAATTGCCTGACTAAATTTCATTTCTCTTAGCTCGGAATTAATGAACTCACTTCCTTACTTTGACATGCATAGATACAATCTAAGATCTATCATCTCATAGATATCATCTAAGAGAATCCACGATCGAAAATGGTACAAAAATTTTGATGAAAAACAAAAGTTACTGATATATTTGTAATGTTTCAATCATCAAACTTGCCTATTCCTAAGCACCGGACATTATTTGCTTGCAGGAAAATGTTTTGTCTATGGCTCTCTTTTTTAATGTACTTGATATTGTAAAATGAAAAAATCAGCTGTTTTACTTGCATCATTATATACTATTTATAAATACAGAGGGTATTTGCACATTTTCATAGCGATTTCGGGACATCTAATTAATGTTCGAAATGAAAATATTAAATTTTTAAATATTTGATCTGAAAGCCCTTTTCCTGGACTATCCGTCTGCATCGTATTTTCCATGATAGAAGGACGAAACTTGTTAGGGTTATTTCTTTCCACTCCTCTTTCACTACTTTCCGGAGGCTACCAATTGTGGTAGGTTTGTGTTTCGAAAGAGTTCTTCTCTGCAGGCCAAAAGAACAATAGGCCATAGCATAAGCGTACGCAGAAAGTTCATATTGGGGGGTTATAGACTCAATGGAGACATTATATTCCTGTGTTGAATATCTCACATATTCCTATGTTAAATATACAAAATTTCATTGCAATGGGGGTTACAACCCCCATCAACACCCCCCTGCGTAAGTCAATGAGCCATAGGTAAAACGTCAGAGGAATTTACAGGAATATGTTGAAGAGGTACATATGCAATTCCTGTATCAGTCTTCTTGTTTTTAAGGGAAGAAGTCATAGATTTCGAAGCATGTCTGGTGGCTTTGTCTTAGTGGTGCAGTTTCATTCTTTGAAAATCTTTGGGATAAAGAATTGGAATTTGTTCTGTGAATATCGGACATAAAACATTTGTCTGATAGTGTGATGAGTTGATTTTAACATTTTTTTCTACTCTGCTTAATTTTAATTTCCCATTGTGGGAGAAATCTGATACAATTAAAAAAAACTTACTAAAGCTTTCTTTGCATTCTCGGAACCAATTTTATAAATCTTTTTCTCCGCGTTTTCGAAAGTAAATACTAAATAAACTTTTTTTTTCTTTAGTCGTTTAGGTAAACGCATACTTCATCAAGGATCACGATGTATTTCCATTGATCTCCTGCTAAATGGTTTTTATATAGCTTTCTACGAAGTGTTCTGCATTAAGCCACATGCTTCGGCAAGAGCCAGTAAACGTTGTGTTTTTCAGTTTTTCTAAGCTGTAAATTTATTATTATTATTTTGTTTATTGTTGATACAGATGTATTTAAAGGCTCTGCAACTGATCTCTGTGTCGGCAAATTTTCTCTTGCTACCAGTGATTTTGCTTTTGAAATATTTGTAACGGTACATACCTTTGGCGAATATTCGTTTGGAATCTTCTTTCCACATAGAAGTAACGATGGACGGTTATTTCCTTTCCGATTAATAATGTTGCTTATTTTGTATACAAAAATTTTAGTACTATGCGTTTCACAATTTTTTTTAATTACGGAATAAGAAAATTTTTCTTTGGAAAGCGCAAAAACCTATCCTTCAATCCACAGCTTGCTTATATTCGACATTTTGAAAGCAGAATAAATTTAAAAATCGCAAACGACAATTTACATTTCAAGTAAAAATCTGTTGCCAGATTTTTTTTCAAACAATTTTTTTTTTTATCCTTCATCGAAATCATTCTAAACATGTGTAAGCACCCTCTGTATTTACTTTCATACTGGGTTCCCTGTTCCCAATTGCGTACATAGCTTAAAAGTTGCTTCAACAATGATTGCGTGATTAAGCATGTTATCCTATCCTAATTTGTAAAGTTTTTCCTTGATGTCTTGTATAAAAACATATCTTTGAAATTACGTTTGTCTTATAACAAGGTTGTTTACTTTCCCTTTCTCTCAATATTCATCTATTTATCCGAAGGGCATTGTTTAAATTTAACAGTTGCTAGACTGTTTAATTTTTCGTTATAAACATACGGAGCGTTTGTAGACGAACAATATTTACTATGTAATATATTATGTAACCTACTATGTAATATATTTACTATGTAACCTAGGGTCACATTCAACTCTGAGTTTCAGAAAAGCGTAATTTTGAAGCACGTCCAGCATACACAAGTATTTATTAGCAGTGCATGAAATGCACAAGATACAAATCGGGTCAGCTGATCAAGTACGTAGACGATCAAGACATCTTATTTTGTGGTTCTCATGCACTGATTTTAAATATTTGTGCATGCTGAACTTCTTTCGAACTTGCTCTTTTCTGGCACTCCGAGTAGAATGCGACCCCAGGTTCCATAGTAAATATTGTTCGTCTTGATGGGTACTATCACCCCTTTTATTTTGTCAAATCAGTTTACGAACACCCTGTATATGCAAATTATTCGAGATGTCATCTTTTCTATATTATAGACCTACGTAAATGTAAATTACTAAAACTAATTTCAAAACAAACGCAATTTCTCATTGTTACGAGTCTAGAATTAGTTATTTTACTTTATATTAAAGAGATACGACGAGCTGAAAGATAGAAACCATAGTAATTAGTAAAAAAAAAAGGTGTTAATAGCAAGAAGTCCAGAAAAGATTAATTTTACACGTACTGCGATTTCAGCATTCTTCCAGATATTTTCTTTATGTTTCCAATTATGGGCACCCCCAGAAGTATGTGCAGGGGTGGAGGTGCATTCAGGAAAAATTCCAATTGAATAATGTTGTTGGACTATAGTTTCTTATGGATTCTGTCCTTTTCCTCCCTTTTTTCATAAACCAAGGGGGTGCAAGTACAGCCCCTTGCACATAAGCTTCCAATTAGAAAGAAATCCAATAGAATTTTTTTATACTACTAGATATAAAAAATGCAGTTGAAGGCGTTATTTAAAATAACATAAATGGGGTTCAATCATGCAAATTATACTAAATTTTCTCAACAACATCTTTCTAATTAACTATTACAGTGGCGTAACGGAAAATCTCGGGGGCCCCCCACAATAATATTTTGGAGCCCCTATTTTGCTAAAATTAATTTGTATATATGAAAAAAATATATATATATATATATATATATATATGGCCTGCAAAAGGGTTGCTGGTATCTAACTGGAAGGAGACCCACACGCTGAACGTATGTGACGATGTGTGGAACCGGCCAGGCCAGTAACCTAGTGTCCTACCCCGCCTTCAAGTGGTGCAGGCTGAGCTTTCTATTTATGTGGCAAATTAATATTTGCTACACGGATAGAAAGGCGGAAGGGGAGGGCTAATTCACCAACCCGTCTAGCCAGCGTGGTGAAATTATGGCTAATTCCTCCATTATGTTGACACACCAGAAACCATGGCCCCTAGTCTCCAGGTGCTGGAGTGCTCCTGATCAAGGCAGCGGTCAGTGTGGCATGAAAGCAGGGGGTGCTAAGAATCACTGGAATGGCCCAGGCTGCCGTTTGTTATTGACCTTGGCAACGTATAATGGACGATCCCTTGCTTCTGAAGCAAAACTTCAGGAATTGGAAGAGGAACTAGACAAGATCAAATGGGACATTGTAGGACTCAGTGAAGTTAGAAGAAAAGGTGAAGAGTTGGTGGAACTGAAAAGCGGACATTTGTTTTATTATAGAGGAACGGAAACTGGAAGAACAAGTGGTGTTGGCTTCTTAATCAACAAAAGAATTAAAGACTGTCTTCTGGAAGTTGAAAGTACATCAGATCGAGCAGCGAGGCTTGTTGTTCAACTAACCCAGCGATACCAACTTCAAATAGTACAGGTATATGCACCAACATCAAGCCATACCGACGAAGAGGTTGAAGAATTTTATGAAGAAATCAAAGAGTTACACACCAAAGGGAAACAACATATCAAGCTCATCATGGGGGATTTCAATGCAAGAATTGGACAACAGGAACAAGGAGAGACATCGGTTGGTAAATACGGATATGGGGAAAGGAATGAACGTGGCGATCAACTCATCGAATTTGCAGAAGCTGAAAACCTTAGCATCATGAATTCATTTTTTAAGAAGAAACCGCAAAGAAAATGGACATGGAAACACCCAAATGGGGGAACTAGTGAAATTGACTATATCCTGGCAAACAAGAAATCAATTATTGAAGATTGCAGTGTACTGAACAGATTTAATACTGGAAGTGATCATCGAATGGTGAGATGTAAAGTGCACTTAAATACTAAATTAGAACGACAGAAGCTCATTAGGAAACAAGTAAGTAAGAGGGTGGATCTAATGAAACTGAAAGTAAATACCGAGGCATTCAAGTTGGAATTAAAAAATCGCTTTTCTGCACTGGAAGGACTTATTGATGAAAGTGATATCTCAGAAGCAAATGAAAACATTGTTAAGACAATAGTTGAAACTGCTGGGGAAATTGGTGGTGTAACCTGTAAAAAGCACAATAGCAAATTATCTGAGAAGACGAAACAGCTCATGAAAAGGCGAAGAGATATGAAGGTGGACAATCGAAATACCAGTTCCAGGATTGAGTACATAGAACTTTGTAAAACTCTGCGCAAAAGCATGAAAGAAGACATAAGAAAATTCAACTGTGAGCTAGTAAGGAAAGCCATTGAAAATAACAAGAGCCTTAGGGTTGTTAAAGGAAGTTTATCTGTTGGGAAGAAACACATCATTGCATTAAAAGGAGAGGATGGCACCGTAACAAGAAATAGGGAAGAAATACTTAGAAGAGTTGAAGAATTCTACAAAAAACTATATGAAAGTAACAGTGGATTAAACGAAGACACTGAAATAGTCGAAGGAACAGCTCCTAAAATCTTAAAAGAAGAAGTTTCATTTGCAATAAAAAATATGAAGAAAGGAAGAGCCCCTGGTGATGATGGTATTACATTAGATATCCTAAAAGAAGCTGGAGAATATGTAGAAGACATACTTGCAAAATTCTTTACCAAATGTCTTAACAGCGGTAACATACCAAACCAATGGGATTCTGCAACAGTAATTCTTTTGCATAAAAAAGGTGATAAAGAGGATTTGAAAAATTACCGACCAATTAGCTTGTTACCTGCTATTTATAAAATCTTCACAAAAGTGCTAACACATCGCCTGCAGAAAAAATTAGATGCAGCTCAACCAAGAGAACAAGCTGGATTTCGAAGTGGATTCAGTACAGTGGACCATATTCAAGTATTAAGAGAATTAATTGAAAGAACACATGAATATGAACTTCCATTGTGTGTTGCATTTATTGACTATGAGAAGGCCTTTGACTCTATTAAAACATCAGCAGTCATCAACTCTTTAAGATCAACAGACATTGAGGATGTGTACATTGACATGGTGAAACGTGTGTATAAAAATGCAAGTGCAAAATTTCGGTTACATAAAGATACCAAAACTATCAAAATTGGTAAAGGTGTACCCTGGTATATACTGGTGTATACAAAGGTGGTGTATATAAAGGTGTATACTGGTAAAGGAGATACCATTTCTCCAAAACTTTTTACTTCAGCTTTACAGATGATTTTTCAGCAAATAAATTGGAATAACAGGGGAATAAAAATAAATGGTGAATATTTAAATCATTTGCGGTTTGCTGATGACATTGTTATTTTTTCAACGAACCCATCAGAACTCCAAGACATGGTACAGGAGCTCTCAACTAGAAGTAAAGAAGTTGGACTCAAGATGAACCTACAAAAAACTAAGATCATGTTCAATAATTTCGTAGAGGAAACAAAAATACAAGTTGACAACATTGAGCTAGAAATTGCTGATTCATATATTTACCTTGGCCAGCTGATTTCAATGGATGGCAACATTATGAAAGAACTCAACAGACGTATTAAACTTGGCTGGAGTGCATTTGGAAGAAACAGTTTTATCCTGAAGGGGAAATTGCCTTTGTGTCTAAAAAGAAAGGTCTTCAACCAGTGTGTATTGCCAGTCCTCTCTTATGGATCAGAGACATGGAGTCTAACAGTTGGAGCAATACGAAAGTTACAGACAACGCAAAGGAGCATGGAGAGGTGCATGCTTGGAATAACTAGGAGAGATCGAAAAAGAAACACTTGGGTGAGAGAGCAAACTAGAGTAGAGGACATCATTGTTAAAGTAAAAGGACTGAAATGGCGATGGGCTGGGCATATTGCAAGAAGAACTGATCAACGATGGACAACAGAAATTCTGAACTGGATTCCAAGAGACCACCGAAGACCTAGAAAACGTCCTCAAACTAGATGGGTAGATGAAATAAGAAAACAGGTTGGGGTGACGTGAAAGTGAATTGCTCGGGATAGACTTGTGTGGAAAGTATTTGGATAGACCTTCATCCAGCAGTGGATAGATAATGGTTGAATATGATGATAATGATGATATATATATATATATGGGTGTACTACACATGTTACAAAATTAACGTTAATGTAAACAGTTGATTACATTGTTATCGATGTTTGAAAGAAGTGGCGGTTTTAGGCTAGAGGCAGGGGTATGGCCAAATACAACTGGATTTTATTTTTTAATTATAACGAACAAATTTAAAAGGCTCCACTGCACGTAGGTAGGAATTTGTATCTCCTCATTTTTTTTGTCCAGCACGGCAACTGTTCGAAAGGTTTAAATATGCACATCACACCAGAGCTCACCTTACTTGGTTCCATATAATTAATTGTAGGATATCATTGAATGCTTTAATTTATCAATTAATACGATTTCAAATATGCTCAATACAATTTCAAATATGCTCAATACAATTTCAAATAAACCAACAGCTAAGCATAGGCCGTTTATTTGAAAAACGCACAGAATTTGCATTTTGTGGTGTGATTAGGTTATTAAAGAAAGGTTGAATTACCTCGTTTTGTTGTTTATTTATACACAAGTTCCATTCTCCCTCCCTCCCACCCACCCATCCATCCATTTATTTATTTATTTATTTATTTATTTATTTATTTATTTATTTTAGAAAATGCGTTAGAACAGCATCACAAAACAGAGGTTGTCCTTTCAGTTCCAGCAATAATGTCTTTTCAATTGCCAGTAAACTTAAGCCGCATAGCCTTTCTTGTGTTTGCGTTCCCCGATAACATGTATGAATTCTTTTCAGGGTCGAAAAATAAAGTTTGACTGCAGCGGCTGAGCTTGAAAGTGACCTGACAGTTCTGCTAACTTATGAATTTCTTAAAATGTAACTTGAAGTTGATTTTCATTCATAAATTTTAATAAGTCTTAAACTGGATTCCCAGAAAATT
>QLNU02015360.1:152991102-153018898 GCA_006491805.2 Dysdera silvatica | reverse complement strand
CATCATCATCATATTCAACCATTATCTATCCACTGCTGGATGAAGGTCTCTCCAAATGCTTTCCACACAAGTCTATCCTGAGCAATTCGCTTCCACGTCACCCCAACCTGTTTTCTTATTTCATCCACCCATCTAGTTTGAGGACGTTTTCTAGGTCTTCGGTGGTCTCTTGGAATCCAGTTCAGAATTTCTGTTGTCCATCGTTGATCAGTTCTTCTTGCAATATGCCCAGCCCATCGCCATTTCAGCCCTTTTACTTTAACAATGATGTCCTCTACTCTAGTTTGCTCTCTCACCCAAGTGTTTCTTTTTCGATCTCTCCTAGTTATTCCAAGCATGCACCTCTCCATGCTCCTTTGCGTTGTCTGTAACTTTCGTATTGCTCCAACTGTTAGACTCCATGTCTCTGATCCATAAGAGAGGACTGGCAATACACACTGGTTGAAGACCTTTCTTTTTAGACACAAAGGCAATTTCCCCTTCAGGATAAAACTGTTTCTTCCAAATGCACTCCAGCCAAGTTTAATACGTCTGTTGAGTTCTTTCATAATGTTGCCATCCATTGAAATCAGCTGGCCAAGGTAAATATATGAATCAGCAATTTCTAGCTCAGTGTTGTCAACTTGTATTTTTGTTTCCTCTACAAAATTATTGAACATGATCTTAGTTTTTTGTAGGTTCATCTTCAGTCCAACTTCTTTACTTCTAGTTGAAAGCTCCTGTACCATGTCTTGGAGTTCTGACGGGTTTCTTGAAAAAATAACAATGTCATCAGCAAACCGCAAATGATTTAAATATTCACCATTTATTTTTATTCCCTTGTCATTCCAATTTATCTGCTGAAAAATCATCTGTAAAGCTGAAGTAAAAAGTTTTGGAGAAATGGTATCTCCCTGCCTCACACCTTTACCAATTTTGATAGCTTCGGTATCTTTATGTAACCGAAATTTTGCACTTGCATTTTTATACACACGTTTCACCATGTCAATGTACACATCCTCAATGTCTGTTGATCTTAAAGAGTTGATGACTGCTGATGTTTTTATAGAGTCAAAGGCCTTCTCATAGTCAATAAATGCAACACACAATGGAAGTTCATATTCATGTGTTCTTTCAATTAATTCTCTTAATACTTGAATATGGTCCACTGTACTGAATCCACTTCGAAATCCAGCTTGTTCTCTTGGTTGAGCTGCATCTAATTTTTTCTGCAGGCGATGTGTTAGCACTTTTGTGAAGATTTTATAAATAGCAGGTAACAAGCTAATTGGTCGGTAATTTTTCAAATCCTCTTTATCACCTTTTTTATGCAAAAGAATTACTGTTGCAGAATCCCATTGGTTTGGTATGTTACCACTGTTGAGGCATTTGGTAAAGAATTTTGCGAGTATGTCTTCTACATGTTCTCCAGCTTCTTTTAAGATATCTAATGTAATACCATCATCGCCAGGGGCTCTTCCTTTCTTCATATTTTTTATTGCAAATGAAACTTCTTCTTTTAAGATTTTAGGAGCTATTCCTTCGACTATTGCGGCGTCTTCGTTTAATCCACTGTTACTTTCATATAGTTTTTTGTAGAATTCTTCAACTCTTCTAAGTATTTCTTCCCTATTTCTTGTTACGGTGCCATCCTCTCCTTTTAATGCAATGATGTGTTTCTTCCCAACAGATAAACTTCCTTTAACAACCCTAAGGCTCTTGTTATTTTCAATGGCTTTCCTTACTAGCTCACAGTTGAATTTTCTTATGTCTTCTTTCATGCTTTTGCGCAGAGTTTTACAAAGTTCTATGTACTCAATCCTGGAATTGGTATTTTGATTGTCCACCTTCATATCTCTTCGCCTTCTCATGAGCTGTTTTGTCTTCTCAGATAATTTGCTATTATGCTTTTTAGAGGTTACACCACCAATTTCCCCAGCAGTTTCAACTATTGTCTTAACAATGTTTTCATTTGCTTCTGAGATATCACTTTCATCAATAAGTCCTTCCAGTGCAGAAAAGCGATTTTTTAATTCCAACTTGAATGCCTCGGTATTTACTTTCAGTTTCATTAGATCCACCCTCTTACTTACTTGTTTCCTAATGAGCTTCTGTCTTCCTAATTTAGTATTTAAGTGCATTTTACATCTCACCATTCGATGATCACTTCCAGTATTAAATCTGTTCAGTACACTGCAATCTTCAATAATTGATTTCTTGTTTGCCAGGATATAGTCAATTTCACTAGTTCCCCCATTTGGGTGTTTCCATGTCCATTTTCTTTGCGGTTTCTTCTTAAAAAATGAATTCATGATGCTAAGATTTTCAGCTTCTGCAAATTCGATGAGTTGATCGCCACGTTCATTCCTTTCCCCATATCCGTATTTACCAACCGATGTCTCTCCTTGTTCCTGTTGTCCAATTCTTGCATTAAAATCTCCCATGATGAGTTTGATGTGTTGTTTCCCCTTGGTATGTAGCTGTTTGATTTCTTCATAGAATTCTTCAACCTCCTCGTCGGTATGGCTTGATGTTGGTACATATACCTGTATTATTTGAAATTGGTATCGCTGGGTTAATTCAACAACGAGCCTCGCTGCTCGATCCGACGTGCTTTCAACTTCAAGAAGGTAGTCTTTAATTCTTTTGTTGATTAAGAAGCCAACACCACTTGTTCTTCCAGTTTCCGTTCCTCTATAATAAAACAAATGTCCACTTTTAAGTTTTCATTTCGCTAGTTCCCTATTTGGGTATTTCCATGTCCATTTTCTTTTTGGTTTCTTTATAAAAAATGAATTCATGATGCTAAGGTTTTCAGCATCTGTAAAAATTCGATGAGTTGATCGCCACGTTCATTCCTTTCCCCGTATCCATATTTACCAACCGATGTCTCTCCTTGTTCCTGTTGTCCAATTCTTGCATTAAAATCTCCCATGATGAGCTTGATGTGTTGTTTCCCCTTGGTATGTAGCTGTTTGATTTCTTCATAGAATTCCTCAACCTCCTCGTCGGTATGGCTTGATGTTGGTGCATATGCCTGTACTATCTGAAGTTGGTATCGCTGGGTTAGTTGAACAACGAGCCTCGCTGCTCGATCTGACGTGCTTTCGACTTCAAGAAGGTAGTCTTTAATTCTTTTGTTGATTAAGAAGCCAACACCACTTGTTCTTCCAGTTTCCGTTCCTCTATAATAAAACAAATGTCCACTTTTAAGTTCCACCAACTCTTCACCTTTTCTTCTAACTTCACTGAGTCCTACAATGTCCCATTTGATCTTGTCAAGTTCTTCTTCCAATTCTTGAAGTTTTGCTTCAGAAGCAAGGGATCGTCCATTATACGTTGCCAAGGTCAATAACAAACGGCAGCCTGGGCCATTCCAGTGATTCTTAGCACCCCCTGCTTTCATGCCACGCTGACCGCTGCCTTGATCAGGAGCACTCCAGCACCTGGAGACTAGGGGCCATGGTTTTTGGTGTATTAGCATATTGGAGGAATTAGCCATCATTTCACCACGCTGGCTAGACGGGTTGGTGAATTAGCCCTCCCCTTCCGCCTTTCCATCCGTGCAGCAAATATTAATTTGCCTCTTGGATAGAAAGCCCAGCCTGCACCACTTGAAGGCGGGGTAGGACACTAGGTTACTGGCCCGGCAGGTTCCACACATCGTCAGCGTGTGGGTCTCCTTCCAGTTAGATACCAGCAACCCTTTTGCAAGCCTGTTACGATATACGTAAATATATATAAAAATATACACACACATTGAACACTCCCCAATTCCATTTCTCCAACATACAGATAGGGCATACTCACTAGCGTACACAGAAATTTCATAAGGAAGGGGGAGGGTTACAGAGCTACAGCTCCATATATTCATATGTTTATATACAAATTTGCCTCGCAATGAGAGACTTATGACCCCTATCAACTGCCTTCGTACGCCAGTGGGCATAGTTCTCATGAAGACACGATCTATTCTAAACGTTAAAAACAATTATTATTTAAAAAATGAGATATGAAAATACTTCAAGGGTGAACTTATGAGGATCATTCAATCTCTCTAAATCGAATCTCGCATAAATATAAAATTTAGTTATAAATGAAAGAAGGGCGTCCACTGAAATGATACCTTAATAATGAATACGTCAATTCTGAAACAGTAATTAACAGTATGTTTACATCCACGATACTTTAATTGACGCTCGTGTAAGAAACACGGTGTATTGAGAATACTTTATACTAAAGAGTCGGGATAAAAGCCATTGAAAGTCAAATCGCTTTTCTAGAAAGGTCACCGACTTGAAAAGCTCAGTTCGCATTTTATTGTAGGTTACAAGTGATAAAAAGGAGCAACTGCAGCATTAACCCATTACCTGACAACGGTTGCATTTCGCAAGGCCATTTATAGCCTTAGGAGGAATGTTATTTCAGTCCCTGGAGAAGTTATATTCGCAAACAATAATGTCCGCTGGGCTTAATGGCCTGGCATTTCGGGCTCAGGCTGGCCATTTCGTGGCCCCGAGCCCCTTTCCCTTCCCATGGGTTATAAACACAAAATGCCGCCACCCCTACTCTCATAAAATTTAGCAGGGTCCCCATTCTTTTTCTTGAGTCACATTCCCAAACTCGGTTATTACTACGGCTTTCGCCCAAAGACTCTCCAATAATTGCCAACAGCAGCATCCAGTATATTTGGCCACCGTCATCCACAAAATGTAAATTTTGAGACAGGTGCCGAGAACAAATGAAACAGTGAAGTGCGAAATCTCGTCAAGGACCATTGGAGAAAACTATTTCCCGAATGCTTTCGACGCCCAATTTACGAAAATAGAGACCATTCCCCTTAAGAGGCGGGCTCGTATGGGGCGGTGGCGGGCAAAGTAAGCGAGATAAAACTAGCCTGTGTGATTACTGAAGGTCATAAAAAAGCACTTAGATCAAAATCATTGTTACAAATTTTGATTTGAAATTCAACCACGGTGTTACATATTTTAGAGATTTAAACTGTCGCTTTGGTTAGAGGCATCTCGCTGTGGGAGATGATTATTCTGCTTGATGATTCATCGCATTTCCGAGTATGGAGAATTTCAACGCCAAGTATAGTGGCCACACCTTACAATGATCAATAGCTAATTGTGAGCTTATTTGCAGCAGGCTAGGGCATTGGTATATGTTTGGAATATGTTAAATCTCCATCTTTAGAAAATAGTATAAATAAAAAAGTAATCAGTATCATAAATATACCTTGTCGTAGTATAAACTACGCAAGAGAGAAAAAACAATATCTCTTGTATTTCACAAATGTACTTTAATTTCTTAGAATCTGCCTTAGAAGTTGCCAATCAACTTGTTTCTATAATTGTAGATGAGTTTAACGTGAAGATTGAGTATTAATAATAGGGAAAATGTCCGTTTATGAACAAATACTGTTGACGAAGCGAGTGAAGTTGAGTGTGTATTACATTTGCAGCAGCTGAAAACACATTACAATTATTTTTCTAAGTCCTTTCACAGAAAAAAATATATATAAAAAGTACTTTAACGAAGGTACTAATGCGTTTCAGTAAATAAAAATATTGTTATTAAGAATTGCAAGGTCCTGAACATGAAAATATTATATGCAAAGTGCTCATCGAATTATTGAGTATAATATCACAATAATTGGGAAATTGCAAAGACGGTCGTGCCACTGTAGGTTTTTTGTCATCATGGGATTTCTAAATCTGAAAATGCACTGAGTAATGAGCTGTGTAAAACTCTCAATATAAGACATGTTACAGACAAAAAGAAGGCATTCCTATGGGTTGCAGTTTGTCTAATTCGTTAGCAGATTTATTTTTATATTTTCACGAAAAGAAAAATGAAGGATTAGGAATAACCGCAATGAGGTACATAGATGACATTATAGTCTTCAATTGCAAAGACTTCAACAAGTTGAGTACTGCCATTTACCCGAAAAGTCTAAAGCTCAAGGAAACTAAGAGTCCGGATTGTATTTCATTTCCAGATATTAAAATATTCAAAATTGAAGACAAAGAACTACAATGCTGTATATGTGATAAAAGAGCAGACTTCAGTTTCCAGGTTGTGCTACTGTCAAACTTCGGATCCTGTTTAAGCAAGAAAGTGTTTAAAGATATCATTATTTAGCAAATATGCCGGATTAATGGGGTATGTAAAAATAACTGCAACTTTTTAAAAAAAAATTTTAAGGTTATTTAAGATACTTTTAAATAATGGCGTACCGATTGGTTTAATTAGTGGTATTTTGAGAAGGTTTAGGCGGATATTGGATTTGAGTGTCTAAACAGGTTGTCTCTGTTGCGAGACTGAGAACGGAGACGGGTAGGCAGTGACACGTTTGTAAATATTTGTAATTAGGGATCTGGCAATGGTAGAATAAAAAAAAAATTTTTTACTGTTAATCATGTCCAGGGTGTATAAAACACGTAATGTTTGCTCCATTTTAATTCTTTAAGGTAAGTTTGTTAATAAGTTTGTAATTAATTTTGTATTTATTTATTTTACTTATTTATTTTGTAAATAGGGTTTAGGCAAATGTAGATTTTGCTAATTTATTTTATTTTAATTAATGCTTAAAGGTTTTAGGGACCGTAGTGAACAGAGAAAGCGGCATTATTAAAAAAAAAAGAGACAACATATTATTGCTCTGGGCATTTCGGAAAAAACTGGCTTGTAACTCGGCAATGCGGATGTGATACGGTTCCCTGATGAAGAATCATGTCCGTATTGCTAAAAACTGTGTAAAATGTGTTATATAATCATGAAAAGGTTCGCTTTTCATATTTTCATAGTGATTCTTACGATGTATTTAGTTATGATAAATATATATATATCATCATCATCATCATCATATTCAACCATTATCTATCCACTGCTGGATGAAGGTCTCTCCAAATGCTTTCCACACAAGTCTATCCTGAGCAATTCGCTTCCAAGTCACCCCAACCTGTTTTATTATATATATATAACTTAATGAAATACTGTTCTAGGTGTTACAACTAAACTTAAATATATAATTAGACCCTTCCAATAAAGAATACTGAATAGAAATAATAAAAACTGCGAAAAAGATAATTTTTAATCAACTAGAAAAGCATTATAAAAATTACAATACAGAAAAATGACACTGAAACAAAAACCATGAATAAATATTGGAAATTTGTGAAGAAACTTGGATAAGGGAAATGAAAATTTGGGTAAAGAAAGCAATTGGGAAGGCTAAAAATGTAAGCTAGTATCAGGTTCTTTGAATAATTAACTGTGAGGAAACAAGTAGGAAAAGATTTAATTTTGAAATTACTGCCATTCGAAAATAAGAAATAATACACAAATATTGCTTACCCATATGTAGATGTAAATTCCCCTTCTTTCATGCGTGGGGTCTTTTCTCGCCCTACTGTCTTACAAGCGTGTACACTTTATTAAAGCCTAAAAATTGCGAAGACCTCTCGCGTAGGAGACGACTACCCGAGAAACGCTTACCCACTTCTTGGTGATAAAAACACAAACGGGAAAAAATGCTCATTTCGATAATATTAAATCTTTTTTTTTTACCAAAATCGTTAATTTTTAAAATTTCTCTTTACCTGTACAAGTTTAAAATATTCAACGATTTTCTTTCATAACAGAATTTGCTTTATTTATGGATTATAATATGCAAGCGTGCACCCTGCAAGGAAAATTTTATCATGCTTAAATCGTGTTTTAAAAAAAATGCTAAACGTAGTCTGCCTACTCCTTTTAAGAATATGACAGGAAAAATAAAATTGAACAATAATAATTTTTTTATTTGTAGCCACCATGCTGACACCCCCCTACCTCATTGTTTGAAACAACTTTTCACTAGACACGTCACTACTACTCGTGTGATATCTGGCTTATGGCCAATGCCGTATTATCTTTTCGTGAGGAGTTCGTGACTTAATTCCTTTGAAAAACGTAATGTGAACGTTAATTATCCTTTCTTGTAATCCTTTTTTTTTTTCCTTATAAATTAGCTTCAATAAAGCCAGGAATTGATTTTTCGCATATATGAAAGAAAAAACTTGACTGTGGGCAGGCGATTCATCTTACATTATTTTTTTTAAGTTTCAAGGTTATCATGTTTCTTCATAATTACATTTGATCAGGAAAACAGAAAGACGATTGTTATCGATTGGATATTTGATGAAAATTTATAGTAATATCGGTTTGTAAGACATTCTGGGGTTTCGAAGAAGTTGCTTAAGCAGTGGCGGATTTCTAAGTAGGCACACAAAGCACAGGCCTAGGGGCGGCACTTATTAAGGGGCAGAATCAAAGTGCTTAAACATAAAATTTTCCGAACTCAACAATGTTGAAAAAATAATGTTTCTTTTAATTATTGCCCTGTTTCCCCAATAGCGATGACATATAAGCGACTACTTTAACTTGCCTGCAAATGCAAACTACAGAATCGAAAGACAAAGGGCCCTAAAAATTTTGGGCCCTGGTCATTTGCCCAGCGTACCCATTTATAAACCAGGCTTAACACGCTTTTTGTATATACTAATAGTAAACGAATGAATAATGAAAAATTTGAACTCATAACGAAAAAATTCATGCAAGGATGCGTACGTGTATTTTTCCAAAATACGCGAAATACGCGCAAAAATATCAGAGGTTCCAGGAATCCATACTAAAATTATTGTGGATTCAAAAAATGTCTCGAATCCACGAAGTCGGAGACTGTGGTAGCAATAATTTCGAATTGTATCTTATTAGTTTGAATAATTATATGAAAAATCTCCTTTACATATCAAATGTTAAGAGTATGATATGCGGTTGGTTTTTTTTTAACAAATATTCCGTTCTTTCTAAAGGAGGGAGGGGGCGGCAGTACAGGCTGTGCCTAAGGGCGGCAATTTTATAAATCCGCCACTGTGCTTTAGGCAAACAAGTTTTGTAAATCGAAACCAAGAAGTAACCTATGAGCTTCTGGGTAAAATTTTATACAAATTTGAATTTTTAAAAAAAGAGTTTGCCCGCACTATGTTTTTTTCATCCAAAAACCGCGTATCACTTGGATATCGTAAACGTCAAATTACTTCGTCGCGAGAGAAATATGTTTAGAAAAAAAAATAGAAAAGATTAAATTGGACATCAAAGGTCACATAAATATAAAATGAATATAACACTATGTCATAATTTATAAAGTAGACAAAAAGTTTCTTTAAATTCAAGACAAACGAATATACAACGTAAGTTGAAAAGGCTAAATTTCAAAAAAATTTCCATCGCAATTGATTGCTTGGAGAATAATTATCATTTTAAGTTTTTGGAGCCTCTTATTTTTTATCAACGTCGTCTTTGGAGTTGGAAGCTTTTTATATTTATGAACAGACTAACAACGTTCTTAACGATCACACATCTACTCCTAGTTTTAGCAATGCATGGAAGTCTTTATTAAACTTCATTCATTAATATCCCCTCTTCTTGTTCTGCAATGCACCCTCAGTGTTGTTTGGGTGGCGTCGAATATTTATAACCACATTCTAGTCCGGTCGTGCAGTTGGGACACCTGTGTAACTTTAACCATATGGCCTTATAATATCTTCATCTATTTGAAACTATCTCCAAAACCTATAGATGACGTATGGCGGAATATTCAGTTCCTGGGACACTTGTATCTAACTAAGTAAAGCCAGCCTCTAATCTCCCCATGACTCTACTACGCATAACATTATCAATATAGCTTTTTTGCGTCATATTTATTGCCTTACAATAGTGTTTTTGGCATAGAAAGGCAAGATAAACGTTTTCAGATGTGATTCATTAATAACTTCGTCAAACTCCAAATACCTGAACTGAATTAAAGTGGTTTTATGCAAATTCCTTTACCAATAACTTTGCGGAAACTTCCGTTATTCTTTTTAAGAGTGTCAGGTAGCATGACTATTCGCTTTCTGTTTCATTATAACAGTGGAAAATACGGAAACTGGCGAATTTGTCAACTTATGAATATAAGTGTCCTTTGATATTGAAAAAGTAAATAATTCCATCTGTAAGGCCGATGGTATTTATCTATGGAGTATGAGTGTACATTATTATGTTTTTTACTATCAATATAATAGTTTAGTAATACGTAGTTAAGCGCATTTTTCAATGAATGTTGTGATTTTGTTGCATCTATATACTGAAAAATTGAATTTTCGGATTATCTGGAGTTTTTGTTATCGGAAATCGGGTCTACTCCCTTTATTTCGGATAGTTGAGATTCTTCTATAGTACTGTCAACATGATTATTACAAAAGTTGGTCCTTTACGTTAAAAAACTTTCCAAGTTTGTTCGTGAATAAAATTTTTACTAAAGGAAACATTTAAGTTACAATTAAATTACAATTTCTGTTGTCCGATTAATAGTGAAGGTGTGCGCGCGACAACATTCCGCAATTTCTTAATTATGCATTTAAGGATCGTGTAGATATTTTTGGTTAGTTTGTGTAAATGTTATTCAGAAATGTTAAAACTTTTACACTAAAAAATTTCATTTTATGCATTTGTATATTAGAGAGTTCATTTCATATTTAAAGTCATATCCTTTCTTGAATTAATGTCTACTTTTCGTTGCCTCGGAAAGCTTATATTTTCCTAAACCCTTATTTATTAATAATTATAATCAGGACCGCTTATGGGTTTCTGGCCACCTGTATACTACAGAATTATTGCCGCCTTTGTAAATGCTATTATGACCATAGGACGGCCGAAGGCACCTACGTGTATGCACGACCTGCACACCCGCCAGAACCGACCCTGTTTATAACATACGCATTTTAGCATAAACGTGAATAATTGGTACGACCCATAAAGCCACTATAAAGATGTAAGTTTAATAAATAATTTAGTTAGTATAAGAGGTATAATGACAATACACTGTACTAATCAAATAGAAACAAAAATTACGCAAACTTTATTGGTGTAGTTACTTTATAAAAACATTATAATAAAAACGTTGCTAATAGCTATTTCGATAGCACGAACGGGGCTATCGTCATCAAAGCATGGTGGCTTCTATTTATGTCCGTGATGTTGGTCGGTATTGCCACCATGGTTAGAAACTTAATTAGGTCGACGAGGAATTAAGTGTATTGGTGGTGTTGTCTTTAGCTGTGAGACACAACAGGTTTTTCCAAGATAGAATTACTCAGAAGGTGATCATTAACTGTTCGAAAAAACTAAAATCAACTACTTCAAAGAAACTGAGATCAAGTGTTGAGTTGACTTTTTTAATAATATGTGCATTAGAGAATAAGAACTTGTGTTCGAATTCCCATGAGTGTTTTGCCAGAGCCGATTTATGAAATTCTTGCTTTCTTACATAAGCTTCATGTTCTTTTAATCTAATGCTCAGTGCTATTCGTGTTTGGCCAATATAAATTTGGCCACACAGGCATGGAATGGAATATATGCCCCAGCTGTCAGAATCCGGGATGGTATCCTTAAGATGAGAAAAGCCTATTTTGTTAATTTATGTGAAAGTAACACGAAAGTTGAATTTATGCAGAATCAGGACTATAGCTAGGGGGTGGCATGTAAGGCCAATGCCAAGGGGCTCAGGCAATGGAGGGATGGCGTAAAATCGGCTGAAATAACTCCCAAGCGAAATATATCCGTGCCTAGGGAGCGTAATCTAGACAGTTTTGCCAGGGGCGCAAGATCATCTCGCTACGATCCTGTGCAGAACAGCAGCGATCTTGGTAAAATCGTTTAAAGTTTTCGTAAAAGCTTTTTAAAACATCCCAGTAAAAATCTATAAAGACTAATAAAAATGAAATTGGCCCTTCTACTGGATTCCAACTAAAATTTAAAAAAATAAATCTGCATTAATCGTGTACCTGTTGCTAAAGTATTTCAGAATAGAATTTTTATTCTGATTAATAATGTACATAGAAGTACATTTTTTATTATTAGTGTATTGACTAATCGTTTAATTTACAAGGGAGCTTTTTTTCTTTAAATTAAATTGTTTTATTTTAGGCCTTTGCTTTAACTACTTTAGGTCTCTACTGTTCGAGTAATTTTAGTCCTGTTTCTCTCTGCAAATTAGTATCATTTTCCTTTCACATGATTAAAATCACACTGAATTGGATTTCAAGCTCGCTCTCTCATCTTTCGGGAAAGCTGTTTATAGTTGTCATTTTTTGTTATGTAAAATAATTATGAGATTTATCTAAATAAAGGGAACCCGGAATACTGACAGTAGCATAGCAATTAAAAAATTATGGGGGCCAAGTACAGGTGCGGACCTATGGGAGTGATCACCCCTCCCAAGCGAAATGTGATAATTCATGAAATTTTAGGGACTTCCATATAATAATATTGCATTCAATCATTACGTTTAAAAACGCATCGCGTTCTATTCTGTAATAAAAAAAGTCGGTGCAAATACTTATATCTCGTCCCACAAATTCTTGTTGACAAATCACAGAAAGCTGCACAAGAATCATGGGCGTACGCAGAAAGTTCGTAAGGGGGTTATAGGCTCAATGGGGGGTTACAGAGCTACAACTCGCATATTCCTATGTTAAATATACAAAATTTCATTGCAATGGGGGGGTACAACTCCCATCAACACCCCCTGCGTACGCCAATGACAAGAATCTATTGACGCGCTTAGCTACAAATATCGCATGTCTGTTCACAATGACAACACTGGGTCCTTCAGCCGTTGCCTGAAAGATGAGATCGAGCTACGGCAACAAAAATGGAGTGAAATGGATGTCAGGACTTCCTAATGACGCAATGTCTGCTTTCAGGAACTGCGATGAAAATGTATACCCAACTATTAATTTATTATTACGAATTCTGGTTACATTGCCGATAAACGTGGCAACAGCAGAACTGATGTTCTCGAGGCTACGCAGACTTGGCTAAGGGCAACCATGACCGAAGATCTGTTGGTAGGGCTGGATTTGCTCCATGTCCACCAGGACATCCATATTCCGACAGAGAAAATAATAGAAAGGTTTAGGAAGCAAATGAATAAACGATTAAAACTTGTATTTTAGAGAACGTAGGCCTATGTAGAGTGCAAATCACTGTTGTTGAAAATATTATTTCTTGCTGCAAATAACTCATAATTATTAAAGTAAACACCAGCACCAGTAATAGTCATGCATGTCATTGATTTTTAATTTTGTATTGTGTGTCTCTTGCCATGACCAGGCAACCATAGGGGAAAAGGGCCCTTTTTTTCTGCATAAAATTCCTTTAAAAATCCAACTAAAGTGCTCAAAATCGTATTAAAAATTGGAAAAATTGTTCCAGAGATTATTTCCCCCGCTTGTGGGGATGCACCACACAATGGCGTCGTTAAGGCAAACTACAGGGGGGATTTTTTTCGCCAATGTTAATTCGATGCAAATAACCACTTTAACATTCTAATTTATTAAAATTATTGCATATATTACCTAATAAAATCATTATTAAAAAATCAAATCAGAGAGAACTATTTTTTCAAGGAGAGTACCCGTTTGTTTATTTTAAATTTCAGGGATTTCTGTAACAGAGTATGTATAAGTTTCTTAATTTATACTTCTAACCTCACCCAATTTTTTAAGTTTTCTCTTAGCTAACATTCTATGTGGTCTTGTTTAACTACTGAAAATAAACTTCATATTTCTTTTTTTTTTATTCCAAATTCACTGAAAGAATTCTGAATCAGTTTTTCTTTATTTTCAATCATTAATTTGCTATGAACACTGATTAAGCACAATCCATTTAAACGGTCCTCACACACATTGTCGATCTCAGCCAAGACTTCAGCCTCTTCATGGTACTGAAAGACCTCTCAATTGTAGCTGTTGTAGGTGGTAAAGTGAGGAAGATCTTCAACAGCTGGAGTACTGATGGAAAAAAACTGACAGTAGTCCATCATGTCGACGTATGTTACATTCTGCTTCTGCTTTTTGATACTTATTTCGCTCTCCCAAAATTGTTTCCAGAATTTTGCTTCTTCATAAAAATTCACAATTTCATAAAAATTCTCAAATTCTTTTATCACTTTCTTGAAAAATTCCATATCCATGCTATCCATTTTTGAGTGATGCAGGCTGCATAAAGAGAATGCTCTTTCATTATCATGTGAAAACCGGCATTGTAAAGAAGAAATAACTGAGTCCAAACAAGGATTGAACAATGATCTTCGATAGTAGTCTTCAGCTGATCCTTTGGGATACTTATCTCTATGCATCTGTTTAGAAGCCATTCTCGGGACTTCGATCTCAAAATCAAATTCTTTTGCTATTACCGCATACTTCTCCATGATGTCATGAAACGAAAGCTCTGATATTTCCCTGTCTTTTTTCAAACCGATTAGCAATCGCTGAATATGCCAATGCACTTCATCCAAATCCATAGCTTCAGGCTGTAATGTATCTGTTACAGGTTCTAGTTTTTCTGAACATACAGAAATATTAGTAATGCAGAAGATAAAAACTGCATTATTAGTAGCACATAAAAGTTGAAAAGCTATATTTCTCGTTTCTCTGTTGTTTTCTGCATTTTCTGATAGTTCATACAAAGCTTTTTTTTTTATTATAACAAGGTTTTCATTAAAAAGCCTTATTGATTTATATTTGCTGGACCATCTTGTTTCGCACAACATAAGAATATTTGGAATTAACTATCTTCTTAAAATGCTTGCTTTGAAAAAACGTGGTATTTGTTTGACAGTTTCACTGGTGCTACGTATTTGTGAAGATTGTTAAAGTCATTGATAACTAAATTGAGTTTCTTGAATGAACAAAGAACAAAGCGTGCCTTTGGATATTTGTCCCTAATTAACTTTTGCACACCACCTTCTATTCCCGCCATGACAAAGCAGCCGTTAAATCCCAGACCAACTAGTTTACTCATGTTTAGTTTAAGCGTTTCACATGCGTTCAAAATGTCATCTGTTATATTTTGCGTTTTCAATTTTCGTATCGAGAAGAAGCCTAAAAATTCTTCGTTTACTGATCCAGATTTATATAGAAACCTTGATCCTATAGACAGTTGCTCAATGCCTTGGATATCAGCAGTCCCATCAGCAAGTAAAGAGAAACATGAACTTCCGTTTATTTCCTCGACTATTTTAGAACCAATCTCATTGCCAACTATATCAATTAATTCATTCTGAATCGAAGGTGACGTGTATCTAGTTTTCGAATTACAAATTTTAAAATGTTCTTGTAAGACAAGAGCTCCTGCTTTAACTCTGAAATCCAGAAGGTCTTTGAAGTTTCCCTCGTTCGAGATTTTCCCTCGAAGAAACAAATCATATGCCGCACAAAAGATTACTGTAGACAATATAGGCGCAAGCTTTTTTCGATTCCTCTTAATGATATTCTTTTCGTCTTTATTTAGCACCCTTATGACGTCAGATTGTTTGTTTGACATGACGGTTAAAAGGTTTTGTGACGCAATTATAGCATCACGATGTCATTGGCTCTTTGCATGGTTTTCGCTTGGCTGTGAAAATCTTTATATTTCGTGAACGGTGCCAAAATGAACGACCCAAAAAAGCCTTGTTTAATAGAAGGTCGAAACATTACAGTGTGCTTGCAAAGAGCACCCTTCAAGCTTTTAGAAAATACTAACCAAAAGTTATACTCCTTTGGCCATTCGTGTCTAAATCGCCTTTTTCCAGTTTCGACTTCAAGCTTGAAATCGTAATTTACATTTGGATGGAAAGGCTTTCTTAGTAGACTATATTTCAGTCCATTATTTGAACATCCGTTAATGTAGTTTCCGACATCTGCTTCATCGGAAAAAATTGAATCAATCTTATTATTCACCAGGTTTGCACTTCAAAACGAACTTGCTTCACGGGGTACTTCTGATTTTAGGTCAGGTGATGCAATCTTAGATAAAAGGTTGGTATTGAGCTTTGGCCTTTTAATTAAAAATTTATGCATACTGATGCTGAATTAAATGTGCCTCTAAATTCGAGTTTAGATGGGAAGAACACACAGGCAGCATGACACGCAAAAACCTCATTGCGAAAACATCCGGAGATAAACAATTAACAAAGTTTAGTGAAGTTGTAAGGTATTATTACCCTTGACAGTTGTTGCATCCTTGAAATTGTTGCCTGCTAAAGTTAACATTTTCTCTCTTCTTCTCTGTTTTAAAAAATCATGATAATTAATTGCTCGGTTGTTCAGGCTTGATTTTCGAGTTAAAACCGAACAAATATTCATTAATGATATGATTAATGGTTATAATTTGTTAATTCCTTTTAATTTTTCAGAAAACTTTAGAGCCTCGAAATGAACAGTTTTATGCCCAATTTTGATAAAAAGACGGGACCTCCAATTCAGACATCTAGAACAGTTATTCATCAACAATCTAATTTTTAAATTTAAAATCTAGTTTCTACCCCAAATAAAAAAATCTTTCAATTCTAAGGGGGCAATTGACTCCTCTGACCTCCAAACGATGCACATGGTATCACACCTCCGGTTGGTCTTTCCTATGTATGCCTCTGTTCGCAAAGAAATTACCTTCCTTCATAGCGGCTAATTTTCGGCAATTTGCAAAATCACCCCCAACAGCGGACTCTATATCCGCCCATGCTCAAGTAGCTTTAATGAAGATTATGTGATGAAATGCGAGAGAATAATGTGTTTTGATATTCAGTGTGGAGGGGCTTCAGCCCGAAAGCCCCACTTTCCTACGCCACTGGGTACTATTAAGCTTTTTTACCTGTGGAAGTGGCGCCATCTACTCACTGTTTTGCTAAGTGAATACGTTTTCCGTGAAATACTTTCGGCATGTATAAATATGCATTTATGACGTTTCTCATTAATTTGATGAACTTTTCTATTCTTTTAAGACGTTTTGTTATAATCTGTTCAAATTACTTCCACCAGTGTAAGGAAGGGTGCAATTTGATCAAACCACAATAACGTTTAGCTAAAATATATTTATTAGAATTTAAATGTAATAGGTACTTTATCACGTGTTGTCATGCATTGAACTAGGAAACTGCCATTATATTTTCAGTAGTATGTGGGAGAAAACGGGATATAAGTGTGCTTCATTATCCATAACTAAAAATCTAAGCGACAGCAATGCAAAACCTGGCTCTTCCAACTAAACTTCACTTAACATCTCCACAGTACTTGAGTTGTAATTGAAATTAAATTTTATATATAATTGTTAACAGTTAGAAATAAAATGTAATCACCGAATAAGAGAGAGAGGAGGGGGGATAAATTAACAGTAAAAAGTTTAAAACTAATTGTAATTGAAATATAATAGATTAAATTAACTGTAATCAGTTTTTGAAATTATATTGTTTCACCAACTGTTCGGTTACCCGTGTTTACAACTTTTTACATAAATTTCGATATTTTCTAACAGGTTCGTAATAAAGCAAAACTTTTATGATATCTGCTTCAGCAATATATTAAGATAACAAGTATACCAAATACTTCTTTACATTTTCAACCGGATGTAAGAAAAATTAATTTAAACTTTAAGGTCTCCGTCTTGCCCCGAGGGTTCCCACTCATAAAGAGGGGCATGTCTATATATATATATAAAAGGCAATTACTTCTATTCTAATATATTTCATACTATTTGTTTTGAGAACTATTTTTCTGCCGTGTAGCTTGTGTCAGTAGCGGATCTCTAAGTAGGCACACAAAGCAGAGGTCTAGGAGCGGCACTTATCTGGGGCGACAGCAAAAAGCGTAAAAATAAAAATTCCCAAAATCGACAACGTTGAAAATGATTTTGTTTAAAATAATTTTGTTTCTATATAAATGTTTCTAGGTAAAATGTTTGTTAAGTCAAAATATAGATTTAATAAAAATATCATATTTAACGTAACTGAATTACTCTCCACAATTAGCATAACTGTTGGTTTCTGAAATTTACTTATTTATCTCGTTAAAAATAAGAATTTCACGTACGAAAATTTTCTCACACCTCTTAAATAACTGTCGCTCCCCGCAGTTTGAGAACCTCTGTATTAGTCAATTTCTTAACTGCCCTTCAAAATGGGACAAGAACGCGTCTTTTGGGGACAGTGGGACTCATTCGCCCAAAACAGGACTCTCCTATACGAAATCTGGACGTATGGTTACATTACGCATTAACAGAATTCTACGGCAGATGGATTAAAAAATAAAATAAATAAAAGGTTCGTAGTCTTTTAAAATTTTACACCCCTAAAATTTTTGCACCCGGAGCACTTTCCCAGCGTGCCCATTTATAAATCTGGGCTTGATGCGCTTTTTATATATACTAGTAGTAAACGAATGGATAATGAAAAACTTGAAATGATAACGAAAAACAAAATTCATGCATATGAACGTACGCGTAATTTCCTTAAATACGCGAAATACACGCAAAAATATCAGAAGATCCAGGAATCTACACTAAAATTATTGTGGATTCAAGAAATGTCTCGAAGCCACAAAATCGGCGACTACAGTAACAATAATTTTGAGTTGTATTTTATTAGTTTGAATAATTATATGAAAAATCTCTTTTACATGTAAAATGTTGAGAGTATGATATGCTTCTTTTCACAAATATTTCTTTCTTTAATTGAAAAGGAACAACAAGTTAACATAGTAACAGTCAATTAAAACTGCGTTCATTTGTTGTTCCTTTTCAATTAATTTAATAATGCGAAGTGTCTTCGTCAAATTATTTGAAATTTCTTTCTTTGTAAAGGGGAGAAGGGGCGGCATTACAGGCTGTGACTAAGGGCGACAATTTTATAAATCTGCCACTGGCTTGTGTTATTAGTTTTTCAGTGTCCAGGCATTAATTTCTAATGCATATCGGTGATTAATATTTCTCGCAATATACTCGACGCATAGTTCTTTTCACGACTCACCCTGGGAAGGGCAATAATATCTGACTTTGCACTATATAGGACAAAGAACTCTGATTGCCGCCGAAAACGTGAGTACCAAGATTTAATTTTCTTAAATAAATCCCTCGTGAATCTTCGCTTTAGAAGAGCATGAATTTAAGAATTGCCATTTTTTTTCTTTTCAAATACACTCTAGTCACATTAATTGCTTTATGTACATTCCCCATTCATTGCCATATTCCACAGATATCTATTAACCAAGGGCGCTGAATTGAAGAAAATATTGGAGACCCTGAATGGGGGAATCCACATGTGTAATTAAACGAGCCAACCAGAGACAAAAAAAAAGTATAAACAATAACTGTTTTCGTAGAATAAAAATGCCTATACCATACTGCGATAATACTAAGTCTTATATGAAAAGAAGCCTTTGGAGTAAAATATTATTTCAATTAGATGACAAACTTGCGAAACGGAAAATAAATAGCCCCCTTTGCTTATAATGCGCCTTACCATAAACTTGGAATTGGAATCAACTTGAAGCAAATACATATCCAATTTTTACCCCAAACGAGACATTGATAATACAAATACTTGATCAAGAGATAATATATGCTTTCAATGTTTACTATCGGCAATAAATTATTTGCAATCAGCTTGGATTTCTTGAAGAACAACAATCGTTATTAAAGCTTGCCAAAACTATTAATGTCTAAGAAGCAGTAAATATCATCGAGCAGGCTTTGGAATTAGGCACAGCTACTAAAGTACAAAATTGTTGCAGAAAAGCTGCATTTTCTCGTCCGGTTGAAAGTGATGGGCATTGGCGTACGCAGAGGGAGGGTTGTAACCCCCCCATTGCAATGAAATTTTGTATATTTAACATAGGAATATGTGAGTTGCAACTCTGTAACCCCCATTGAGCCTATAATCCCCCTTACGAATTTTCTGCATACGCCTATGGTGATGGGTTACTTGAAAATAAAAACTAGATAGTGGAAATCCCAACAAAGATTCCAGAAGACGAATTTAATGATTTTGTCAAAGTTCATTACGATTTGGATTTCTATGGTGAACTTGCCAATAAAAAGATTCTTAAGACAGATATAAATGCTAAAGATAACATAACGCCTGTAGACGAGGAAATAGTACCAAATTAAGTGAAAAATGCGCCTACTCTTAAATAAGCTGTTTCTGCTCTAACGCTTTTGCAAGATTATTTAAGATAAAAAAAATTGTGATATGAAAAAATCAATACTTCGAGAGATCAAATCTTTAATCAGTCAGCAGAATATCCATGCGTACAAAGAAATTTTACTGATTTTTTTACTAATATACGTATATTTATGTATGTACGCCTACATTACTTCTTGTTATTTTTATTAATAGAGTAATAGTACTGTACATTATAAATATTGAAATAATGTATATGATTTATAAAATTAGAAATAAGAATATCTAATTTAATAATAAAATTCATTAAAAATTTAATGAGCAAATTATTTCCACGCTATAGTTCAGAGAATACCGCTTTTATGTAAAACCCGCTTATATGCATAGGATTTCGTTGCTGTGCCCATTCGTATATATGCGATTTCGACTGTATAAAAATATTTCAATAACTCCGATTTATAGTTTTGTTCATTCTTTATCATGCAATTCCAATGGCTGAAAATATTTCTTCGATAATGTAATAAAAGTTACAGAGAAAATATATTGTTTTTTTTTTGTTGTTCGTCTCCTTTATTCCACAGAGCTTAATAAATACTAATAATGATTTTATAGCTTTATTTTAATTAAATATCAGCAGGCAGGCCAGCTATAAACAACATACGTGCGCCCAATCTTCCTTACAAACTTGAAAGCTCAGATGGCTGTCGCCATCTAGTGTAAGAATATTCCTTTAAAAAGTTGTTACCCACTTCAGTTTAATAGCTAAATTATATAGGATATAAATTAAAACTAGTAGTTTCTCAGTAAAATTATTTTAAGAAATTAAATAAAAGGCATAATATTCTTTTAAAAATTATCCTAAAATTTTATATCAAAAAGAGATTCATTAAAAAAATAACTCTTGCTTTGTATGTAATTAGCACTTACAGAAGGGCTGTTAGAAAAGTAATTTCAGTTAGAAAATAATGTCCCGTAATCCTCAATATAATCAATGTCCTGTTTTATATATTTATCTCAAATCTGTGAGCGTCACTAAACATGGACAGTAGGTTTGTTTCGACCAACCACTGCGACAGTTCGGTCTTTGTGGTTCCAAACAAGACCGTGCACTCACAAGGGGATATTGGTGGTTAAACACTCGCTCACCGTTTAAAAGATATTATTTAAACACTCGCTCACCGTTTAAAAGATATTATTTAAACACTCGCTCACCGTTTAAAAGATATTATTAGCTGTAAAATAAAATCCCTTACCATAGAGAAAACTTTGTGCTTCCACCAAAACACCTCCCCTTTTTCATCAAAACCTCCTTCCTTCTTTTTGAAATCCTGTTCATAAGCCTGATTCAGAGAATCTTATAGACTGCGAAGAAGATATCCTCCCATACTTCTTTCAATCGGCCACTTCAACCATTAAACATATTAGACTATTATATGTCTACTTATTAGATATTATATGTCTACTTATTAGATATTATATGTCTGCTTATTGTGTTATGTGCCTATTTATTAGGTTATTATATGCCTATTTATTAAGTTATTGTATGCCTATTTATTAAGTTGTTGTATGCCTGTTTATTAGGTTATTATATGCCTAACTATTAGGTATATTAATAAATAGCTATAAAGGTGATAAAATGCTATAAAATTTATCCAGAGCACAAAAGTAATCACAAAGAAAACTTAAATGAAGTTGTTGAATTACTGCCAATTTTGTATTTGTTTAAATTACATTTTAAAATTTTTGGAATAAAAGCACCATGCCATATCCCGTTCCAATAATTATTGATGAAATGCTTGGAATCTATTCAAGCTTTTGATTTGATTTACAGGCGGCGATATAATTTACAAGGCACCACTAAAAATAGTATAAAAATGGCGCTATTTGTAAATTTCTAAATATTGCTTATTATCGTTGGTTCGTTGTTTTAATTTCACTTGTTGTTTCTCGACACTATTTGTCAACCAACTTGCCATATTTTACTCCGAGGATCTCCAAACTTTTTTAGTCGTCGACCCCTAGGTCGTAGCCAGCATTTAATTTCGGGGGGCGGGGTCCTGTTCAAAAAATTTTATAAAATAACGATGAATAAAGATGTATCACCTTTATTGAAATGAGGAAATATAAGTACATAATACAAGAAATAAATGAGAAAATACCATTTTTGCTTTCAAACATCATTGTAAATTTTTGCTTGTAGCTTTGATATCAAAATTTCCTTTTTATAATGTCTCCCTTTTATAGAGAATGGTTTCTATTTTTTTTTTCTTTAAAATATTCTCAAATTAGTAGTCTACAAAATGAGGTCTCGTGATCAAAATTTTAATAATTATTCAAAGTTTGAGAGGTTCTCCCCTACCCTCCCTTTTTTTATTTATTTATTTATTTATTTATTTTTGCGAGTTTAACAAGTAAGTACATTTAAGTATATTTGAAGTTTTCCTATTACAAATTTAGTCCCGTAGAGTGGGTGGTGTCTTTAAGATCCTCCCTCTGGATACGGGCATGATCGACCCCTTCAAGAATTTTTCGACCCCTGTATTTTACTATTACGTAATTACAATAGGACAAGCAAAAGAAAAAGTTTATGTGAATATTTAGATTTATTTATTTTACAGGGTTTATTATATCACATATACATGTAATATAATTGTATCTAATTTGATACATTGCAACAAGACTTTTATTAAGTCAGTAAAATTGATTGATATTGTCAGGGTGACGGATGTGGTTGGTGGCCCTTGGCGAGATTATTATTGGTATGGGCACACACACACAATAATATTAAAATGTAAACGCTAAAAAGAAATTATGAGAGGAGGCATGTACAGCTGTGACACCCAAATGGACAGAACTGGAAGGCTGAAATAAACCCAAAGTAGGTTCTTTATCATCAGCGTAGAGTTCTCAAAATTATTAGAGGGGGCAGACACATCTTATGTCCGTTATACGTTGCAGTATATGTAAAATCTCAATTTCAGATTATTTGGGGCGCTCTCGATCACGGGCCCATATAACTCTGCATATGATGTTCTTTATAACGTATTATATATATATATTGGAAGAACAAATGGTGTTGGCTTCTTAATCAACAAAAGAATTAAAGACCGTCTTCTGGAAGTTGAAAGTACATCAGATCGAGCAGCGAGGCTCGTTGTTCAACTAACCCAGCGATACCAACTTCAAATAGTACAGGTATATGCACCAACATCAAGCCATACCGACGAAGATGTTGAAGAATTTTATGAAGAAATCAAACAGTTACACACCAAAGGGAAACAACATATCAAGCTCATCATGGGGGATTTCAATGCAAGAATTGGACAACAGGAACAAGGAGAGACATCGGTTGGTAAATACGGATATGGGGAAAGGAATGAACGTGGCGATCAACTCATCGAATTTGCAGAAGCTGAAAATCTTAGCATCATGAATTCATTTTTTAAGAAGAAACCGCAAAGAAAATGGACATGGAAACACCCAAATGGGGGAACTAGCGAAATTGACTATATCCTGGCAAACAAGAAATCAATTATTGAAGATTGCAGCGTACTGAACAGATTTAATACTGGAAGTGATCATCGAATGGTGAGATGTAAAGTGCGCTTAAATACTAAATTAGAAAGACAGAAGCTCATTAGGAAACAAGTAAGTAAGAGGGTGGATTTAATGAAACTGAAAGCAAATACCGAGGCATTCAAGTTGGAATTAAAAAATCGCTTTTCTGCACTGGAAGGACTTATTGAAGAAATTGATATCTCAGAAGCAAATGAAAACATTGTTAAGACAATAGTTGAAACTGCTGGGGAAATTGGTGGTGTAACCTGTAAAAAGCACAATAGCAAATTATCTGAGAAGACGAAACAGCTCATGAAAAGGCGAAGAGATATGAAGGTGGACAATCGAAATACCAGTTCCAGGATTGAGTACATAGAACTTTGTAAAACTCTGCGCAAAAGCATGAAAGAAGACATAAGAAAATTCAACTGTGAGCTAGTAAGGAAAGCCATTGAAAATAACAAGAGCCTTAGGGTTGTTAAAGGAAGTTTATCTGTTGGGAAGAAACACATCATTGCATTAAAAGGAGAGGATGGCACCGTAACAAGAAATAGGGAAGAAATACTTAGAAGAGTTGAAGAATTCTACAAAAATCTATACGAAAGTAACAGTGAATTAAACGAAGACATTGAAATAGTCGAAGGAATAGCTCCTAAAATCTTAAAAGAAGAAGTTTCATTTGCAATAAAAAGTATGAAGAAAGGAAGAGCCCCTGGCGATGATGGCATTACATTAGATATCTTAAAAGAAGCTGGAGAACATGTAGAAGACATACTTGCAAAATTCTTTACCAAATGTCTTAACAGCGGTAACATACCAAACCAATGGGATTCTGCAACAGTAATTCTTTTGCATAAAAAAGGTGATAAAGAGGATTTAAAAAATTACCGACCAATTAGCTTGTTACCTGCTATTTATAAAATCTTCACAAAAGTTCTAACACATCGCCTGCAGAAAAAATTAGATGCAGCTCAACCAAGAGAACAAGCTGGATTTCGAAGTGGATTCAGTACAGTGGACCATATTCAAGTATTAAGAGAATTAATTGAAAGAACACATGAATATGAACTTCCATTGTGTGTTGCATTTATTGACTATGAGAAGGCCTTTGACTCTATTAAAACATCAGCAGTCATCAACTCTTTAAGATCAACAGACATTGAGGATGTGTACATTGACATGGTGAAACGTGTGTATAAAAATGCAAGTGCAAAATTTCGGTTACATAAAGATACCAAAACTATCAAACTTGGCAAAGGGGTGAGGCAGGGAGATACCATTTCTCCAAAACTTTTTACTTCTGCTTTACAGATGATTTTTCAGCTGATAAATTGGAATAACAAGGGAATAAAAATAAATGGTGAATATTTAAATCATCTGCGGTTTGCTGATGACATTGTTATTTTTTCAACGGACCCATTAGAACTCCAAGACATGGTACAAGAGCTCTCAACTAGAAGTGAAGAAGTTGGACTCAAGATGAACCTACAAAAAACTAAGATCATGTTCAATAATTTTGTAGAGGAAACAAAAATACAAGTTGACAACACTGAGCTAGAAATTGCTGATTCATATATTTACCTTGGCCAGCTGATTTCAATGGATGGCAACATTATGAAAGAACTCAACAGACGTATTAAACTTGGCTGGAGTGCATTTGGAAGAAACAGTTTTATCCTGAAGGGGAAATTGCCTTTATGTCTAAAAAGAAAAGTCTTCAACCAGTGTGTATTGCCAGTCCTCTCTTATGGATCAGAGACATGGAGTCTAACAGTTGGAGCAATACGAAAGTTACAGACAACGCAAAGGAGCATGGAGAGGTGCATGCTTGGAATAACTAGGAGAGATCGAAAAAGAAACACTTGGGTGAGAGAGCAAACTAGAGTAGAGGACATCATTGTTAAAGTAAAAGGGCTGAAATGGCGATGGGCTGGGCATATTGCAAGAAGAACTGATCAACGATGGACAACAGAAATTCTGAACTGGATTCCAAGAGACCACCGAAGACCTAGAAAACGTCCTCAAACTAGATGGGTGGATGAAATAAGAAAACAGGTTGGGGTGACGTGGAAACGAATGGCCCAGGATAGACTTGTGTGGAAAGCATTTGGAGAGACCTTCATCCAGCAGTGGATAGATAATGGTTGAATATGATGATGATGATGATGATATATACACACACACACACACACACGTGTGTGTGTGTGTGTGTGTTAGAATTAGCAGTCGAGATGATGTTTGGAACAGAGTCGTAGTCAGGCCTGGGCTATAGGCGGCTGAGCCCCCCCTGGAAATGTAGTCAGCCCCCCTGAAAAATATTTTTTTCTCAAAATCAAATATTGTAGAATTTTATTTTAAATTTTTTATTTTGTACGAAATTGTACATAACAATGGGAATTGTTCTTTGACGTTAAAAATGTATTCAAAATAGCTTTCTACGGTAGATCTTGTGTATGTAATTTTTTTTACATAGGTTTGAGTCTTCGTGTGCTGTTTAATGATGGTAGGGCAAATTATAAAGGTATACTAAAATTTATTTCTTAATGCAAAATTTACGTTAAGAAATTTATTTATTAACGTTAAATGTAAGTCGCATATATTTAGTATTATTAAATACATTAATAAAATTCATCAAAAAGTTAACGAATTTTAAGCTCCTTGTAACTTTTAACCCTTTGACTGGCCGAAGCGTATATATATACACTTTTCCAAAGTGCTCGACTGGAACACATTCTTTTGCGGTGTCCGGCCTACGGCTACCTCAGGGAGGAGCTCCTTCTCGCCCGCCGCCGTTTAGGCCTCGCCTCGCCACCAGGTCTGTCCGACCTCCTGGATCCCACCGGATCCCCCCGCCTTCGCGCTGCCTCCGTGGCTGTGCTAAACACCTTCCTTTCCGGTCTTGGCCGGTTCCTGTAGGTTACTCGGCTGGCCCATGGGGGTGTCTCCGGTCCTGCTGCCTGGGCCGTGGCCGTTCCCCGTGACGGTTCCAACGGCTGCTGGTTTCGGTGTGCGTTGAATGACGACTTTACGTGAACGTGCATCTATGAATGCCGTGTTGATCGGCAATCCATCCCCTCCCCGCAAAGAACACACAAAGTGCTCGAAGAACGGCCGAAGCGTATATATACGCTTTTCCAAAGTGCTCGAAGAACGGCCGAAGCGTATATATATACGCGTCTAGCGGAATGCTCGAAAACTGGCCGAAGCGTATATATACGCCCAAGGGGTAGGCTCTTGATACTGGCCGAGACGTATATATACGCTTTGCTTTCCCCCTCCTGCTGCACAATGGAATCTCTATGTGGCCGCTGCCTGCGGTTTGGACTCCACATGATGCCTTTAGTCCAAACGTCCACCAACTCAAGTCGGATTCAGAAACTTTTCACGTGGGGCGATTTGTTTCTGATTCCTATTTTTCGCTAAGTGTCCGGTACTCCTTCATTTTGTTTTCCATGATATAATGGTATATAGGCCGGGCTCAAGGGGAGGACGATCACCCCAATCGCCCCGACCCCAGCCTGGATCCGCCATAAACCATAAAGCGGGGTTGGAGCTAATTGTATGGGGTAGGCAAATCTAAAGTTAAATTCGAAATTCTCAAGTTTTGTAGTGAAAATAAATGATTAGAGGTTTATCAGAAGCCACTGGCGTAGGCAGCGGGGTGTTGATGGGGCTTGCAACCCACCCCATTGCAACGAAATTTTGTACATTTAAAATAGTAATCTGTGAGTTGTAGCTCTGTAACCTCCCCCCATTGATTGAGCCTATAACCCCCACTTACGAACTTTCTGCGTAAGCTTATGTCAGAAGCATATATTATTCTGGTGAACAAAAGTATATTCATAAAATTATTTTTAAATATTTGTAGTGTATTATTGATTTACACCAAAACTATCGAGAAATAAAAAAGTAGATGCTGAACGAAATATCATATATAACGAAAATGTAAAACAAATTATAAAAAAGATTTCTTTTAATTTTAAGAATAAAAACAATGACTCTTATTATCGTGAAATTTAAGGTTTATTTATTTTTTACTGAGTTACAGAATAAACATAGTTTTACCGAATACAGTTTATCTTATCATAATGGTCTATAATAAAATTTAACTTCGTATTCAAATCCACTTAGTTAAAAAAAAACTAACGTTTACCCATTTGCATAATATAAATCTTTTCTGGAAAGAGTATGTGTTATTTAGTAGTTGCCCTATCATGACACTACTTTTGTTTC
>QLNU02015360.1:152965822-152989586 GCA_006491805.2 Dysdera silvatica | reverse complement strand
AAAACGTCCTGCAAAAAAAACAATGTAAAAATGTGATGCTTTTTTTTAATTGACCTCCATAAAAACATTTTCAACATTAATAAACACCTAAAGGACCAATATTCAATATCCATTATGATTAGCTAGTTTGTTGTAACAAAATAAAAATTATTTTTAAATCCAATTTAATTATGAAAAATTCTAACAATAAGTTACTTTCCTCATGAGCTGACTTACAAAAATGATATTAAAATGTGCACAAATAGTTTTTATCAAAATGAATTTCAGAATGGCCCCGACGATAACAAATACTTAACACACAAAATGCAGTGCTTGGTTATAACTCTTCCAGCTGGAAAAAAAAAAATAACAAGTAAATTTCATAGACAAAGTACTATAGTTGGCATTTATATAAACATTTGTGAATTTCATCATCTTAATGAGTGAATTTATAAGGTAATGCACAAATTTTCAAAGTTATCAAAAATTCATAAACAATATTAAAAAACCTTGTTTGTTCTTTATGGCATAAAAAGACAGCTAAGACTGTACTATACCCAGACCTACAATTGGATCAGAACTCCTGTCTTCTATAGAATGAAACCTCAGACCACAGGATGTAGAAAAATAGCACAAATTCTACTGCACTATTGGGAGTCAAATCTGGGATTTCCATATGATAGAGTACTTATCACTAGGCTACTATGGGACAATATAAGAAGCAATCACATTTATGTGTTTAAAAGGAAACAAGCCAAAATTATTATATACGTTATTTACAGAGGATACTTCATATTTTCGGACAGTGAAATGCCTTTATTTTAGGTGACTATTTTTTTTATACTGGATATGTGTGATGCATTCAATATGCCCTCCCTTCATCCTGCTAACGATTTGCAGTTGCTTCCAATCAGTATAATCCTTATTAATCTGGTCTTGGATAGTCTCTGACCATATCTGCCAAGCAATTTTCTAAACGCCATCTAATATTTTCGACCGCCTGCGTGAAAGTCTGCTTCAAAAAACTGAAACCAAAAAAGTCTGTTGGACTGGCATTGGGACTTTTGATTGAAATGCCCTTCATGGCTATATAGTTTATTCCAAGTTCTAATCTTTTTTCCACGATACATTGTATTGCTTTCTGACAGATATGAGAACTCGTTTCATCGTGATGGAAGTAACTTTGTCGAGCTCGCCAGGATAGAACTGTGGACGGTATTGATTAAATAATGGTCCCAAGACACGAGAAGTATAATAATCAGCTTTTATTTTCATATTTGCTGGAACTCAGAGAAGGGGAACAGTGCCGTGGCCTGTTATTACTCTGATAGCATGTATCCTTTCTCAATACTTTTCAACTTTTTCAAACACCAAGTTGCTGGAATTTTTTTTCCCTTCTTAACGTAGCAAATGTGCCTGTCTTTATTGCAGTTGTGCAGATAGAGAAGAGCTATGCCCAGTGTCACCACATATCCAATCCCGTCCTTTGCTAATCGCTTCTCATACAGATTTCGACGATTGGTAAGCCTGTTTTGTTTGTGCTTATCTGTAAGCAGATGAACTTTAGCTTTTCTCTTTTAACCATACTCAAATCCTGGTGTAATAATTTATGCACAGTTCCAGACTAATGTCTAGTGACTACTGTGTAATGTGATAGGACAGTAGGTCTTTGCAAGAGACCACCTTTGGCACTTCGTTCAAAACCTCCTGCGTTTGCTTTGTAGGTGGCCTACAAAAGCACTGCACTTGCTCGTCATTACTGATACCATTTCAATGAATCCATTTTCCATTCAAAACGTCACTGATTGCAGACTTACCTACATACAAATCTTCCTTCAACTCTTCTGTAATTTTACGAGTTAAAAATCAAAGTCTGGAAAGGGTCTTAATATGTGCCTCTATTTCCAACGACAAAAACTTCAGCATGTTTACGTGCAACACTACCTTCACATACGTTATTGCACAGCGCATGACCTGTCATTAACTCTGCACATGTCTGATATTTGATATTTATACAAATAAACATATTTCACACACCTAATTCAAATGGACTGTCCGAAAACAATGTGAGTACCCACTGTATTAAACATAGTTAGCATACAACTCGCCAATTTCATTGATTTTTTTTTTTAGAACGAACTACTACTCAAAAAGCTATCAAAGTTTACATACATGACTGTCCTCAACAGAGAGATAGCAAACTGTATGTATATGGGGAAAATGGAGGAATCAAAAAAATTATGATGGAATAATAAATGTTTTTAGGAATATTTTGAGGACTTGGAAGAGCAGTTAGGGGAATAGGACATTAAAAAGTGAACTGAATGAATGAAAGCAGAAAATGCGAGAACAAATGAGATAAAGAATGAAAATGAAGATTTGAGTAAAAAAAAATGAAATCTCGAAGGGGAAAACAAAGACTGGTGATTTTATTGAATTTGAGCAATATAGTAAAGAAAACATAGAAATTATGGGTCTTTCTTACAGAGAAGGGGAGGATTGTGAAGAAACGACAGCTAAACTTTGCAAAATACTCAATGTGAGTATTGACACAAATCAAATATGCACACAGGATGAAGAATAGAAACAAATGCAAATAATTAGTAGCGAGATTCAAGAGAGAGAGAGAGGGGAAATTTAAGTATTAAAAAGAAAGGAGTGTACCTAACTGAGAGTAAAGGACTTTATAGAAGAGAGAGAAGAAAAAGTATTCATAAACAAATAGCTTTGTCCATTTAGGAGAAGACTATTTATGAGGGGAGGAGGGGAGAAGAGAAAAATAATTGGAGATTCCTTTAGACAATGATTAGAAAGATAAAGGTGGGAAGGGAAGAAAATAGTGAAATAATAATAAACAACTATATAAATAAAAAAAAATGATTAACTGTAAGAAATGAAATTTAGGACCATTGATTTTTTCAAGCAGTGCTTGACGAGCATAGGTGTAGAGTTATATGGTCTTGAACCAAAGCCTCCCCCAATGTCCTGGTAATTTGAATAAATTGGAATTTTGAATGGTCTCCAATGTATAAATGCATATACTGGCAGCTGCTCTCCCCACCCCCTCCAATAATACGGAAAACTCTACATTGCTGCACATATGCCAAGTAGGTACTAATCTAATGCCCCGCCATTTTGGAATCCCACAGGGACCTTGAAGGAGCCTTGTGTTATTAAAATTTAAGTGTTATTTTAATCCTGTTTATTTACAAATGTCTGAGAAATTTTTATCACTGCTAAACCTAAATATTAAAGATAGTGAACTTAAAAAGTGATTTATTAATTGAATATCACGAGGGTCATATTCTTTAGGAGTCCATTCTATTTTTTCAGCGTGGGGCCCACAAAACTCTTAAACCGGCACTGTTCGGAAGTCATTAGTATAATATAATAAATATTATTTATTATGGTTGGTTGAGTTTTTTTTTTATTATACAGGGTGTTTGGAAAATATCTGGCAAAACTTTAAGGGGTGGTAGGGGACACCAAATAAGGCATATTTGCCCATATCCCCGTGTCCGCAAAGGGGCCGGTTTGGCTGTAGAGCGTAACTACTGTTTACGTCCATCACGTTGCTACGTAGCCAATTGCATGAATTAAATGCAATTTTTGATACATAATTTAAGTGAATGAGCTAATAATACAGCAGAGACAAAGAAATCCGGAATTCCGTTTTCTGATTTTGATCTGTGTTACTGTTTAGTGAAAATAAGCCTAAAAATGCCTTTTTTAACACACTGGAAAAGAGTTGGGAACTGCCAAGTATGTGTAACAGGTGAAAAACATCAAAATAAACATTTTTTGTTCAGTGAATTTTTTTCCAAAAATTAGCCGTTCGGGCACTACAGTGAATTTACTGTTTGTGCTCACCACATTCAAGGTTTCACAAATGGCTACAATGCACCATTTTAAGAATTTTTCAATTTATTTAATGTCAACAGACATTGGGCTCTCTCCGGTGATTTTTTATAATCAGTTAAAATCAGATAGAATTTCACTGTTAGAATTTGCTTTTAGGTAATTTATTAAAATACTTTCTATAATTCCAGTGAATTAAAATAAATGCCTGTCCCCACTTTGTTTACATAAGGTTTCGGTTCTATAATTTTTGGTATAGGTTTTTGAAATAAGAATGCAACGTGTGATGCAAATTATAATACTTATTTACATTTTTATTGTAATATTGAGCACTTATTAGTAAGTTTGTTATAATATTAAACCTCACTTATTTATAAATAGATAATTAAATGTGATAGTTTGTTGTAATTATTAAGTTTTAATAAGCTGTTAATAGATATTTTGGTGGTATTATAAAGTATTTTGTTATATTTTTATTACTAATATTTTTTTTATTCTGCAAGCAAATAGTGTGTAATAAATAGGTTGGTTAGCTGTATTTTTATGGTGCAAGGAAAACAAGGGTCATTCTGTGTCAAACGAGGTGAGAGCATACATATGGTAGATAAATAAAACACAATACTGTCACAGTTAGAAAGTAACTATGACACCTAACAGTGACAGTATTGTGTTTTATTTATCTAATATTTTTGCGCAGTGTATCACATCAATCGCAAGCGTACATATGGTTTCAGTGTAATAAGAAGTGAATTTGATAAACTACATTTATTACAAATAATGCATTCATTGCAATTTAAAAATGTCAGAAGAGCCATGGAGAGCCTAGAAGGGGGTCCCCAATGAAAAAAGTTTGAGCCACTGGTTTAAATAATTAAATATTTATATGTGATTACGTGTATTTTATATCCTCTACTTGCAATGTGTCATACATCCAAGTATTGCAATTCTGTCAGGGCAGTTATCACTTTGTGACTATGTGCTAGTTTTATTATTTTCTGTATCTTACATAAGCATGGTTCGGACTGCTCCCCCCTCTCATTGTTAGAAAAAATAAGCAAATCTCAAACCCCCTCCCCTGAAGATGTTTATGTAATACTTGAACAGTCCCTTAGTTTAAACCATATTTCTATAAAAGATAAAAGTTCCAATTTCCTAGCTTTAAACAAAACAATACAGAGTTTCACCAGGAGATTCCATAACAAACAGTTATTTTGACACTGGCGTAAGGTTTAAAAACCTGATGTTTCAGAAGTCAACTACTCCCATTGTTAAGGGAAGGCAAAATGCTGCCTCCGTTTGACAAAGGGAATAGTTAACTTCTCAAACATTGTGTTTTTAAACCTTACGCCAGTGTCGAAATAACTGTTGTTTTGTAGTTTTTGATAATTTGTATATATTACTTGAAAGAAAAATGTCTTCTTGTACTTATGGAGTTTAAAATTTAAACAATTTCATTTTCAGTTGATTAATTTATGGGAATAAAATATATACCAAATCCTTTTCATCGTCATCCATCCTCTCGGCACTTTCTTCGGGCAAGTGAGCACTAAATTCTGAAGCCTCTTGAAAAGAAACAGTACTTGGAAAACCTTCAACACTTGTTATAAGACCTAGTTTTTCTAAAATTTAAATATTAAAAGTGTTAAAACAACTGAGAGGAAAGACCAAGAATTATAGAGTGAAATTTATATATAATAATACTGCCTATAATAGTATTTACTCTGATGATAATTTATTTCAAGTGAATACTTATATAATGATAATTTTGCTCTTTTCAAACGATATGTTGTGGTCAAAACTTTTAAAGCAACACGGTCTTTGAAAATTCATTAATGCTTAAGAATATTATATATATACATCAGAGCATCTTCACAATTGTGTTTCAAACCCACCTAACTTTTCCAGACTAGTAACAACAAATTTCTAGATGTGGTATTTTCACAAACCATAGATACACAGTAAATTTTTCTGAATAAGCTTTTTTTTTTAATTAGCTTTCTGCCAGCAGAAACTAGTTTTTGCTCTGCCAGTGGTAAAAACAGGTTATAACCAACTTTAACTGGCAGAAACTAATAAAAGTATTTAAAACAATATTGTATCATATAGTAAATGAAAGATTACAAATATATATATATTATGACAATAGTTTAGCATATTATACAGGTTTATATCATTTCAACAATTAAAATATACTCAAGAGTAAATTAAATGTTTGTTACAAAAAAACATCTTTCGAAGGCCATATTTTTTAACTTATTATGCCTATTTCGCCTTATTTATCTTCCCTACCTCATTAGACCTTTGGCTATAAAATAAAAAATAGCAACATTGACAGACTGGCAGTAAGAAAAAGCCTTAGATGTTTATGACCAATTGGACAAGCTGTATTACAGCCAACTAACCACATTTTTTAACACTGTTAACACTGTTGTAAAGCATATGGTATCTGTTCAGAAATATTTGAGAAATCGGTACAGACACTGTGCTTGGCTAAAGGAATACATAAATACTGTGAAGCCACAAATACCAGGCAATATAAGGTGGAAAAGTTAGGTAGATTGCTTGGAATTATTCATAAAGAATCATCCATGTTACTTGCAGATCATGAAAATGATATGGATGATAAAGGAACTTTTCAGGTCATAAATAATCAGATGATTAATAAAGATGTAAAAAGACTTGTTGCGGCTCTTAAAACTTATTGCTGTTGCCCAGTACAAGATTCAAAAAGATGACTTTCTTCTTACAGATGCTTGTGAAATTTGGTTAACCCTAATTGGTGATAATAATCTCATGGAAATGAATCAAAAAAGGGTAAAAAGTAAACTTTATCAGGCAATAACTCAACATCATATATGCCAGTTTATATGCTTAGTACATGTGATCTAAATTGTCACATGAGCAGGAAGAAAATACTAGGAAATTCCTTAATGTCACTAACCCAAATTTTGTACTTCACATTAAAGCTTTTCGAGCAAATTCAGCTCCTTTTCCTGAAACACACTACTCCAATAAAATCTTAGAAAATGTCCAGACTTCTATGTGGTGGTATAGTTTAAAGAAAACAACTATTGATGAAGAGTTTGTAACTCTTATTTATGTAGTGATGATATTGCCTGAAGCATGGGTTCCAATCATTCTTCGAATGCACATTTATGTCCAAAGATCTTTTTTATACAAGAAATTTTATTTCTAATAAAAATAACTTTGTCACATTTACAAAGAAGGTGCAAAAGCATAATTAATAATCACAATGCTGAAATCATTTATAGAAAGGGTGTGAGTGTTTTACATAAATAATCATCCATATACAGGGTCTTTCAAATTAAACGCTCCCTGTTTAGAGGGGTGTATAGGAAGAAATAATGGACGGATTTATATGAAATTTTGCACACAGATATTTCTTGATATGCGCTCGCGAGTTATATAAAAAAAAGTAATATACGTCTCACGGTTACGGTTATAGTTACTGAATTTTGAAATTATCAAATAGCAATACCCTGATTTTTCAACGGCATAATGACAGGCACCATCAGAAACCGTAAATACCGTTGGAATTTTATTTTTAGACCTAAGACTGACAAAGTTATGTAACGTTATTTCAAAGATAAATTGCGAGAAAGCAAAAGTACCGTTAACTGGAAATGTCTTTCAATCACCAGTGCTACAACTGTTCGATGTGTCCTCCATTCTGGCCAATGATAGTTTACATTCGAAAAATAGTGTTTTCCACAACCGAGTGCACCATTTCAATCGGATTGCCTAGCACATGACGTCGAATGCTGCCCTTCAGATTGGTTAGAGTTACAGACGGTTTGCGATTTACACGGTCTTTCAAATAACCCCCACAACCAGAAGTCACAAGGAGTGAGGTTGGGAGATCGATGTGGCCATTGTGTATGAAAACATCGGCTGATCACTTGTTCGTCAGTAAAGTGCTGTCTCAGCAATATGAGGTGGCGCACCATATTGTGTAAATATGGTTTCATAGAGACACTCTCTTTGTTGCAGCTGTGGTATGACGAAATGTTCCAACATGTCATGGCACCTCTGTCCAGTAACTGAACAGGTGCGGATACCAGTCGGTATTTCCTCTTCAAAAAAATGTGGACCAATAAGAAAAGTAGCTGTAAATGCACACCATACTATCACTTTCGGAGTATGCAACGGTTCTCGTTGAACAACATGAGTATTTGTTGCAGACCAAATGCAGCAGTTGTGCACATAAACTTGCTCATATAAAAAGAAATGTGCCTCATCACTTCAAAGAATGTTCCATGGCCACGTTATCTCCTCCTGCATTCAGTCCAGGAACTGACGTGCGAAACTGACACGCATTTCTGCGTCACCAGGTCTTAGCTGCTATAGCATGTGAAGCTTGTAAGGATAGTACCGCAACACATTACACAGCACTCTCCATGTGGTAGTAGCCGACATGTCCACTTCACGGGCAATTACTGACATACTAGCATTACTATGTGCACATTGGCTTGGTAAATCCACAAGTGCAGTAGCCATCTTTCCAAGATGAGCAGAGTCCACTCGTTTTCCAACACGGCCTGGTTGAACACCGAGATTTCCTGTTACTTCGAATTTTGCCATCATTCTGCATAGAAAGAAACAGCCATAGGTCCACGCCTTTGGCGTTTCTGATGCAGGAATTCCTTGATTGTTACAGCTGCATTATTTCTGTTCTGGTAACATAGCTTCACCAATAGCGCCTTTTGCTGTCAAGTTGTTGGCATAGCTACCATTACTTCAAGCAAACATTTATGCTTTTTAGTGGCTGCTGTGCTTTTATAGTACCTGCTATAAGAGAGTTACAGTAGTAACCATTTTGCAAATCACAAACCTGTTATTGCCCACAGCCATCTATCGACAACTACTGTAAACAATAAGTATTTTGTATAGGAAATTAATGCGTATGCTACACCTTTCGTCAACAATTCTCTGCCTTCCGAACTGTGATACCTCTGATAATTTTGGTTTCATACATCTATATTGCATACTGATAAACATCGACTTCGCTAATTCCGTGGCTGTAGTAGCCATTTCATTAACTAAGTACTTCGTGTCTTGATGAATAAGAAAAGCTTCAAATTTAAATTTGCCGGAGGAGGTGGTTTGAAGATTAATCTGACGATCAAAATGAAATCTGTGGTCTAAAAACCAATGATGAGACACTATGGATGACTTAGTCACTTCAAAGTTACTTTCTCTTCCACCGATAAAACTGGCATTTCAATGCTCAGAAACTCAATTCCCAATCACAATGCATGGGGTATTTACAGAATCCCATACGCATGTCCTACATCACATATTGGCCATACTATACATTTTGCTTCAGGATTAAGGAACACTAGGCGCATGTTAAAAAACTGGAATTGTCCAAACCATGCATAGCATTTCATTTTTGGTCTTTAGACCACACATTTAATTTTGATCAAGCTAAATTACTTTTCAAGCCTCCTTCTCTAGCAGATTTAAATTTCTTTAAAGCTTTTCTCATTCATCAAAACATGGAGCACTTGGTTAATGATACAAATACAATAGCCAATGTTGGTTGGTTGCATTTTTATGGCACAAGGACAGCAAGGGTCATTCTGCACCAAACAAGGTGTGACCGCACATTCAATTAATGGCCAATGTTCATCTGGGGTGATCAGGTTTCCTCCACATCAATTTTCTTCCTAATTTTTGCGTTTTTATTCTCAATTTTCATCCATCTCTCTTTCATGTAGTTTACCTTAATTTCTATTCTGTTATCTGCCACGAGAAAACGTCAACTCACAGACAACCCGCCCATAACCTAAATGTGTCATACAAACTTCCATGCTTACTGTTATAAACGCTTCTCTGTAAGATGGTGGAAAGTCAAAAAATTTTATAGCTATATTACATTACTACAACTCTGCCAGATGTGTTTTTTTAGTATATTATTTATTAAGTGCATTGTACAGTGAATATCTCCAATTTCATATAAAGCTTTACAAAAATTATGTTTAGAATAGGAAAATGAAGATAAATTTACTTATTTAATGCAAAATTATTTTAATTAAGGTTCAAAGTATGGTTTGCAAACAAGTAATATGTAAGAATTTGATAAATTGCAATTCTTCAAAGTTTTCTACAGATTAGGAAAATGAAACATAACTTCACTTTCCAGGACATGCACGCAAGATCACTACTATTAAATTATTTTATTAAACGAGGACAGCAAAGATTATGTTGCACCAAGTTCCATAGTAACATCAAAATATTAGTAGAAAAATATTTATTCAAATTGCATGTCAGATTAACACATTACATCAGTTACATAACTGTTTATACAGTGCAAGGACAGCACAAGTCATGCTACACTGAGACGTGCAATTTTCCATGAAATCAATTACTTGGTTAGTTGGTTGTATTTTTATGGAGCAAGGACATCAAGGGTCATTCTACACCATGTGAAATCAATTACATCTCCTGCTAAAGGAACCAAACCCTGAACTACAGTGGGGAAATGAAGGGGGGGGCCATGCATTCCATGATACCATTAAGTGTTGAGCGCAGGTTATGGCATGTGACTAGTTAGCTGGTGTTCTTTTTTGAGCATTGTTGGGCAACCAAGGTTAATAAAAGGTAGGTGAATATGTTACACCAATGTCGCATCGCTAATTAGAAAAATTTTTTTTTTTTAAACGATGCTAGTTTTTAAAATGCATTTTTATCTACAAATGTTCATTTAATATGTGCTCAATTATTGAACAGAAACATACCATCAATTATTTTCATCCACAATGTTTTACTTCTCGAAATAAGTGTTCCTTTCAAACTTTTCATGAAGTCATTGAAGTAGGTAGGTTGTTCTCTCTAATGAATTAAAAAAAAAGTGCATTTACTTTATCAACAAACACTAACTGTATTTGCACTACATGCTTTTGTGAAACTGAATACATGTTCTTACAATATTGTAAAGCGAAGATTGTACATTCAAATTTCACCGAATATAAATGTACTCTGATTTTTCCCAGTAAAAATTCACAATTCTTTAATAAAATGTATTAACGAAAAATACACTGAGAGAAAATTTAACATCTATCCATATCCTTAGATTTACTAGAATATAGGAGGGAATTCAGTTATTAACTAACGTTCATTACATGAATAGTCTTCAAAATATTTTCCACAAAACAATTTTATAATTTTTTAGATAAAAATGGAATGAAATATTACAAAAGCATAATAAAAACATTTCTGATAAAAAGTACATACCTTAATTGAAGCAGTTCTAAAAGCTGAAAGACAGGATAAAATTTTATCTTCCTGCATATTTATCATTGCATCACTGAGAAGTCTCATTACTGTTTTTCCAAGTTGTTTACAAACTAATAAAGAAAACAATAATTTGTAAAATTGAAGATAAAAGAGTGGACTATACAGCTGAAGAGTAAACACAGAAAATTAATATTAAAAAAAAAATAGCATTGCCCATCATAAAACTTCTTTCCATTCAAATTATGTAACGCAACATTAGAAAAGATATCTGCAATATTTCAAGCTATTTTTTGTTAGTGCTTTACAAATAATCGTAAAATTGCATCAATTACCCTGATTACTACAGTAAAACCTCCCAACAACGATATAACGATAAATCCCTCTACAACGATAATTTTTCTCAGTCCGTATAATAGTGTTGTAGAGAGGTTTTACTGTATAATGAACCCTCCCTATAACAATAACTCTCTCTATAAGGATAATTTTTCTCGGTCCGTATAATATTGTTATAGAGAGGTGTTACTGTATATAAAGTTTACTTTTTTTACTATGTGTCTGTTACCTTTTTCCTTTCCCATGTTTTAAAATACACTGCTTACTAATAACTTGATCTTATAGAAAACAATCGCTACTTAAAAATAACTAAGGATTTTTAGGGGGAAGGGTTAGATCCTGCATTCAATTTTATATGTCATTTTGCTAAATTACATTTCTATTTTCTGGTTACGCTTTTATAGAAGAGATTATATTTAAAGTATTTAAATTTTTATATTTAAATTTATTTAATTTTTATATTTAAATTTATTTAAATTTTTTATATTTAAATTTATTTAAATTTTTATATTTAAATTTATTAAATTTTTTATATTTAAATTTATTTAAATTTTTAGAGACACTTATTTAAATTTCTTTATATTTAAATTTATTTAAATCTTTTGTATTTAAATTTATTTAAATTTTTTATATTTAAATATTTATTTAAGTGCTTTTATCTTCAGATAGTATTTTAAATTTTTAATAACGAAGGTTTTGGGAAATGTTTAATAAATTTTAGTACTTCCACACCCCTTGCATCAAAAATTTTCAAAAATGGAGATGTTTAAAAATTTTCAAGTCCAGTTTGCCATATTCTAAATTTAAGCCTTGAATTAAATGTGAGAATTCTATACACAAACTTACTTTCTTCAAACCATTCTGTATCAGTATGAAGATTAATCAAACGTTGAAAATCTTCAACAGGACTGACTGTACCAACCTGTTTTGAAACATTAAAATATATTCCATAATCAGAATGGATAATAAAATAATGTATGCAAGTATTAAAAATCATGTTTTACACGCTTACTGTTAAACAATGGATACCCCCAATCATAAAACATACACTTTTGTGTATATATACCTCAGGACAACTTTAAAGTGCTTATCAAATCAATCAGGGTTCCCACTCACCATAGAGGAAAAAATTCCCTAAATGTCTACAAGTAAAACTTTGAATTGAACTTCAGCTTTGAGGAACATGTTCGCATGAAATTTAGCAATTCAGAACAGGTTAGGAAGATTTCCCCCCGACCTTTCCAGGTTTGACCAATAAATTATGTTTTTTCCTAACTTTTAGGAGTGATTTTAAATTCCTTAACAATTCCAGGTTCTGAGGGAGCCCTGCCAATGCACACAGGGTTGTTAAATGTATCATCAATTCTATAGCAATCCTACTACTACCCACCTAATTAAACCACCACCACCACCACCACACACATTATATACGGGGGGTGGGGGGACGATTGATGCACTATAGCATTTAAAATACATGGAATAGAAGGAAAGGACTCAATATTTGAAAAATGGTGTGTCCTAAGGACCCGCTATTTAGTAAGGGAAAAAAAGTGTTTTCTTTGAGACCCACATTTTTAAACATAGAGGGCCCTTGGGACCCAATTTTATGAGCACCTAGCGACACCTGATATATATAAATATTCCATAATCAGAATGATAATAAAATCATGTATGCAAGTATTAAAAAAAAAAGGCTATTTTACACTCACTGTTCAGGTAAGAATCAGGGTTGCCACTCACATTGAAGAAAAAAAAATTCCCTGACTTCTGCAGGTTTTTTCCCTGCTTTTTCCAGAAAAATTCATTGACCAACCACAAGCAATTTTCAACTGAGCTTCGCTTGCTGGAAAAATGGCTTCACATTCATGGGAAATTTAGCTATTTGAAACAGTATTTATGTAGGTTTTCCCTGACTTTTTCAAGTTTGACCAAAAAGCCCTTTTCCCAGATCTTTAGGGACAATTTCAAATTCCATGGCAATTCAAGGTTTTCTACATTGTAAGAGAACCCTGAAGAATGCATACCCCAATCATAAAACACACATATGTATAGACTTCACCCGTATAATATATACTCCAGGACTACATTCAATGTGTGTGTGTGTGTGTATATTATATATATCATATAGTGTTCAATTTAAAAGAGGACCCAGCATGAAAACAGTAATTGTATATCTATGAGAATATATAGAGTGATTTACAGTTATTTTGAGATGCTTATTGGTCTATTATGAAGTTGATGATCATACTTTTTCACGAACGAAGCATGGTTTTACTTACGTAGGTATGTCTAACGAAAATTACTACCAAACTATTTGTTACTATGATTTTTATAATTGGAAATTTCTTAATAGAGGAGATGTATAAAAAGTTTAATAAACACTGAAGTGCCAGAAAAACTGGTACAGGCGTGCGTATGCAAATAACGGAGCTTTGCAACCAATCAGCGTAACGCGATGCTGTCGGCAGCGCCTATATAAGACAAGAGATGTCTGGCAAAGCTGTTAGATCGGTTCTTGCCGCTACAATGGCAGGTTATCAAGATTTAAGTGATTTTGAACGTGGCGTTATAGTCGGCACAAGAGAGATGGGACATAGCATCTCCGAGATAGCGACAAAATTTGGATTTTCGCGTACGACCATTTCACGGGTATACCGTGAATATCAGGAATCCGGTAAAACATCAAATCTCCGACAGCGGTGCGGCCGGAAAAAGACCTTGAAAGAACGGGACATTCGACGACTGACGAGAATCGTTAAACGAGATAGACGTGCAACACTTCCTCAAATTGCCGCGGATTTCAATGCTGGGGCATCAACAAGTGTCAGCGTGCGAACTGTTCAACGAACCATCATTGATATGGGCTTTCGGAGCCGAAGGCCCACTCGTGTACCATTGTTGACTGCACGGCACAAAGCTTTACGCCTCGTCTGGGCATGCCAACACCGCCATTGGACTGTTGATGACTGGAAACACGTTGCCTGGTCTGACGAGTCTCGTTTCCAATTGCATCAGGCGGATGGACGTGTACGGGTATGGAGACAACCTCATGAATCCATGGACCCTACATGTCAACAGGGGACTGTTCAAGCTGGTGGAGCTTCTGTGATGGTATGGGGCGTGTGCAGTTGGCGTGATATGGGACCCCTGATACGTCTAGAGACAACTCTGACAGGTACGTAAGCATCATGTCCGATCACCTACACCCATTCATGTCCATTGTGCATTCCGACGGACTTGGACAATTTCAGCATGATAATGCGACACCCCACACATCGAGAGTTGCTACCGAGTGGCTCCAGGAACACTCTTCTGACTTTAGACACTTCCATTGGCCACCTAAATCGCCAGACATGAACATTATCGAGCATATCTGGGATGCCTTGCAACGTGCTGTTCAGAAGAGATCTCCAACACCTCGCACTCCTATGGATTTGTGGACTGCCCTGCAGGATTCCTGGTGTGAATTGTCTCCAGGATACCTTCAGACATTAGTCGAGTCCATGCCACGTCGTGTTGTGGCACTTCTGTGTGCATGCGTGGGGTTGGGGGCTGCACGATATTACGTAGGTGTGCCAATTTTTCTGGCACTTCAGTGTATGTATACATGTATAACCTCTTCTAAAATGAGTGATATACCCAATATATTGATATAAATAAATGAACGAACATTGCACTGCACAATAAAATTATAAACACAAATTAACCCAAACACGGTTATGTAAACTGGCAAGTCATTTTATAATTATTTCAGCAGGGAAACGTCCTACCTTCTTCAGAAAATTTTCCCAGATGATTAGTCTCGATGAAGGCAAGACATTTCCCTGCCGAAACAATTGTAAAATCAATATGCCAGCTTATGTAAGCTGGCATATTGATTTTACAATTGTTTCGGCAGGGAAATGTCTTGCCTTCATCGTGTGTTAATTTACGTTTTAATACCCAACATTGCTACATTATTCAAGAACTTTTTCTAATTAAAAGTATGTTTCTTCGGCTACACATAATGGACAAAAAAAAAAAACTAGTCAAAAAATTTAAGTTTAACAGTACACACATACCTAAGGTCAGAGATGCCAACTTTTACGGATTTTCCGTAGTTTGTACGGATTTTAACTCCACCTTACAGTTTTACGATCAATGCCAAGAAATCTACAGAAAACACAATTCAAGATCCTCACGTGCAATTTTTTACCGGCCCTTCACAAATTCATATTTATGGTTTTTTGGTAAAAGAAGAAAAAAAAAACTGCACTTTGCAGATAGCCCGAGCCTTCCACGTTAGGACGCGGCGTTTCCAACTTGTCCTTTCGTTTCTGTTATTGTTTACGTCTAGCTTTGTGTGTGAAAATTGCTTTGAAACTGGAGTAAAACAATGAACTGAAACACAGCTGTGATTGTGAAAAACTAGGGATGATTTTTTTCAATGCACGATATTGTCCTTGATGCGTCGCCTACCGGCAAAATAGTGAACTTTTTAAATGTACTGTAATTAATGACTGTTGGTCATTTTTTAGTATTTTTCCATCAAAATAGAGGAATTTTGCCCTGATACATTAGCTACTGGTGGAGTATGAGATTAGCGGTCATTAGTCATATTTTGCACCTATAAATTTCTATCCAAAGTACATATGTTTGAAGTGGAAAATGGGCAATTTTTGTTGACAGAAGTTAATTTACATATTTCAACACTTTTAGCTTCTCAAGAATCTGGAAGAGGTTTCAAAATTACAGAATAAGAAACAAAGAACTTAATATTTATGAAATTTTACTTTTTCAATGAAGCATGTGACTTTTCATCTTTATCATACTCATTCTCATTCATTTGATTAAACTATTTTTTACCTGCTATAAAACTCATGTGAAAACCAATTTTCCTGTACAAAATATAAAACTGTGGTGTTCACCTGCTACAAAACTGGTGCAAAAGTTTTTTCTACAAAATTCATGCAAAAGTTTTTTCCTTCTACAAAACTGATACCGCGAGCCATTTTTCCTGCTACAAAACTGATACAAAAGGTCATTTCTCCTGTTACGAACCTGATACAAATGGTATTGGTGAGAGTGTGATCATTTTGTACGTACATAAACATACGCAGTTGAGTCACATTATCAGGAATATTTTCATGTTGTTTCAAAGGAGGGAGAGGTGCATATATTGCTCTATAACAATGCACATGCTTTACTTATAAATTTTTTTTGCAGGAAATAAAAGGGTGCAGATTTACTGAAAACTGCTGAAAATTCTTGACTTTTTACGAAAAACTACGGAACGTTCTTGACTTTTTTTACGGATGACTACTTTCTCAGGTTGGCATCTCTGCCTAAAGTTTGTGTTTTATGGTACAAGGACATATAAAATCCTACTGCACAAAGACCTCCAGTTTTCTAAGAAATCTGAACCTCTGTTACTTAGAGAACCAAGCCCCAGACTATGATGGGCAGAAAAAGTCACATTCCACAGTACAATTGTGTAATTAAATCTGAGTTAACAATGTGACAGATGAACTTATTACCACTATTTTCACCATCATTGTTTTCATTTTATTTATCCAAAAAAAAAAAAATTGTAAAAATTTAACCAATTCTTATCATTTCTTGAATAATTACATGTTTTATACATATAACATCTATCTTTAGGTAACCATGTCATGATATACTGTGTGAATTCTGGAAGGCAAGTGATAATATACATTATGCTATAGTGAAATCAAATACTATGTAATAAATAAAATTTACTTCAGCAACTTTGTCATCAACAGTTTCAACAACCTTCTCTGAGCCATCACTTTTTGAACAGACTTTTTTAACTGCTTGTTCATCCCCAGAAGTTTTACTAAATATGACATAAAAAGAAAAACAACAAAAAATTCACAAATAATTACATAAAAAATATTATCAATAAATTACCAACAGATGTAACTTTGGGAATATGCCTTAAATATCATATGTATCGTTTAGAATATGGTTAGTGTAAGAGCATTTTTAAGAAACACTTTCGAATACTCAGAAAAGAGACTGCATTGCCTTTTAAATCAATGCAGGTCATAACTTTAATACAAAGATAAAACTTTTTTTCAAGGAAAATAGTTTTAATAAATTCTTAATTGAAACTTGATTACAGATTTCATATAAACTTAAATACAGAAAATTATAAAGGTATTTGAAATCTGAAGAATTTCCTTCTACTCTGCCTGTGAGTGTTTTCTCCGAAGCAATATTTTAAACCAGCAATTTTGAATCTTTCTCAACTCACAGCATACTGAACAAGTTACTAAACTGTCAAAAATCATCATTATATTTTTTATTAAATTTCTATTAGGATGTGTTTTTCATTCTTATCAGCCTTTTATGAAAATACATGGTACTCCTAAAACCATTTAACCTTGCTATTTTTTAATTCCTCAAACTTTCCTTGTATCTTTTTTACTCTCCCCCTATTCCTGTGACACATCTACAAACTGTGACATACTAATTGAAAATTGTCATTCTAACAATCCAATTCGAAAATATCCGTTGAAGAAAATAATTCCCTATTTTAAACAAAGCATCCTTAAGATAACAGCAAAAAATAGCGATGCCATATACATATTTTTATCCACTTTTACATAGAGAGTTTGCTCAGTTTTTATTTATCTTATGGATAAATATTGAAAAGTATTTGATGAGCTGAACTTATGTAAGTAAAATGGACAGCGACTGTACTGGAAAAGGACCTTATTTGCTGGTTCATCTCCTAACTCTTCGTTTATAAGTGTAGACCTTTACACTTTCCAAATGTAATTTGTGCAGTGCACATATAAACAAAGCAACGTACGCTTAAAACATGCTTTGCTACATCAGAGTTTGTACTATTTTTTAAGAGCAAAATTAGGGAGTTTTTAGTGGCCTAAAACAAAAAATTAAAGATGAATAAAACACCCAATTTAGCATTGAAAATGAAAGAAAGCAATGTAGCTATCAAAGTTTAAATATTCACATTTGTATTTATATTAACACTACAGAAAAATTCAATGTTTAATATAAATTTAAAAAATGCAACTTTTACATATTAATGTATAAAATTTTAATTAATAATTAGCTGTGAAATTGATTTTTGATATTATACATACATAAATGCAACATCAGCAGCAGTATAGGAAAAGAGGGGCTTTCATGCCCAAGCCTCACCATTGGCTATAAAAGCACATTTTGTTTAAGACTGAATCACATGATTGTCTTTGAAGTTATTTGTTTGATTTCCCCCCTCCCCCCTTATAATTTTTGAATTGCTATGCTACCGCACGACATATGGAGATTAAAAATTGGAACTAAAAAATGCCTAGCATGTTTCATTAAGTTCTTGCTTCGGTCCAGATAAACTAGCCTCAAATTAAAACAAAAAATTTTTGAACAGAAATATCTTAAGAGAAATTTAAGAAATTTTGAATTATGGTCACATTTTCTACTCTTTTGCCTTAATAAAATTTAAGCACTTTTTAAAGACCAAACAAATTTTTTCAAGGCCCTCCCTTAATGTTGTCACTCACGATATACATAAAACTTAAATGGAAATTATAAGCACAATATTGAAATTAGAGCATTAATTGTAACAACATTACAATGTTACAAATCACATTATATTTTTTCATTAGTTCAGTTATATTTTTAATCTGATTTTTATTTCTACCACACTTTCCTTTCAGTTTTCTCTAGCTGATCACCTAAATGAAGTAAAATTGAATTTTCAATTAAAAAGTTTTAGGTTTAAAGATTTAGTTAATATAAAATTTTGTAAATCAATTTCAAAAAGCAGATCAAGTTCAAAATGTAAATCACCTTCAAAATATAAATCAATTTCAAAAATTTCAAAATTTTTAAATTAATTATCATTTAAATTATATACTTTAAATATTTTTAATTTTAATATTTAATTTATTCAAATTACTTTATTTTAAAAATCCATGTTTACTTACAACTTCTTTTAAACATTGCAAGAAAATGGCGAAATATGAAGGAAGTAAGCCAAAGTCAAGGGGAGGGGGAAACTATGGAAATGGCAGCATTATACTACAGTTTCCACTCCTGTTCATGCTATGAATAGATGTACTGAAGTGGAAGCAGAGGTGTAATTCAACCATAGTAAAATCCCTTGCTATATATCCCTAGTGAATTTCCAAAAAGTGCTCAACTTCAAAGACAAAGGATTTGGGCTTGATTCAAAGACATTTTTTTTTTTTTTATGTTAGTAACAAACGGAAAAAGGAAAATAGAAGAGGTAGAATGATACCTTTGCGAGACAAATCCAGCTTGCAGGCAATATGTTCTGAACCATTGGATTAATTAACTAGCTCAGAAATCATGGAAATAAACAATCTTATTTTTCATGTGCACTTTGAAGGCAAACTCGCCCATTCCTGAGACATCAATAATTTTGATGCGCTTAGCCCTGTGACGACCTTTACCTGCCAGAAGCCACTTACATAAAAAGGTTAAACACTGGTAAAATAGCAATGAAAACGATCACTCAAGCTTTCGGACGCATCAGCAGCAGTCCTTCATCAGGAGTAATGACGATGTTATGTTTCTGTCTCTTTTTTATACTTGAAATTTCTGGAAAACCCTTCATCAGAGTAGTCCCGCAGAATGGAAAAACCCAATGAGAACCAATGGGAGGCCTCCAATAGAATCATGGAAGAACCCCAATAGGGACCAATGAGAAACCCACACTGCGGGTTACCTAATTTGGGGATGTCTCATACATTTCAGAGTAAGAGTTGTTTATAAGTTTCTGGAAGTGGTTGTGATGTATTAATGGCTTTCCCGTGTAGTTTGTAAGTTTCCCAAGATTCTAAGAAGATTTCATTCTCAGAAACTGTAGACCCAATAGTACATCTTTAAACAATACATCTCACACCCGCATATCTATTCCATATATTCACGGCATTTCCGAAACAATCTCTCGCATCCTTAAAGAGGCAAATATCAAAACATTCTATTCCCCTGTCACAACACTTCGCAAACAACTTACAAAAGTTAAAGACCCAGTTCCACCAGAAGATCTCACAGGCGCCATATACCAAATACCATGCAAAGACTGCAACAAACATTACATAGGACAAACAAAAAGAATGATCAAAACAAGAAAAAAAGAACACAAACAAGCACTCGCGAAAGGAGACATAGCCTCACGTCTGGCAGAACACGCTTTACAACACGGACACGAACCCGACTGGGACTCAACAAAAATACTACACCGTCACATCACAAACAAGAATAGTAGACTCTTCTTAGAATCTTGGGAAACTTACAAACTACACGGGAAAGCCATTAATACATCACAACCACTTCCAGAAACTTATAAACAACTCTTACTCTGAAATGTATGAGACACCTCCAAATTAGGTAGCCTGCAGTATGGGTTTCTCATTGGTCCCTATTGGGGTTCTTCCATGATTCTATTGGAGGCCTCCCATTGGTTCTCATTGGGTTTTCCCATTCTGCGGGACTACTCTGATGAAGGGTTTTTCCAGAAATTTCAAGTATAAAAAAGAGACAGAAACATAACATCGTCATTACTCCTGATGAAGGACTGCTGCTGATGCGTCCGAAAGCTTGAGTGATCTTTTTCATTGCTATTTTACCAGTGTTTAACCTTTTTATGTAATTTCCTCCCTGGTACCCTGTATTTTATTTCTATACCAGAAGCCATTCTTGGTAACCTTTTCTGTCAACCCATACCTTATTACACATCTACCAGAATTTTAGTAAACCATGGTAATAAATTATTTAAATAATAAATTGAAAAAAACTAACCGGAGGAATTTTTTTACTGAACACTACGAGGATTATACAAATCTATATATGAGCACATCACCCCAAATAATAACCAAATCCACAAAAGCTTCCCTGCAGTTGCCGATCTACCTGTCCTGGATATTGTATTGGACTAAATTATCACACCCTTTTCGACTGGTTCATTGAATTGAGAAAGAATTGAAACAAGGTCAGGGATGAAAGGAGATTTCTCAAGGTTCTTTTCTGGTCATGTTCGGTGAAAAAAGATTGATGTGATGAAAAATAGCGGACTTTTAAGAACCCGGGAGTAAAATTAAGGAGTTTCAAGGTACCTTAATTTTTATTTTCAAAATTAAAAAGTTCTTAATGACAGTACAAACCCTGTGTACATACAGAGCTAGCATAAATGATTCATCGGGCTTCAAACACCTTTTATTTACAAGTTTAAGATCTACAAAGATGGGTGATACATAGAAAAAATTATACGTCACCAAGTTTAGGTGGCACACGCTCACACACTAGGTGGCATGCTTATGATGGGCAATTTACAAGCTGGCAACAATGTAGGAGAGGAGTTTTTGTGTAAGAACATGCAAAGTGTTCATCAACTATGATAATCCAGCACACATTTGTGTGCCAATACGAAAAAGATGCACCTGATCACAAAAGCATTTTGCATTGTTATCGACAGTTCCGTGATACCGGTTATCTGTGTAAATGGAAAAGCACTGGGCGACCATGTGTCTCAGATGAAACTGTGGAGTGAGACAGAGCTATGTGCACAGTTCCCAAAAATCGCCATTTCGTGCAAGCTGTGGACTTGGAATTGCACAAAAAACCATGTGGAAGATTTTGTATTGGCGTTTGCATTTTAAACCTTACTGTATGCAACTGTTACAACACCCGACTCCAAGTCAGAATTTTGTACCTGCATGAAGGAAGCTATGGAAAAGAAAGAGTTTGCAGGGAAATTGATATTCGGCGATAAGGTGACCTCATCTGTTGGGAAAGGTGAATTCTCAAAATGTGAGGGTGTGGAGTACTGAATCACCCCATGGAAGTGTGGAGCTGGAAAGGGATTCAACGAAAGTGAATGTCTTCTGTTTCTATATGTGCCTTTTTTCTTCACTGAGAAAACAGTGACAGGTTGCATTTACTAGATATGTTGCAGTTGTGGTTGTTACCACAACTGACTGACTCCCAGACATCCATCTTTAAACAGGACAGAACTCCACCTCACTGAAGCAGCATTGTATTTTTCTCAACGAAAGACTGCCATATCGCTGGATTGGGCATGTTGGTATGGCTGATGTTCCTCTGTTGCCATAGCCTCCAGGTCTCCTGATCTCATTTCATAGGATTTGTCTGTAGGAGTATGTGAAGAACAGAGTTTACCTACCCCCAATGACAAAAATACCGCAAGAACTAAAGAAACACATCACTGCCACTGTGACGAACCTTCACGGGAACATGCTATTGAACATATGGAATGAATTGGATTATTGCTTGGCCGTGTGACCAACTGAACATTTGTAGTATATAACTGAAACTTGATGAGTATATGCATGTTTTCATGTATCACCCATCTTCGTAGGCCTTATACTTCTAAATAAAAAGCGTTTTGAAACCCAATGATTCATTTTTGCTGGCCCTGTTTATGACCTGTAGCAGGGTTGCTGATATCTAACTGGAAGAAAGCCCACAAGCTGAATGTATGTGATATGTGTGAACTGCCAGGCTAGTAACCGTATGTCCCACCATCGAGTGGTGAAAGCCAGGCTTTCTATTTATGAAGTGAATTGATAATATATAATAATGATTGATTTAAAATTATGAATAGAAAGACGAAAGGGGAGAGGTAATTCTCCAACCTGCCTAGCCAACACCGTGAACTGATGTCCAATTTCTTCAATATGCAGACACACCAAAAAACAATGCCCCTAGTCTCCAGGTGCTAGAGTGCTCCTGATGAAGGCAGCAGTCATGAAAGCAGGAGGTGCTAAGAATCGCCATAATGTCCCAGGCTGCTGTTTGTTGCTGACCTTGACTATGTATAATAAGACAATTCCTTGCTTCTAAAGCATGATTTCAGGAAGTAGAAGAACTTGACTAGATCAAATGAGACATTATAATAGTGTTTCCCAACTGATGGGCCCTGGTATCAATTATACTAGGTTAGTAAGAAGAATGTATGTTTATACTGCATAAAATTAAGCATTAAAAATAACATAAAAAGGCATTTGAAAAATGATTAATAATTTCTGATATGAATATGTAAAAAATCCTGAATACATAATTCAACTATGGGATTGAATTTCTAATTTAGTTTCTACAATTAAACTCACTTGTGATCTATTAAGTAAAAAAATTGAATAAATACCCATTCGAAAATAAATTGGATCTCCCTTCATAAGATCTTTTTTTAGAACCATCGGTCAGTGGAAAAATTCTTTTCATTTTCTTCATGATATGCTCCGAAGCTACTAGTAACTACATTAAATTTAAAAAAAAAAAATATATATATATATATATACAGTGAAAACCAGTCTAAAACGGA
>QLNU02015360.1:152911922-152965722 GCA_006491805.2 Dysdera silvatica | reverse complement strand
AGGTTTCCGTCTTATGTAGGTTACATGCAAAACAAATACATACATAGTTAAATTCAGTGGTGAGAGATGACTGGATATGCTAATTGTTTTTATTTGTCTCATCTTGCGAACTTTATAACTAAATTTATTTTCATGTGATAAAATATTTCATCACTATGAGTAATAAAATATTTATATTTATTAATTTTTGCAATATTTTGTGTTAATAGTTATGACCAATATAGCACAAATCTCCATAGTAACTGTTCCTATTCCATACAAAAAGTATATTACATAAGCTTAAATTGTAACAATAAAGTATATAATCGCCCTTATTCCCCAATTTTCAATCAGTCCATTTTATATCAGGATTAAAATGAGAAATGTGCTGACGTATCAAGTATTCAACCTTTAATATTCACTCACAGTATGCAATTCTTTAACACATTAACTGTATTACGCAAAAATATTTTCATGGTAATTTGCTTACAATTTTGATTCACAAAATATGTTTCAATTTCGCATATTGAGTCATTCGTCATGTTCATTATTTTTGTATTGTTTATTTGAAAACAAAGTTTTGTATATACTGTAAGTATACTAGGACGCACAGATGGATCCAAAGGAAGCAATGAGGCGATCACTTCCCCCCACTTGAGATGAAATTATATCATGGAAAATGAAATGAAAAGTATGGAACACTTGCTAAAAAGAAGAATCAGAAACAAATCACCACCCTATTAAAAGATTTCTGAATCTGCCTGTGCTATGGTGTACATACAACTTGTACCCTAATGTGTTTTCTAGATGCCAAAAAAATAGACTGATTCATGAACATTTTATCAGCCCCCAGAGTGATTGCTCCTTGATGGAAAAGGAAAATACGGATTTCACTCTACCCAATTTCATTTTTTATTAGCTTCCAGAAAGCTATTTGAGTTTGCAATCTTCAAGAACAAACTAACTCAAAAGCTAAGTATCATTGAGAAGTATTTTCCAATACAAATGGGAATTTAGGATGCTTCTCTGGATACAGACCTTACAATGGATGACCATTTGTACTATACCTTGCTGTGAATTTATCCATGAATTGATAAAGTCGACATGAGTGATGTTTCGTTTTAACAATGAACACTTTTATTTAAGTAGGGATGGTGTGCAAAATGGTGGTCGGGTAAGGGCATTCTGGATCTATAAAGTGTAAAATGTCTCTTGTCTTTGCATTGTATTACAACCCTCTTTCCTTTTTCTGCTGAGAAAATTTTCTTCCTGCTGGCGATTTTCCGCCTTATGCAGGTTTTTCTCTTTGATGGGACTAAATAGTCCTTTCTGTTTCTTTGTTCGACAGCTTCTGTTTTAGCTAATATTAAATACCATTAACTTTTGAAGGGACGGCAAAGAAATTCCGTTTTGAGCAAGTTTCCCCACATGTGGAGGTTCCGTTTTAGACAGGATTCACTGTGTATTACGGTTGGCAGAAAAAAAAAAGAAATTTTGTGCATCGAAACATAGTAGTGCGGAAAACTTGCTTACTCATATCGAAAGCATGTGTGAAAATTTTCAGTCCGATCGGGTAAAATCTTCTGTTTCACACCTGAGCCTAAAGTTCTAACATTGTAGCCCAGAACATGAAAATGTTGTCTTGTGAGACAAGTTGGTCTTTACTTCAAAAGCCTTAATCGCTCATATGATCAAAGTTAAATATTCCCTAACCTCCCCTAACCAACTGTTTTGTGGAATGGAGCAGTACATGGACTGCTTTTTAAACCTAATTGCGAAGAGATCGGTATTAAATTCATCGAAAATCCCACTGCAGCAGATATACAAACAATGCTTTATTTTCCATGCTACAGGTAAAAAACGGTCAATAAAAAATGTTTCTTAATTTAATCTGCTTAGTATTCGATTTGTATAAATATATCCGCTGCAACGTATTTTTCGATGAATTTAATACCGATCTCTTCGCAATTTGGTTTAAAAAGCAGTCCGTGGACTGCCTCATTCGGCGAAATATCCGGTTTCGGGCAAATATGCTTCAAATGCATTTGTAAGGAATTGAATGTCATCTGTAGCTAAGTTAATAAGAGTATTATGTATATTGATAGTGCTATTCTCAGCAAAGACAAGAAATATTTATATGATATATCCATAGGTGCCAACTTCTAGAAGTGAAAAATCTGTAGTCAATTGCACATGTGGGCAGGCCACCATTTTTTAATTACACAAAATCATACATAATTTATGAAAAAAGGGCACAATGAGGAAATTAAGTATTTATTAAATTAATAATAATAGAGGATTAAACTGTATTAAACGCAATATTAATTCTTAGAATTTACAAATGCTGTAGTGCAAGATTTTGCATTTGAGAAATTTTTTGTCAAATACATTCTCGTAACATTTCACATGTTGTCTGCATTTAACTATTAGTAAATTTTCTAATGTGTCATCAGACATGGTTGACCTGAAGTCAGTTCTAATTTTCTTCACTTGACTGAAGACTCTCTCGCATGCTGCATTACTGTGAGGGATCGTAAGTATTGACAGCATAACCTGAGAAAGTCGTTTAAATTTTAATTCACAAGTATCATTTTTTATTTTACCTATGGCTGCCCATTGTGCATCAATGCTACCTTCATTACTCACAGTTTGTGGAACTTCGAAAGCCTGGAACTCACTGAATTCTGTTTGTAAAGCATCAACAGCTTTATCTTCTGTATTATTGAACAAAAGAACAGGAAATTTTTCTGTAAAATATTTTAAGCTGGAAAATGATGCATTTTCAAAATTCGATATTTGTGTAACCTCTGCATGATGTAACACTTCTAACTCAAAAGGAAATTTATTGTGCATGTAGTCACATGCTGCTATGAAATAGCTTCTGACGTTTTCATAAAATTCATTTTTATCATGGATGTTAAAATCTTGGATTACTTTCAGTGTTCCATTTCCAATTAAGATATCAACATCATCTTTTTGATTACTCCTCTCATGATAGTGGACTTTCAAAATATTATTACATAATTTTGTGACGCTTGGTTTTATAAATTTCACTAGCATTTCTCTGTACAATTTTAAGAGAAGAGATTTTAGCATATGAATATGTGGTTCCGCAGACTGAAGTTGAGCATTTGCTTTTTTAAATACAGGCACAGTATAAGATAAAAATAAACAGAAAGCCTTATTGATATCTTCCGACAGAAAATAAAACAACCTTTCTTCACGAGACATGGAGTTTTCAGTTTTTTGTTTCTTAGAAATATCCACATAATTTTGAGCTTTCCTTTTTAATTTCTGTGATGCTTTTTTGCTGTTACGTTCTTTCACTTTATCTGCATTTTCAACCGAAACTTTGATAGAGGGAATAGTAAAGAAAGAAAGTGGGGTGATTTGATTCCTTTTCATGGCCTCTTCCTTAAAAAAACTGATCAAAGGTTGCCACTGCTGGATTATACGCTCTAAGCACTTTCCAACAGACAACCAACGAGTGCTAACGTGTTTTAGTACCTTTTTTATATCAGTCTCATGAAATTCTTGAAGAATTTTCAACCTATCTTTTCTTTTCGAACTCTTTTGTAAGTAATAGTAAATGTCTACCAAAATTTCATCGATTTTAAATGGCAAACATGCAGCACTCTTTTCAGCTGCTAAGTTAATAAGGTGGCAGGAACAGCCCATAATTTCAATATTTTGGTGATGATTCTTTAACACCGCTGCTACACCTGCTTTTTTTCCTATCATAACAGGTGCATTATCACAGCTAAAGGCAACACAATTAGAAATTGGAAAGTTTTCAGATTGTAAAGCACTTACCAGAAGATTTCCAATATTTAACCCAGTAGCATCTTCTTTCAAAGATGGCATAGATAAAAGACAATTCACAATTTTTTCACATAAAGGATCGAAGAAAGTTACCACTATTGGATACAGCTTTGAATCAACATCGTTGCTTCCATCAGTTGCAATTGAAAATGGATAGCACCTTAAATTTTCAACAAGTGATGAGGATTCCTTTGCAGACATTTCTTTCATAATTGCAGAAGTTTTGGTCTTTGCAGATCCATATTGTTTTGCAATACTGCTGTCAGGAAACGTTTTCCGAAAGAGCATCCCCGTGTGATCGCTGCAATTCATTGGCAAATTATGTTCGATCAAAAACGATGTAAATAAACATTCAGCTTTAATCATGGAAGTATCGTTAAATGCAAAAAATGAAGGCTTGATACTATGATTAGACTCTACAGCCTTGAACGTCTCCTTATGTTCAACGGTCTCAGAATGCAAAGTAATATCGCGTTTACCACCGTGAGTAATGCTTATGTCTTTACTGTAACACATGCAGAAAGCATATTTTGGCCCCAGTCTTGATTTTTGAATAAAATTAAACATCTTCATATATTTGGCTTTAAACGTTTGGTAGTACCTTTTATTAACAGTCGACATCGTTAACGTTGTTTTCAAAAACACCTAAAAACAAAACTTTCTTTCCAGAGCAAAGAAATACCAGATATGTCTAACACATGGCTTCCCTATAAAGAGTCACGTGCTTGACCAAAACCTTATGGATGTAGCACATTCTTTCTTTCCTTCCCCAACAACTACAAATACAGATGCATGATTTCCATTGTGCAGGGGCATCACTCTATGTCATAGCTGGAGCTAAAATTCCACGTCACGCATGTGCCATCAACAGCAGACGAATTTTTCCATCTTTTTTACTAATATTTACGTTTTATTTATGCATATTTATTATTAAATAAGCACATATGCATAAAAATTTAAATAAATATGCATCAAGAAAAATAGGTATTTAAATTTTTTTTAAAAAAATCAGTATTTTAAAAACACTGGGGATTTTAGACAAAATCTCCGAAAATCCGAAGAAATCATTTTCTGACCAGAAAATCGATAAAAAATCTGAAGCCTTTGAGTAAATCGGAAGGACTGGCGCCTATGCATATCCTAAGCAGTGGATTCTGGTCATTGTAGTCCCGATCTCAGTATTTCAGATTCTGGTCGTATCCACAAAGCTCGCTGACTAACGATTGAGAACAAAATACTCTGACTGTACATTTCTGGCTTCAGGAAGTTTCAGGACTATGGTGACCTACACACAGTTTATGCCTTAATGTGGTTTTCAATTTGCATGAAAAACCCCATTAGGGATGGGTCTAGGCATTGGCGTAGAGTTATATGGGCCTGCGGGGCCCCAAGCCCCCTCCCAATAATTTTTGATTTTACATTTATTGTAATGTATAAAAAATATCCCTAATATGGTTATCCATAATATCCCTTAGGCCCTTCCAATAATTTTGAAACTACGCTTATGAGCCTAGGCATGGCTGACTAGAATATACAAGGCTAGGTAAGCTTGTTTGTGACGTCATAAAAGACGTCCATCCTCTGAACCCCAGGGAAGCGACTGGTCTCGTTTACGGTGGATGTAATCCTTACGAATGTTTTTTAAATGATTTGCTTCCAACATAAAGCACATATAGATTTAGTAGTTTTAATTTTTTTGTGTTATCACTAACAAGCCTCTCTCCTCATTCGATTTCCCATATATTTTATATAGAATATCCGATTTTTTTAAAGTAAGCTTACTTGATTTAATCTCACATTTTTTAAAAAATGAAAATGTAGTTTTTTCAATCTGAATCAGATTCATGTATTAAAATTAGAACTTCTGATATGAGAATCTTCATATGTCGCAACCCCCCTCCCCCCCAGCACCACCTCAATAATTTTTTCTCATTTTAATTGAAGCTTTTCTAATGAAACAAGGAACTTTTTTGAGAATTATCCACATTTCATGCATATTATTATATATGAATCATATTTGTTTAAGGAACTTATGCATAAATGTCTAAATTTTAAATGTACACATGAAAGGAAATTTAGACCCTTCTTTAATAATTTACATTAACCATGATTAAAATCAGCTTAAGGAATGTTTATTTTTCGTAGGCATATATATGCACATTTTTAAAATAAGGATAACTGTACACAAATCTGTGTTACATTCTTTATTGACAGTTTGCGGAACTGTTTTGCAACAAAAAAAATTTCAGGACATGGGTTTTGTATGCCATGCATTCCGTGGGAAAAATAAACGTTCCTTAAGCTGATTTTATGTAAATAATATAATATAAATTATTAAAGAAGGATCTAAATTTCCTTTCATGCATACATTTAAAATTGAGATATTTGTGGCATAAGTTCCTTAAATATGCATTTAATGTACAGGGTGTTGCCAAATTCGACCGACAAATTCAGAGGGGTGATCGTAGGAATCAAGAGGATGAAAAATTGCCATTGAACATGGGGTCGCAAACCACGTTTAGGCGGTGAAAATCGAAAATAGACGTTGAGAGGACAGTTAGCTTGACAAAAGGAGTGGCCAAACGAATGCGAGGATTAGGAGCACTGTGGTCGAGAAGAAGAAACCTTCTCATATGCAAATTTCCCATTCATATGGGGAAAATAAAAGCAGCGAGCAAGTATTCATTAGTGGACATTCGTCCGGAAATTCTCCACATCACTGCCTCGTCGAAAGTGCAACCCAAGTTCAGTATTAACATCTAAGCAGGAATTTTCGGAGATCATCTGTTGGGACCGTACCTTATGCATGATGGTATGCCAGCACATTTTTCAATTGTGGTGCATAATCACCTCGATGCTACATATGCTGGGAGGAGGATTGGACGTGGCGGACCAGTTGCTTGGCTTCCACGCTCCTTGGACATCAATCCTTTGGATTTCTTCTTCTGGGGCCACCTGAAATCACTTGTTTATCAGACGCCTGTGGATACACTGGAAGATCTCACAGCATGGATCGTCGTCACTTCAGCAGACATGGCCAGCACACCAAGTATGTTTGAGCACGTCCGGAAATCCTTAATCCGTTGGTGTCGACTGTGCAATGAACTTCGTGGCCGCAACTTCGAACAATTCCTATAAAAATTTCTCGTCGTCTCCTTTCTGACATTGAACTGTGATGCATTGTCTGTACTGTAACCCTGCTTTACGTCAAATAAACGTTTTTCTACTTATTATTGGCCCTTTTTGTTCTGTTCGGCATCACACCCTTCATAACTATTTTTGCGATTTTCTTCCACTAAACGTGGTTTGCGACCCCATGTTCTATGGCAATTTTTCATCCTCTTGATGCCTATTATCACCCCTCTGAATTTGTCGGTTGAATTCGGCAACACCCTGTATAATAACATGCATAAAATGTGAGTAATTTTCAAAAAAAGTTTCCTGTTTTATTAGAAAAGCTTCAATTAAAATGGAAAAAAAAAATCATTGAGGTGAAGGGGGGTTGCGGTTTATAAAGGTTCTCATATGAGAGTTCGAATTTCAATACATGAATCTGATTCAGATTGAAAAGATACATTTCATTTTTTAAAAAATGTGATTAAATCAAATAACTCACTTTAAAAAAATCCAATATGCTATATAAAATATATAGGAAACCTAATGGGGAGGGGGGCTTGTTAGTAATAATATAAAAAAATTAAAACTACTAAATCTGTATGTGCTTTATGTTGGAAGTAAATCGTTTAAAAAAAATGTAACGATTACATCCGCCGTAAATGAGATCAGTCACTTCCCCGGGGTTCAGAGGATGGACGCCTTTCGTGACATCACAAACTAGATTATCTAGCTTTGTATATTCTAGTCAGCAGTGGTCTAGGCATCTCTTTGAAGCCATTTGCCTCTCAAGGTATTTACCTTTTAAACACCATATAGTTGTTGACGCTTCAATAGCCTACGATGCTTTTTTTTGTCTTACCTGAAAACATCCTTCCCAGTATTAACTGATCTTTGACCAGACGTGTGTAAAGACACACTTAAGAAAATTTTACAAGCCTGATCAAAGTCTTCAGGTAACTAACTCATCTGGTGCTGTGCGCTGAAATATTGTCCCAGCTTTTTATTTCAAAGCAAACCACTACTGGGAAATGATTGACTGGTCTCATCCAAGTGTATCAATTACTTCACTACTAATGCTGAGAAGAATATCTAATGATGAGCTTTCAGCGAAGCTCTAGGGCATAGACATGACCCATGAATGGTACTTCACCAAGTTTCTGTGCCACAGTGGAAAGGACTGTTAATATAGTAACGGAGGCTTTGGCGAAAGTGCATGGCTCTGAAACATATAACTGCTACATCAGGGCAACTCTTGCATCTAGACAAAAAACTACCGGATTTTGACTGTAAAGCTCAATATGTGAGCACTCTGACCAATAGTGACACATCTGAGTACTCCCTGAAGTATATCCTAATGGTTCAGTGGATAGGTAGGGCTCTGGCGGAAGCAATAGTGCAGCCACCTCCAAATGGTGGATTCTGAATCACATAAGTCAACTAAGAGCTGCACAAACTCCACTGTATTCAAAATGGAGCTTCGAATCACCTCATTACATAATGTTTTGTCGCACCATAATTTCCAGATCAGATACATCACATACAAAAGAATATAGCAACTTTTTTCATAAATTAACATTTTCATGTTTTGGGCTACAACAGCAAAATTTTAGGTCCAAGTTTGAAACAGATTTAACCCAATTGTACTGAAATTTTTCACACGTGATTCGGATATTAGTCGGCAAGTTTTCCGCATTGTTATGTTTCCAAATGCGAAAATTTTGGTTTTTTTTGGCCCACTCTACTATAAATATATATACACACTCATAGTTTATAGGCAAACATATTACCATTACATCATCAAAGGACAATCATTTTACTGAATAGAAACAAGTAGTAGTAGTAATTTAAAATATCCCCATGTCGAAATGAGAGACAAATCTATTTAATATTTCTCTAGTGTAAAAAAAACAAAACCTGAGTAATACAATCTGAATTAAAAAAAAAAAAAAGTTTTTCCCACTGACATTACATTTTTTGAAAAACATTAAAATATGCACTAGTGTAAACAATCCAATACATTAATTCTGGATATTCAAACTTATATCAATCTCCTAAAAAATGTGTCAATCTACGAATGAGACAGAACCCCCCCCCGCCATCTGCATATATTTGCTACTGGTAACACAAAATGACTGTATATTGATAATACAGAAATCCCTCCTTAGCGGGACAAAAAATAAATAATGGAATAGGAAGTTAAATATTTAGAAATTACCAAACTATTAAAATACTTAAAATTATTGTACATACCTCAGGAGAAGGATCAATAACAGTTCGAATATGAGGAGGAATTTCAGGAATAGGAGAATCTGGATGGAAAACTCTATGTTGCAAACACTGAAAAGCAAAATTTTAAGAGGATACTTTGATATTGATCAGAATATTTTACTACTTTTAAATTTAAAAGGCCAATTTAAACCAAAAAAAATAGACGGAATGCATGGTTTCAACATAGCACACCTTAGCTTTCTGAACAAGTGTTAAATCAGGCACTTGTTTCCAGCATGCTCGCCAGTTAAGATTTCACTCCTTATGTTGCAGAGATCATGTAAACCACACAACACGTTTCTTCACGTGACTTTTAAGGACCAAAAATTAAACTTGTTTGTGAAAGTTTTTATAGCACAAGCACAGCAAGGGTCGTGCTAAACTGGAACCTATACTTTTCCAAAGAATCCAAACCTTTTAGAGACCTGGAGAACCCAAACCCCAGACAATGATGAACAGGTAGTAAGTTTTTTTTTCCCCTTTTACATGGTTCAGAGTCGACCCAAGGACAACAGTGCACTAAGTAAACATGTTACCACAGAAAGGCCATCAAAAATTAAAAATAAAGACCCATTAGCAAATGAGAATCTAATGAATTTTTGTGTTTTATGGCATAAGGATAGCAAAAGTCATGCTGTACCACTGAGCTATATTACAACTGGAGTGAAGACTGAGCATGCTGTTTCAGAAGGACGGCATCACTCCTTTATGTGTGTTAGGCAAACAACCAGCTTCAATGGGACTTGTAATGTTAACGGATACTTTTAAGGATAAAAAATAAAGGAACTATTTCATTTTAAGTTAATGTAAAGCAAAGAAATAACGCAGGACATTTAGTGAAAATGTCTTTTATCTTCAAATTGTGTTAAGAAGTAAGAATAATTTGGATTTTAGTTGAGAACTATATACTCAGTTAACAGACCGATATTCAACGCTTATTTTTGTGTTTTTCTACAAATTTATAAATTAATGATCATTAGTGTATGCTTTAGTTAATTAACCTTCAAAGATTAGTTAGTTTAGAAAGTGATAAAAAAAAATCATATGGTATATGAAAGTTGAACTTATAATTTTCGAATTTAAAAAGCACATACGTATCACACAGTATATAAAAAAGATAATCTAAAACACACAGAGTCATGGGCGTAATATGACAGGGGCAAGGGGGAGGCACTTGCCCCTAGTTTTTTTTTTTTTTTTTTAGAAAGGAGGCAAAATCATACCTTTACAATTTTGGGTTTTTGTTCCTCCCCACCCCCAGTTTACGCTATATTTAACCCCTTAGTTACGCCTATGCACACACTAGTTGTGAAATATTGTATCTTCAAATAAAATATAAATTCTTAACAACGGGTATTATTAATGCAAATAGGTTTCAGTGCTTGTTCACGGATTGTTTGCCTAACTCACTTATGAAGTGTATCCTTCTGCAGCAAAAAAAAAACGGCTTCAGGTGCCGCTGGGCTGTTGAATATGGAGTCCGCACTCCAGTTGTAATTTAGCTCAGTGTGCTGTACTTGGATCTACAGTTTTTTGAGGAATCTGAACTCCAGCTGGCAAAGGTACCAAACATTTGACTACAGTGGGCAGAAAAACAGCATGCTTTTTATGATATTACTGGCACTATTACTCATCGCTACCACATCATACCAAATAATCATAACACAAAATAATATTTTTATGACAGCATTAATAACATCGAATTTTTTCCACCATACTGCATATAGTACGTAACGTGCCATCTGCACTTATATAATGAATGAAGTTTTATGGAATTACAAGAATGAATGATTGAAGTTAACATGAATTTTGAAAATTGAAGTTAATGATCGACGTTAAATCAGAATTTTGAACAACAATGGCGTTTGCTGGACGGATACTTTAAAAACCTCTTAAATCGCGAATTTTGCCCTATTAAGGTGGTGAAAAAAACACGTTTCTTACAAATTAGTTAGTGCTTAACAACTTTATAATTGAAAATTTTCCTGTATCCCTTCTAGTTCCAGAATTAGGTGCAATAACTTCTCGATTTCACCCCAGAGAGCACTGCCATTGATCCTGTTTCATCGGCCATGGACACTTTACTATACCCACACCTAACTTTTACAGCTCTACGAGCCTTCGTTCAAAAGTTATTTGCGAAACACCAGACTTTAGAGAGCACCCTGTGTGTGTATGCACGTATATATATACATATATGCATGCATGCATGTATATATATATATATCATCATCATATTCAACCATTATCTATCCACTGCTGGATGAAGGTCTCTCCAAATGCTTTCCACACAAGTCTATCCTGGGCCATTCGTTTCCACGTCACCCCAACCTCTTTTCTTATTTCATCCACCCATCTAGTTTGAGGACGTTTTCTAGGTCTTCGGTGGTCTCTTGGAATCCAGTTCAGAATTTCTGTTGTCCATCGTTGATCAGTTCTTCTTGCAATATGCCCAGCCCATCGCCATTTCAGCCCTTTTACTTTAACAATGATGTCCTCTACTCTAGTTTGCTCTCTCACCCAAGTGTTTCTTTTTCGATCTCTCCTAGTTATTCCAAGCATGCACCTCTCCATGCTCCTTTGCGTTGTCTGTAACTTTCGTATTGCTCCAACTGTTAGACTCCATGTCTCTGATCCATAAGAGAGGACTGGCAATACACACTGGTTGAAGACCTTTCTTTTTAGACACAAAGGCAATTTCCCCTTCAGGATAAAACTGTTTCTTCCAAATGCACTCCAGCCAAGTTTAATACGTCTGTTGAGTTCTTTCATAATGTTGCCATCCATTGAAATCAGCTGGCCAAGGTAAATATATGAATCAGCAATTTCTAGCTCAGTGTTGTCAACTTGTATTTTTGTTTCCTCTACAAAATTATTGAACATGATCTTAGTTTTTTGTAGGTTCATCTTGAGTCCAACTTCTTCACTTCTAGTTGAGAGCTCTTGTACCATGTCTTGGAGTTCTAATGGGTCCGTTGAAAAAATAACAATGTCATCAGCAAACCGCAGATGATTTAAATATTCACCATTTATTTTTATTCCCTTGTTATTCCAATTTATCAGCTGAAAAATCATCTGTAAAGCAGAAGTAAAAAGTTTTGGAGAAATGGTATCTCCCTGCCTCACCCCTTTGCCAAGTTTGATAGTTTTGGTATCTTTATGTAACCGAAATTTTGCACTTGCATTTTTATACACACGTTTCACCATGTCAATGTACACATCCTCAATGTCTGTTGATCTTAAAGAGTTGATGACTGCTGATGTTTTTATAGAGTCAAAGGCCTTCTCATAGTCAATAAATGCAACACACAATGGAAGTTCATATTCATGTGTTCTTTCAATTAATTCTCTTAATACTTGAATATGGTCCACTGTACTGAATCCACTTCGAAATCCAGCTTGTTCTCTTGGTTGAGCTGCATCTAATTTTTTCTGCAGGCGATGTGTTAGAACTTTTGTGAAGATTTTATAAATAGCAGGTAACAAGCTAATTGGTCGGTAATTTTTCAAATCCTCTTTATCACCTTTTTTATGCAAAAGAATTACTGTTGCAGAATCCCATTGGTTTGGTATGTTACCGCTGTTAAGACATTTGGTAAAGAATTTTGCAAGTATGTCTTCTACATATTCTCCAGCTTCTTTTAGGATATCTAATGTAATACCATCATCACCAGGGGCTCTTCCTTTCTTCATATTTTTTATTGCAAATGAAACTTCTTCTTTTAAGATTTTAGGAGCTGTTCCTTCGACTATTTCAATGTCTTCGTTTAATTCACTGTTACTTTCGTATAGATTTTTGTAGAATTCTTCAACTCTTCTAAGTATTTCTTCCCTATTTCTTGTTACGGTGCCATCCTCTCCTTTTAATGCAATGATGTGTTTCTTCCCAACAGATAAACTTCCTTTAACAACCCTAAGGCTCTTGTTATTTTCAATGGCTTTCCTTACTAGCTCACAGTTGAATTTTCTTATGTCTTCTTTCATGCTTTTGCGCAGAGTTTTACAAAGTTCTATGTACTCAATCCTGGAACTGGTATTTCGATTGTCCACCTTCATATCTCTTCGCCTTTTCATGAGCTGTTTCGTCTTCTCAGATAATTTGCTATTGTGCTTTTTACAGGTTACACCACCAATTTCCCCAGCAGTTTCAACTATTGTCTTAACAATGTTTTCATTTGCTTCTGAGATATCACTTTCATCAATAAGTCCTTCCAGTGCAGAAAAGCGATTTTTTAATTCCAACTTGAATGCCTCGGTATTTTCTTTTAATTTCTTTAAATCCACCCTCTTACTTACTTGTTTCCTAATGAGCTTCTGTCGTTCTAATTTAGTATTTAAGTGCACTTTACATCTCACCATTCGATGATCACTTCCAGTATTAAATCTGTTCAGTACACTGCAATCTTCAATAATTGATTTCTTGTTTGCCAGGATATAGTCAATTTCACTAGTTCCCCCATTTGGGTGTTTCCATGTCCATTTTCTTTGCGGTTTCTTCTTAAAAAATGAATTCATGATGCTAAGATTTTCAGCTTCTGCAAATTCGATGAGTTGATCGCCACGTTCATTCCTTTCCCCATATCCGTATTTACCAACCGATGTCTCTCCTTGTTCCTGTTGTCCAATTCTTGCATTGAAATCCCCCATGATGAGCTTGATATGTTGTTTCCCTTTGGTGTGTAACTCTTTGATTTCTTCATAAAATTCTTCAACCTCTTCGTCGGTATGGCTTGATGTTGGTGCATATACCTGTACTATTTGAAGTTGGTATCGCTGGGTTAGTTGAACAACGAGCCTCGCTGCTCGATCTGACGTGCTTTCGACTTCAAGAAGGTAGTCTTTAATTCTTTTGTTGATTAAGAAGCCAACACCACTTGTTCTTCCAGTTTCCGTTCCTCTATAATAAAACAAATGTCCACTTTTAAGTTCCACCAACTCTTCACCTTTTCTTCTAACTTCACTGAGTCCTACAATGTCCCATTTGATCTTGTCAAGTTCTTCTTCCAATTCCTGAAGTTTTGCTTCAGAAGCAAGGGATCGTCCATTAAACGTAGCCAAGGTCAATAACAAACGGCAGCCTGGGCCATTCCAGTGATTCTTAGCACCCCCTGCTTTCATGCCACACTGACCGCTGCCTTGATCAGGAGCACTCCAGCACCTGGAGACTAGGGGCCATGGTTTCTGGTGTGTCAACATAATGGAGGAATTAGCCATAATTTCACCACGCTGGCTAGACGGGTTGGTGAATTAGCCCTCCCCTTCCGCCTTTCTATCCGTGTAGCAAATATTAATTTGCCACATAAATAGAAAGCTCAGCCTGCACCACTTGAAGGCGGGGTAGGACACTAGGTTACTGGCCTGGCCGGTTCCACACATCGTCACATACGTTCAGCGTGTGGGTCTCCTTCCAGTTAGATACCAGCAACCCTTTTGCAGGCCATATATATATATATATATATATATATATATATATATATATATGTACAGGGTAATCATTTAAAAATGGCCACCTTAATGACTTTAGTTTTAAGGTAGGTATGATTTTGAGCAAAAACAATTTTTATTTGCAGGGAGAAACTCAAAATTGGTATCGAATCATTTTTTTTTTGTTCAACCCCCACACACCCAGGCTCTCCAACTTTGAATTTCCAAATGGCAACCCATATCTTTTGATATATTTTAAACAGCTAAAATACAATATTTTTGCACAAACAAAAATTAAATTGATTCATGCTTTCTCCAGAAAGTATTATATTATATATTATTCAGAAAGTATTATATATATTCCATACAAAATGGCTTTGATGTAACGAATGTCAATATTAAAGAAATTTAATCACATTAGCAGTCCAGCCAAAAAAGGGTTGGAGGTTTACATGTCTTTTGAAACACACAAACACTTTTAATAAGAAAAGCAGGGTGAGTTTTAAATGCCACCAGACCCACTGATAATGATATAGTAAAATAATTGGAGGATTGTTTATTATCAAATTTTATAATTTTGTCTTATGGAAGCAAAGGTCATGATGCACCAGGACCTACAGTTTTCTAAGAAGTCTGAACATCTTACAGCCTAAGAAACTAACCCCCACACTACAGTTGGCAGTTTGTCAGTAAAGGTTCTAGCTTGGCACCATTGAGAGTCAAACCCAGGCTAAAAGCACATTAGGCGAAAGTGTTACCATTGCACTACCATAGGGGCCCCAAATTTTATAAAACATAACACATGTTTTATTATCTTTCACCAGTTATATTAAAGTTCACAATCTCAAACTAGTATATGAATAAAAATATTTCGTTCACTTAGTGATTGTATTTTTGCACATTTGTATATGCATATTTTAATTATAAAAAAAATCTCGTTCAAAAATTAAAACAGTTTTATTTAAATAAATTCAATATCTAATTCAACGCAAAATATTTTAGCTTTTAAACCCATCAGTATTTTCTTTTTAGTAGAAAGCACAACTTGATCTCATTGTGTTCGGCAAAAAGGTCATCATCATTAGCATATCCCGACTGGAAAGAGCAATCCTATAGACGATTGTTTCTCAAAGTTTGGTCTGCAGAGGCTTATCAAGTAGTCCGCAGGAATCGTCACCAAATTTCAGAAAAAAAAAAATGAACTAGAAATTGCAGGCGTCGCTAGAATTTATGTTCTAGTGAGATTTAAAGAATTTCTCTTATAAATGTTTTGTTATAAACCTTAGCTTATGGCGTTTCGTGATAGATTTGAATCCTCTGAATAATGATGTCATTTTCATTGTAAATTTGACAAAATAAGATCGTAACTCACACTCTCTTTATCAAATAGCATTACTCTAAAAATTATTTTGGGTGGGTTCGGCAAACAACTCATATTTTAGAAATCTGATCCGAGTTTTTTGAGATTTTCTGCCAAAAGCTAGTGCTTTTTTAAAGTAAAAAAAACAACTAAAAAAGCTTAAAATTTACCATAAAGGAGTTAAAATTAACTACAAATTATATTTCAAGATTTATATATTATAAATCTCTCCTACCGGAGCTCTTATATACGTATATAAGCCTGCCAATAAATCACATAAATCAAGGTTTACTTTGGTTATGTCTTTCCTTAGGAGAGGTGGAGAAGGGGGAGATATCAGTATGACAGTGGCTAAGTAGGGCTTAATGTTATTAACCATAGTTGGCAACCTTAATTTCAGGCAATATATTTTTTTAATGGCTTGGGTAGGACCCCCGGTGGTCCGCGATAAATAAAGGAACGTTTAAAGTGGTCCCTGAGCGACTAAAGTTTGAGAAACACTGCTGTAGCCCATCTCATGACGATAGTCTCTTGCCTTTACGTGTTATAGTTTATGTTAACTAGCCTATGTGTATAAATATGCAATCATCTACATATCAGCATGTAAGATAGAAAATGGTGATTGAATCCTCCTGTCAATCGCATTCCGAACACACGAAAAATAAGGAGTTTTAAAGACTGTTGACGAAAACTAAATACTTTTAAGGGCCCTTAAAATGATAACTAAAAATAAGGAGTTCTTAATGATTTTTACGGACCCGTGGGAACCCTGTATATGTAAGTTATCAAAGATACTTATTACAGTTTCGTGCATTGTATAATTTAGCATGTCCATTAAAAAAAAAAAAAAGCATTAAATAAAATTAATATGCTAAATTGTATGCATGGCATAGTTTCATAAAAAACAATTTAGAGGAATGATGACAATAACATATACACTGGTGCCCACAATTAAAGGATAATCCACACTGATATACATAATTCAGTGCATGAAAGGAAAACTCATTAAATGCTGTTAATGAGCAATATATAACTCAGGGGAGGAAAACATATTGCTCTTTGTAAGTTTCATACCTGTGATAGTATTCCACTTAAAATTTTTGAAAGCATGCAATAATAAACTATCGTAATCACATTTGTCTCACAGCATTGCCAATTGGATTTCTGTTTGCACATTATCCTTTAATGGAAGTGTATGTTGCTTTAGAGACAAAAAGTATTAAGCAGTCATTTGGATTTTATTGCTAAGGTATCAGATAAAAAAATACTAATGAATTTAAATTCTATATAAAAAAATATATTTACCATAAAATATGAAGAAAATTTTGCTGGTTTTAATGTAGAGTAGTTATAGAGAGATAGAAATAAAATATGATGACTTTTGATTGAAAAATTGACCAGTTTCTAAGTTCTCTTTAAAAGCTTTATTTAGTAATAATTTACTGAATTCTCACTTGGTATAGCCTTTGTAAATGAGGATTAACAGTATTTTTTGCCTTCAAGGCTTCACCTCTGTTACCATCTTCATCACTACAAATATACAAGGAAAATAAACAATTACTTAGACAAATTATGCGATTTTGACAGATCTCATAAGAGCACATAGGGACACTGAACTAATTTCATTAGTGATAGATCATGCAGAAAAATTTTATAACATTAAAAGCACATGCCAAGTTAAAAACAGTGGTACTGCCCTCTATTATAAAGCCACGTCCATCACAGTTGAAATTTTAATACAGTCGAATTTCGGTAAAACGAACATGCTTAAGACGAATTACTTTTAATACGAACCGTTTTCTGAAGTCCCTTGAATTTTTTCCTTTAACATACACACGGTTATGACAAAATACCATTTACTACAAACTTATAATTATTGGCTCTTGCAAAATTTCCTCTGCGTAATATGAACAAAGCACACTTCATAAGATCAGAGCATCTCCTTGACAACTTCAACAAGCAGTATTTGCCAGAATACACATGCGGGAATGGAGACTTTTATATACAATAACAAAATACTAAATTAGAAAGACAGAAGCTCGTTAGGAAACAAATATGTAAGAGGGTAGATTTAAAGAAACTGAAAGAAAATACAGAGGTACTGAAGTTGAAATTAAAAATTGCTTTTCTGCACTAGAAGGACTTGCTATAGAAGTTGATATCTCAGAAGCAAATTGTTTGTTTGTGGTTTTACGGCTCAAAGACTACAGTGGTCATGCTGCGCCGGGACCTACTGTTTTCCGAGGAATCCGAACCTCTTAAGGCCTAGGGAACCAAACCCCGGACTACAGTGAGCAGTGCGATCTTTATGAGATCTCTGAGTAAGCGTTCTTTGCACTGCTGGGAGTCGAACCCGGATTAACGGCGTACTAGGCGAACGCGTTACCACACTGTGCCACCATAGAGCCTCAAAAGCAAATGAAAACATTGTTAAGACAATAATTGAAACTGCTGGGAAATTGGGGGTGTGACACTTAAAAAGCACAATAGCAAATTACCTGAGAAGACGAAACAACTCATGAAAAGGCGAAGACTTATGAAGGTGGACAATCAAAGTACAGTTCCAGGATTATGTAAAACTTTGTAAACTCTGCACAAAAACATGAATTAAGACATAAGAAAATTCAACTGTATGTTAGTAAGGAAAGACATTGAAAACAAGAGACTTAGGGTTGTTAAAGGAAGTTTGCCTGTTGGGAAGAAACACATCATTGCATTAAAAGGAGAGGATCGAACCATAACTACAAATGGGGAAGAAATACTTAGAAGAGTCGAAGAATTCTACAGAAAGCTATATGAAGGAAACAGTAAATTAAACAAGACACTGAAATAGTCAAAGGAGTAGTTCCTAAAATCTTAAAGGATGAAGTAGCATTTGCAATAAAAAAATATGACGAAAGGAAGAGCCCCTGGTGATGATGGCATTACATTAGATATCCTAAAAGAAGCTGAAGAACATGTAAAAGACATACTTGCAAAATTCTTTACCAAATGTCTTAACAGAGTTAACATACCAAATCAATAGGATCCCGCAACAGTAGTTTGTTGCATAAAAAAGGTGATAAAGAGGATTTGAAAAATTACCGACCAATTAGCTTATTACCTGCTATTTATAAAATCTTCACAAAAGTGCTAACACATCACCTGCAGAAAAAATTAGATGCAGCTCAACCAAGAGAACAAGCTGGATTGCGAAGTGGATTCAGTACAGTAGACCATATTCAAGTATTAAGAGAACTAATTAAAAGAACATATGAATATGAACTTCAATTGTGTGTGGCATTTATTGACTATGAGAAGGCCTTTGACTCTATCAAAACACCAGCAGTTGTCAACTCTTTAAAATCAAATGGACGATGATGTGTATACTGACATGGTGAAACGTATGTATAAAAATGAAACTACAAAATTTTATTTACATAAAGATATAAAAACTATCAAAATTGGTAAAGGTGTGAGACAGGGAGATACCATTTCTCCAAAGCTTTTTGCTTCACCTTTAAAGATGATTTTTCAGCTAATAAATTGGAATAACAGGGGAATAAAAATAAATGGTGAATATTTAAATCATCTGTGGTTTGCTGATGACATTGTTATTGTTTTCAATAGACCCATCAGAACTCCAAGACATGATACAGGAGCTCTTTACTAAAAGTAGAGAAGTTGGAGTCAAGTTGCACCTACAAAAAACTAAATTCCTGTTCAATAATTTTATAGAGAAAACAAAAATGCAGGTGGACAACATTAATCTAGAAATTGCTGATTCATATATTTACTTTGGTCCACTGATTTCAATGGAAAGACACATCATGGAAGAACTAAACAGACATATCAAACTTGGCTGGAGTGTATTCGGAAGAAACAGTTTTATCCTGAAGAGAAAATTGCCTTTGTGTCTAAAAAAGGAAGGTCTTCAGCCAGTGTGTATTGCCGGTCCTCTCTTATGGATCAGAGACATGGAGTCTAACGGTTGCGGCAATACGGAAGTTACAGACAACCAAAAGGAACATGGAAAGGTGTGTGTTTGGAATAACTAGGAGAGATCGAAAAAGAAACACTTGGGTGGGAGAGAGAACTGGAGAAGTCATCAATTTTAAAGCAAAAAGGCTCAAATGGTGATGGGCTGGACATATCTCAAGAACTGATCAACGACAGATAACCAAAATTCTCACCTGGATTCCAAGAGACTACTGAAGACCTAGAAAACGACCTCAAACTAGATGGATGGATGAAGTAAGAAAACGGGTTGGGATGACGTGGGAGCGAATCACACAGGATAGACTTGTGTGGAAAGCACTTGCAGAGACCTTCATCCAGCAGTGCAGGGCCTTGCTTAGGGGGGTGCAAGTTGGGCAGTCACCCAGGGCCGCTAAAATTTAGGGCAGCCAAAATGTGTAGTGCAAATACCAAGAAATCAGTTTTTAGCGGCCCCATATACTTTCGACAGAGTATTTGGTCAACTCACCTTTTGCGTGTGACGTCATACTTCTCATAATGCAGCTTCTAAATGGTGGTCAAAATAAATACACGTGTTATTAGTCAAATGCGTTAGCATCGGTAGTCCATGTACATTATCATGTTTATTGTGGTGGCAATATGGCCACTGCAGAGACTCGTGGCAGCATAAAAGACTAGAAAAATTACTTTGTAAGTTCTAATAGTATAAAACAAGCAGCTTTGTTCGTTGAGATAGCTTTTTATTAATTCGTTATAATTATAATAATTAGAGTAATAATAAATTACAATGATTCGTATTTTATTTAATTTTTATCCCCTATTTTCAATTTAACTTCATTATCTGCTCTTTATTTTTACCTACAGCGTTTAGACCAGTAAAGGACTTTATGCTTTATAAAGGACCCAATGCTAAACCCCGGTAAATCTTTTTATCGTTCTGTTATGTCAAAATATTTTTAAGGGCCGCTAAAATCTGCTTTTGCCCAGAGCCGCTAAAATTTCTTTGCCCAGGGCCACGAACATGGTAAGCACGGCCCTGCAGCAGTGGATCGATAATAATGGTTGAATATGATAACGATAATGTGTACAGAATTAGCAAAATTAAAGTTCCTCTACTTAGATAGCTCTGGAGCATGTGCTAAGGCTCTAAAAGGATAGAAATTTAGACAATAGACACTTTGAACAATGCATTCACCGTTTATATATAAAAGAAGTACAACAATTACCAATAGATGGTACTGTTGTAACACAAATCATTAGGAATGCCCCACGTTCAGATGTTTAATATGACCTCTACTGTTGTCAAAACCATGTTCCATTCTTAAAAATGCACTTTCTACAGCAAAACACTACATCTTTTGAGATTAACAAAACATATAGTCTAATACTGTCTTTCAGTTCTGACAAAGTTTTACACCTTTCTTGATACACTTGATCCGTTAAAAAATAAGTCAAATAGGATGCCGTCAGGTGATCAGGGAGCCAATTATCTTGAAAATTAAAATGACTAACAACCTGTTCATTCTTTTTAACGAAATGCGAAGGATTATTGACAGAAAATTTAAATATAATTACTACTCACGATGCTGCAACACTTAAATCCATTGCACTGATTAAATCATCAATAGTTGAAAGTTGCTCATCTAGATATAAAAAATATTAAACACAGTAAAAATATCATAATCATAAGAAAACAAATACTAAACAAATTATATGTGCACACACATAACCATTAAAATACCAACATAGACATGTACAATGTAACATTCAGTCAAAAATTGTGTTCGAGTTTGATGGTATAACAACAACAATGGTCAAGCTGCAATGGAACCTACAGTTTTCTGAGGAATTCGATCCTATTAAGGGCTTAGGGAATCAACTCCTGGACTATGGTGAGCAGTTAGTGGGGTTTTTTTCCCACCCACGGTTCGGAGTTGGACCAGGATAACAGCATGTTAGACAAAGATGTTATCATTACACTACAGCAGGGCATCTTGCCATAAATTAAAAATATTTAGTGAGTAAAGGAAAAAAGGAAAGTTACATAAAAAGTAGGAAACAAAAATTGAAAGAAAATGTACACCTTTTTAATGTAGATATTTATTTTATAATAGACTTAATTTTTCCCATATTTTATAAAAATAATTCAATGCATTGGTGAAAATTCGCCCCATAATTCTTTGGCATTAACGACCAACGTTTAACAGAGATTAAGCAATGTTCTGACAATCAATACAATTAAGAAAATAATTCTAAAAAGAGTAGTACACCTTTAGTTCAAAAAATTTTATGCCCTCTTATGACTCATTTATTTGAACTGAGATGACTGACTTAACCTAGTCTTTGAAGCACACTACATTATTAAACATGTTCCTGCATACACTGCATGCAAACACATACCTGCATAGTAACACTCAGTGGTGTAGGCAAAAAGTTCATAAAGGGGGTTATTGGCATAATGGGGGGGTTTACAGAGCTACAACTCATATTCCTGTTAAATATACAAAATTTGAATATGATGAATGGTTACAACCCCCAACACCCCCTGGCTACGCCTCTGGTCACACTGCATTAAGTTTAAATGCAAATTCAATAGGCATACATAATTTAGCTGGTATGATATGTTTAATTGATTCAATAAACAATTAAATTAATTCAGCATCAACGTTTTCCAGCTTAACCTGAAGGTCTTTAACCCATATACTACAAATTAGGATATTACTATCCATACATGAATAAAGTTTCAAACCGTCTGGCAGTAATACTAAAATTGTTTGGCTAGTTTTATAAATCACAGTTACACACAGCACTATCCTAACACATTTGGGACCCTTATACCGCTAAACTGTTAGTTTCCAAATTTTTGCAATTAAAAAAATACTGTTTGGGTACTGACATCACCTTTTCCACTGCCTTTCAGAGGAAAAACCATGGGATTTTTCCTCCCCCCCCCCAAGCAAGCAATTGTCAGCTGGTGCTAAATTTGTCTGGTAGTCCAAATGCCAGAATATGGTATGTCTGCATCCATGTTACTGCCTTTATCCCCGAAAGTCAGCACAATTACCATGAAAGTGATTGGGAATTGACCACCCATAGTTAAACATATGAAGCTATAACGAGCAGTTTTTATTTAGAGAGAAGGAAAGAAGAAAAAGCCTCATCTCAGGCTATGCTTGATCTAACAAGCTCTTGGTTGGAACCCTAGCATTCTGCCAACTGAACCACTAAGATATAACCGACGGACCTGATCTTCGTACTTATATTTATAATTTTTTCTGCTTTCCAACTATTTAAAGCAGCTCATTGACGTTCTGTGTGTTGAACCATTCATAGTCAATTGCTAACCACCTTCACCATGCCTAAGAAGTAAAACACAAAGATAAAATTCCCCTAAACAAACAAAAAGCAATAAATAAAATGAGCCCCAAATATATAAATTTGCCATAACACATTATACTAAATTTATCATACTTCTACATTTATAGCACGTACTTTCATAATCATATAATTTAGGTACAATAAAAAAAAATTTGAAGTTAAATTTACAGTGGTACAAAAAAATGTAAAAGTTCACCTGTTGGCAAATTTTTGGGATATGAGTCTAGTGGTGCAAATACAAAATGACGAAGATCTTCCATGAATGGCAACACAACGAATACAAGACACTAAAAAAAAAAAGGCTAATACAGGATGTACATAACTAACGGTCCCCTAATCAGAGCTACCTACAGTCTACTATTCATTGAAACAATGTGAAACTTTGCGTACCCCTTAATAAAGGCATAGTAAATTCAGCAAACTAGTACATTTAGCAAAGAAAAAATTAAAAAAATCCTTACTAGGGGCACTTTACTGTAAAATCACCCAAAATGAACATGCAAATTTTTGCAACGTCACTTATCAACTACAGCACAGGAAAAAGTTGAAACATTTGAATAATAATTGTTTTATCGAAATGGCAATTCCTTAACAGCTTTGCAAAAATTTCGGAGTTTGAAGTTTCTTTGAAGAGGTCCAAACACTACTAAAGGACCCTGAAACATAATGTAATCTGAAGCAGTAGGATTGTTGGCTGTTCATTCTGGAAGAGGCAGAGAGCCTGTTTCTACAGAGGCTGTAGAGGAAATTGCGGTTTGAGTGCTTTAATCTTTACAGGGAAACACTAGTGGTTGCTGTGATAGTATAAAAGTTGAATAGGCCACCTTCTACTGTCCATAAGATCCTCCAGAATATACTACGGTATTATCCATATAAATTTTCACTTGTTCAGCAGTTGCTTCCACATGATTTTGACTTACAATTAACATCTCACTACAATTTCTTTCTCGCTGTCAGGTATATTTTCATTGGTACAGTTCAATGAACACTCGCAACTTCCAAATTTGGGATTCTGAAAATCCCTCATATTTTGTTGCATTACCCAAAAGTAATGGGATAGTGTGGATTTTTTGTATCATTTTTTTTTTCCGTCAAAATCATATGGAAGCAGCTGAACAAGTATAAGTTTGTATGGGTAATACTGTAGAATATTCTGGAGGATCTTATGGACAGTAGAAGATGGCCTATCCAACTTTTATACGGCACAGTGAACACTAATGTTGCCTGTGAAGTTTGAAGCTTTTCCACTTGAACCACAATCTCCTCTACAACCTCTGTAAAAATGGGCTTTCTGCCTCTTCCAGGATAAATAACCAATGATCCTGCTGCCTGCTTCAAATTTCATTATGGTTTTTTGGAGTTTTTTAAAAGTGATTGGAACTCTTCGAAAAACCTTTGAACTCTGAAATTTTTGCAAAGCTACTGTTGCAGAATCACCATTTTGATAGGAGTTTTTGTAAACTCAAATTTATTTTGAGGAACAATTATTCATGAAATGTTTTCTTTTCTAGTGCAAAAGTTAATAAGCGATGTTGTTGCGAAAATTCGCATGTGTGCTTTAGGTGATTTTACAGTAAGGCGCCCCACAGTGGTGACTTACTTTTTTTTTTTTTTTGCTGGATGCATTTCCTATGCCTTCATTAAGGGGTACTCAAAGTTCCATAATTTTCTGATGAATAGTTTCAGCTGTAGCAACTCTAAATAGGGAACTTTAATTATGTACATCTCTTCTTAATTTCTGCACATACAAATTGACGTTTGCGTATAATTTTTTTTTTTTCAAAATTATAATTTGTAGGACTTCTTCCGTAATTGTAAGATTAAGTTAACATTGCCACTTTTTATGGAAAATCATAAAAGTTGATAACATAAAAGAATAATAGTATTTGTCCATGAACAGGTGTGCAATGAGTAATTAAAATTTAGTAATACAGCTTTGAAATCAAAGCTTGGTAAAATATAATTTTACAACATACTGCCTGTTGCACTGAAACTTATTATATCAACTATTTATCTCAAACAGAACAGGACATCTTTAAATGGGATAACTGCATCATTAATGAAGGTATGGCCATTCTATACTAGTATAGCCATGCAAGTAATTTTTTTTTCACTATAAATATGTTCTGCTCTGAAAATATTATGACTCATTTACTACCTAACCTGTCTTATTCTTATTCATAAGTTTCGAATAAATAATATATTCTCCGACCTTAGTGTTGCAATTTCAATTTTACTCTTTTATATACATTCATGGTTCATAACTTTCTTCAAGCCGTAACCCATTTTTATAATATAGCCAAGTAATCTCCTTTTATAGTAGCCAAAGGGTCTGAGACCCCCCTCTGTCTGCCACCGCCACATTTGCATAATAAAAGCATTTTTAACAGAGTAAAGAAAACACATTAAATACAAAATTATATTATATTAATTACATATTGTGTATTAGGTTATATATCTATATTAATTATATAACCATATGTAATATAATTTGTATATATTAATGTATATTATAGATATAAAGTTAACAACCATTAGTAAAATATTGCAATGTAGCCATGTTGAAATATAAAAGCGTTGGAAACATTTGGTATAAAATTCCTTATAAAAATAATTGCAACTAAAAATAGTTGCAGCGACCCCCAAAAACCAGGTCACAACCCCCAGGTTGAGAACTGTTGGTATACATTAAAGCGCAAATCTTAAATAGAAGATTTAAATACCTACCTCATAATTAGGCTTAATCCTAGGTGAAAGGAAACCAATTTTGGGTGGAGAACGTGCTGAATAGACATATCTTACTATAGCCACCATTTTTGTCTCATAAAGTGCTTGAATAAAAGGTGCTAATATAACACCAGCTAACTAGAAGATAAAGTACACACAGATAAGCCTTTCACAAAATATAATAAAAAGTTAATGAATCAAAGCATGATCTCAAAATGACGATCTGTAACATATTTAAATCAAAATCGAATTTACAGCAGGCAAGTCCAGTCTCACTTTGACACTTTGGTACATGTAGTTTAGAAATGTAACACCAGATGGTTGTATGATACTGCATAGAAGCAGCGAAACAGTTGTTTGAAATTCTTGGAATACTCTATGAAAGAGATGTATTACACTACTACAGTTTATTTAGTGTTTAATATAGTGAACTGGTTTTCTTGACTTACCTAATGGGAATAAAAGTCTAAATTGAGGGGGAGAAAGCCCTTTTTACCTTAGAGTATGCAGCGTTAACTTTTCTCCGATTTTATTAAATTATAAATCTTTCTTCAAGATTAAGCTTCAATTCATAAATTAGCATGAAGACAAGTTATATACATATTGAATTTGTTAATGTGAGATAACAGATCATTTCACATCTCAAAATTACTCACTGAATCATTTAAACAAGTTAGGGGGCTCAACACACCTTTAGGATTTCATTATTTGGTGTTACTAAAATTATATGCCACATATGGATGAAAAAATATATAGAGAATAAAAATGAATTGAAATTATGTTTAAGAATTTATGTTCAAATTTGTAATTTAAAACTGCAGATTGTTCCATAGGGTTATCCGAAATAAAGCTCCAGTGATTTAATCATGACCTCCAAACCACAAAACATTTATACTCACAACAATGCTTATTGAGGTTCAAATGTAAACCCATAAGCTAGAAAAGCATGTTTGTGACAACTGAGACACCACAGTAGAACTCAATTCTTCAAATAGACTCCTTTAGTACATAAATTAGTATATAAAACATGCTCATTCACATACACAGTTGGTTATCACACGGAATTTTATAATCTAATTTATTTATGATAGTTTTATGGCACTAGTTAAAACTAAGCCAAAAATTCAACAAAGAGAATAAATTTGTATGTATCGAGAAAAAAAAAATTCTTATGTTTTTAACTTTAGTAAAAACCAAAAACTAAACTCATCCCCATTAAAAAAAAAAAAAAAAAGCTCTTACCTCTCTATTTTTTTGGCCAAAAATATACATTGTTTTATCTCCAATATAATAATATCTATACACCTAAAATACACAAAAAAAAATTGCCATACATTTCACAATTTTAAAAAATATTAAAGTATAAAACTTAAAAATAAGTTGGGGAGTATTTTTACAAATACTGGAAAGCATTTAATTAGAATTTATTATCACATATCCAAATACAAGGTGTAGCTGAATTAATAGTCAGAACTTAAAGGGGTAATAATACCCGTCAAAATGAACAACATTACATGTAGAACAACCTAGGGTCGCAAACCACTTACAGCACCAATTTGAAATCCAACCAGCATGTATGAATATTTACAAACAGTGCATGAGAGGCACAAGATGTGACACTCCAATCATCTATGCACTGAATCAGCTGACCTGAGTTGTATTTTGTACCTCTCATGCACTGGATGAAAAATATTTATGCATGCTGAACGGTTTTCAAACTGGCGCTGTAAGTAGTTTGTGACCTAAGGTTCTATATCTAATATTGTTCGCCTTGATCAGTAATATCACTCCTTAAAGTTCTAACCATTAGTTCAGATGCATCTTGTATAGATCAGTATGGGAGGGGAAAGGCCATTGCTTACATTTTCCTCCTTTGTAAAGCCAAGTACTTTCATACCCTTTTCACCAGACTGATATTCCATATTTACTTTATCTTCTTCACTAAATGGCACAAGTGTTGTTCCGTACCTATAGGCTATATAGATGTAATGCAATCCAAAGTTAAGTATTTATTATACACAACTACAAATTAGCTTTAGTCTTACTACACTATTTCAAAATTATCCTTCAGTAACCTTTTATGAAAGACAACTACAATGACACAATATTCAACTCCATGTGTGTATTGAAATTGTACAGTAAAAAGAAAATAGACAAATGTGACCCAATTTAGTTACATATCAACTCAAATTTTAATTCAATGTAGTTTATTATCACACTCCATTCATTCTGAATATATAAAATTTGAGATGAAGAATTTAAAACAATTGGCAATATTCCATGCCACCACAGTTATCAAAAACAATAAAATCCAGAAAATTAGGCAAAATTTCCTAAAACAAGGATTTTCAATACAATATATTTTGTATTTGAAAATATTTCAAAAGCAGACATTTAATGCCATAATTTTACATATTTAAGATGCAAATATTCAAGATTATGAGGAAAGCCTAATCAGTGAAACATGCTGAAAATGAAACAAACGTCCGTAAGTCGAACTTCTGTAAGTCAAATTTTTCCTTAATTCGAATAAATGTTATGATTTCTGTAAAAATTTCAATGTATTTTTTATTTTATAAGTCAAATTTTTCTCTATCTTGAGTTTTTTGTGTTGTTGAAGTGTAAATTTAAGTTCTGTAATTCAGTCTTATGGAGAAAGTTGTTTCTTTCAAAACACATACTTTCGGTCACTATGGAATATCATGCAAAATATAAAACTTGATTGACGTTGGAAAAATCCCTAACATGCCCCTAATAAAAATCACTAAATTGCAGTTCCTTTCATCTGTAAATGCATATGATTGGTCAGGGATAGCACCTGTAGTAATCAGATTGATTGAATAGATTTCTAAAACATCATACAGTTTGCCACCTTCATGGAGTTCTATTCATGCATGTTACCAGCATGGTATGAACCAACATGTCAGGAACTGAAAAGTTGCCCCTGTTAATGATAGGCACAATCTTCAGCCCATGGATTAAGCTATCAAAAAAATTTGAAACACTTGTACAGGAAACGTATTGTTTTCAAACTTATCTCTTCGCTAGAAGATGAACAGAGTAACCCAAGGTAATACTTTTGAATTGTGTGTGAAATATTCATCATACATGGAAAGTGCAAAACTACCAACTATCAATCATAACTTCAGAAAAGCTGATTTCAACCACAGAAAATTTTTCAAAAAGCGCAAAATTTCATCAAATACTGATTGTGCTATTTCAACTTCATGCGAGTGGAATTTTTTGGCACCCAAATTGAAAATTTCAGATGAAATAACTTAAGAAAGCAAAGTTGATATCGATGCCAATTTCAACGTATCTACGGATGACAACATTATTCAGTTCAGGAGATACCTACTGACAATGATGACAGGTACATAGTTCACGTCCTGTTCCTACTTTTAAGGACACTTTTTCTGCAATCAAAACATTAAGATCATTTTTTCTAAATCCTGCGAATCTATGCCTGAAAATATTTGTAAGACTACTGCTGATTTGGAGGCTTGCATTCTGAATGAAAATTTTGCATCGGAACAAAAAAAAATTTGAAAAGAAAAATTACACACATTTTAACAAAATATACGTGTTAAACTCCCTTTTAACCACAGTTTATAGCGATTACAGTATTTTGTATGGTTTTTAAAACGTATTATTGAATTCAAGTGTAGTAAAAAATAACTATTCCATAACTCGAATTTTCTATACCTCAAAGTTTTGCCCTACTCCCGTGGAGGTTCAACTTATGAAAGTTCAACTGTGTACATTAAAGTATTCAAATACACTTCAAAGGAACAATCCGAAAATTTTCATTACAACCAATTTCGACTATATATGTTTTTATGAACTACTGCATTAGTCCTAGAAAATATTTCATGGATAAAATATTAATTCCCATTTGCAAACTTTTTTTTTACATTTTTTTTTAGGGTTTGTATGAGTTCATAAAACTGAGCATCCATTATCTAATGCTTCTGTAAGCATGTGATATGAACCTTAATGTTCTTTGAATCATATAACTGTTCCATGTATGTAGATAATAAAAGCAGAAGGGAGAAATATTAACAGAAATATATGTTGCAAAATCTCGGTGCAAATCGTGTACTATTTTCTAAAGTATCTTGAGGAAATTTCTCCGAAATTTGAATAAAATGCTGTGAGTAAAACGCTATCCAAAAGGTTGGAAAACTGCAGGTCCACATAAAAAGTTAAGAACTCCCAATACTTCATGAAAAGGCCATTCCTTACTACAAATATCGCGATACACTTGATGGTAAGTCCTGTGTGTCATTTTTTTTTTTTTTAATCTCTGCTGTTTCACAATGATGGCTGCATTTCATTTTGCTGTTTTAATCCAAATTCAAAGCGATTTTCAAACACAAAGTTAGATGTAAAGAACAACAGAGAAACAGTTCGAAGGCAAACACATACACAAAAGGATAACTGATTTTATTCTCCCTTTCAGCTGTTCCACACAAAGAAATGTGGAATCACGTGACAAACAAGTAGAAAGGAGTTCCCAAGCATGTGTTTGGTTCCTTGTGATATATGCTAGGTAGAGACCAATGGAGGGGAGTGGACAAGTCAGAAACGTGTCTAAACATGGAAGGCGCAGGCCATCTGCAAAGTGTGGGGTTTTTTGTTTTTTACCAAAAAAAAAACAAATATAAATTTTTGAGCAGGTGGTAGGAAAACTGCATGTGAGAATCTTGAATGAGGTTTTCTGCAGTTTTCTTGGTATTGACCGTAAAACCGTAAGACGGAGTTGAAACCTGCACAAATTGGCATCTCTACTTTTCAGTCTATTTAGTTAAGTTGACCTATTAGTAAAAATAACCAAAATACAGTGAAACCTCTGTTAACGGACACCCCATTTTTACGGTCAGATAAAAATTCCAACAGAAACTGATTTACAATAACATATCTCAAACCATGCTTAGCAGTCACCCTAAAATACGGACACAGTTTTTATGATTCATTCCATTAGACCAGAACCCCCTGTATGGACAAAATAGGTTTGAATTTCAGCCTTCACAAGAGGCATTTCTCACAATAGGAAACTAAGGATAAATGCAGTAAGAGCTAAGGAGAATTTCCCCTCTCATTAACACCCCGATCGCCGCCTGGCACACTCTGAGGTGAGATGCATCCATTTCCTTGTCGTCCCACAGTACAGTTCTGGTTGGTAAAAATTTCAAATCTGTGTAGGTATTTAGTCATCACAGTATCTAGTAGAATTGCTGGTAAAAATTCAAGCAGATTTCAAGGCTCATCCCTAAAAATTTCAAGCATCACCTCTACACGACCAATTACCATTTTTCCAAAAAAATCCCCCCACCCCTAGACTCAGATACAACTAACTACCCTTCCAGGCACGAAAATAGAAAAGTACATATTAGGATGGATTGCATGTGGGGGTCCAAAAATCGTGATGTTTAGGGCAACTTGAATTTCCACTAATTTTTCTTCGACAATTCCCTGTTCTAGGAGGGGTGGATCACAACCAATTACCGTTTTCCCAACCCCCCACCACCACCACCACAAACTCAGAGACAACCATCCTTCCAGGTATGAAAGTAGTAAAGTACATTTCAGAATATGACCAGGGCTCCCACAAGTTAATTCGATTAATAAAAGTAAGACAAATCAAAAGAGAACTTTTACACGATATCTGGTTCCATAAAATTTCTCAACACCACCTTTAAACATCCACAAAGTTCTACATACGAAATATGCACAAGTGACTGTTCATTTTGGAAAGTGCAAAGAAGCTTAGAAAACAACTTACTAATATGAACCAAAAAGCAGGATGCATATTAACAGTAAGTTCAACAGTCCATTTTTTTACTGTCAACCACACACTTGAAATATTTCCGTTGTCCTCGAGGGTCTGCAACTAGCATCAAATTTTGTATATTAAATTTATTGGAAGTAAGGGTAAAATGCTTGAAAAGGACAAATGAAATTGCTAAAAATCTTTTAAAAATATACATACAATCACATCTGAAAAAAAAAAAACATAAATAAAATAATTATTATATTCACTACAACAGATAAACAAAATCTGCTTTCTCATCAGTATTGTTTCCTAAAATTATTAATTGCGAAAAAAATTGGTGAGCCACAGTGATATTCTACAAAAGAGAAGAAATCAAAAATCTGGTCAAAAATCGTTAGATTTAGCAGATTTCAGTTAGTTTTCGTAGTTTTCTTTGCTAAATCCGTTAAATCTAGCGGGGAAAATTGGCAACACTATTGTACATCCCTGATTACATTACGTGAATGGATGCTTGAAAGTATCCAACAATCACAATGTTTTGGACAACTTAAATTTCTCTGACAATTCTCTGTTCTCGGGGGGGGGCAGAGGGTCATTGGTCACTGACCATCTTTTAAATAAAAGGTCAGCCCTCTTATCCAATTACTCGAAAACTCCTTTCTAGGGAATAAGCAATTGAGTAAGGATTGTTTAAGTTATGGTTATAGACACAGATTGCAACCAGATACCACTGTAACATGGCAAGTATCGTCCACAAACTAAAATATGAAAATATTCACAAACTGCACCATTTTAAACATTTTCTGAAATTTTAAAATAAGGTTGTCCATGGCATAATGGAAGCTGAAAATCCAAAGTGGTTGGCATCTTTGTTACATTTATTGAAACTGAGATTTGAGCTATGATGTATTATTTAATACGTTTTCATTTACTTTGATTTGAAAAATGGTTTTGGTTTTTTTTGTTCGTTTTTTTTTCCTTTTTTATATCTATAATAAATACTTTACAGTGTGGCCAACCAAAACGAAGAGAAAAAATTTCAGACACAGACCGTAAAATTAAATATTAGATACGAATTTCAAGTACATTTCCCGACAGCTGGTCATGTCCAGTTTCTAAACAAAAAACTGCAACAGCATGTCAACAAGGGAAAGCTGGAATGTAAAGGAGTGTGCTCGGACCAAGTTTTTTTTCATTGATTTCATGTATCTGTTTGGTTTGGCTGGATTTATCCAAAGTTTTTTTTTACAATTTGCATCATAGAAGTATAAGGGATTGTGTATAGAGAATAGTGTGAAATGTCTGTTCCTTTCTTGGCTAAAAGATCAACCATTCCATTGTCATGTGTACTGTAATGTGCTGGAACCCAATGTAGAGTTACAGTTTCATAACTGACTTGAAGGTTTAATTTAATTCTGCAATTTATAGTCCTTTATGAGTCAGGCTGTTTGAGTGAGGTGATGGCTTAGATTGCAGGAATGGAGTCTGACTAAATGACAGCTTTTTTGACACTATTGTATCTTAACTATTGTATCTTCTAAACTACTGTACCTGGTTGGTGTAAGGAAAATGAAATGGCTTCAATTTCACCATCAAAGCAAGTGCAATTTGGTCCCAGAGACAAATAATGGGCAAAGAGGTTTGAAAAAACTCATGCACCAATATTCCCATGTTGCACGAGACGTGATCATAACTAATCCTACTTAATTGTGTGTAACTAATTATAAACACAAAACTATCCCAGTTTGAATTTATTATCGTTCACTTGACTACCATGCAAGTCCTGTAAGGGTAAAAGTGGTGGATTTAATTGCCAATTAAAAATACAATTCGAAGGAGGACTGGTGAGAAGAACCCAAACAGCTATTGATAAACTTTTTCCAAGGGAAGAAAATTTTAATATTTAACGTTTTGTTGTAAATTTACTTCAAAAGTAATTTACTTCAGTTTCACTGTCAAATTTTGTTATAGTAAAGCAAAGGTAATCCATACCTGAAATAATACTGTCTTTTGAAACTTCTGTCAATCCTTCATCATTTAAGTGAAAAGTAGTTTCTTTTTCAATTTTAGCAGTCAACTTATGAGCAAATGCATTTTTCCATGACTTTGCTTTATTTTCATAAACCTGTGGAAAAAATGTAAAAATGAATACAAGTTAGAATCCCAAATCACACAGCTAGCAGTTCTTTAGGATAGGACCGTCCATCCAATCCAAGTTAGATTGCTTAACAACTTAAACTACTGACTAGGGCAACGCCAGTCATAGCATCCAGGAATCAGGACGAATGATATGCCATTGGAAAGCTATGAATACATAGATTAAGAATATGGGGAAAAAAGTAGCTGGAATGGGGGGTTCCTTCAAAGATATTGGGACAAAAAGATCAGAACTTGTGCTTTATGGGGAAAACAACCCATACGTGAAACGCTTTTTTTTTTATCAGATCCTATGAATATCATCCTTGTGAACATAGGAACTAACTCCTCGCCTGATCCCACAGGGTGAAAAGAGGGCATGGGCAGGGAAAGACCTGTAGGCGCTCAACCATGGCGAATTATAGAAGTATCCATGGCCAGTGTTCCAGGAGCGCTAGTTTGTAGGGAGGTGGCACACACTCTTGTGACATGCGAAGTCGGGCCCAGTTCTGAAGATGTCGTCGGCGTGTCTTCAGGTTGCAATGTTATTGCTGACACGCAGAGTATAAATGCAGCCACAGTGTTCAAACTGGCTATTGAACAAATTTCAAAATTTTTTAACAAAGAACCTGGTACGCCAACAAGTAATGAATATGAAATTGCCTCAAAAGTCGGATTTGATGGATGGGCTGATACCAACAGAAATGGAAGTACTGGATTATCCTGAATTTGAAGAGTCAGTTGATATGCAAGAGGCTATAAGTACCACTTCTTACGTTGATGACAGTGATTACTGTGATGAAGGTTGGCATAAAAAATGTAAGAAACCATCTATAACAAACGACAGAAAAAAGATGCTAGTTGAGGCACATCTGAAACACCCGAACTGGGGAATAAAATCTTTTAATCCTTTATGTTTAACAAATTAAAAAAAAAACATAAATCCTTTATGGCCAACATCCACACATATGGGATACTTGCCTGAATGGGCTAATGAATATCAAAGTGACATGTTCAAAATGGAAAAATGTAAAGTCATTGACAAATGTGTGTTCGACAAATTTAAGTGTGCCCGATCAAAGAACAAAATTATCACTACCGTCAATTTACAGCAATGGGCAGTGCAGAAATTACGTGAAATATGTGACTGCGGTACAAATTTTAAAGCCTCTCTTCGATGGGCAACTCGATTTAAGAAAAAACATATCTCCAACAGAAAGATATGTCGCTTTGCCAATAAAACAGAAATTGTAAGTGAAGCAAAAATAATAGAAGATGTACAAAACCTGCAAACAGAAGTAACTGAACTACTGCCAATGTTTAACAAAACACATGTGCTAAATACAGATCAATGCAGCTTTAACTATGAGCTATTGTCAAATTGCACATTATCATATAAAGGTGAAATAAAGGTGTATAAAGGTGACATGCAGCTTTGCCTATTCCAAAACAAACAAAGCAACACATTCGTATACTGTGCACTGTACCATAAACTTGGCTGGACAAATTTTTGGAAATGTATTTTTATGTTTGCAAGAAGTCAGTGGAAAGCTTGGTCCCAAAGTCATAAAATCTCAATCATCAAATATCTTGCAAGAAGCAGCTGCTCCAAACGTTGCCATAACTTGCAGCACATCAGGGAAATTATCAACAGTCATAGATGAGTAGTATCTAATACTTTGCACGAACTTTGTTAAATCATGTAGCCGTGTTTGAAGAACAGAAAGGACTACATCCAGAAAACCGACTATACCAAAGGAAGAATATTATTTGCATGCATTCTCTCATTCATCATCAGTTATCTGCACCAGCATTTCAAAATATGATTCTTTATTCATTTTATTCTTCTGGCCTTACTAATGAAAAAGAAGTTTCGAAAATGTGAAACAAGTTTGCTTTATGTTTTCTACAACTGATGGTTTCAGCTGCTGTATTGCAGGATGCAACAATGACAGATTCATTAAATGTAGTAGATGCATGATTATTCTTTGTTTTGACTGTTTCTTTTTTCAATTTCACACAATACAGTCTACGTTTAATTTTTAATTATCACTCACTTTCGTTGCACAGTGTGAAAATAATAATGTCCGTGAATATTCACATATTTTTTCCCCCACATTGTAGGGTCTTCGAGTGATGCCCTTGTATTGATGAGGCCATGGCAGGCTTAAACCTCAATTACTACTTGAAGAATGGGACACAAAAAAAATAAATAAACAGAAAATAACAATCAGCTTTAAAACGAAGTGTTTCACCTGTGGGTTGTTTTCCCCGCAAAGCACAAGTTTCGACATTTTCGTCCCAATATCTCTGAAAAAACGCCCCGCCCCCCTCACGTTCCAGTTACTTTTTTTCCATATTCGTAATCTATGTACTCACAGCTTCCCAATGACATATCACTCGTCCTGATTCCCAGATGCTATGACTGGCGCTGTCCTTGTGAGTACAGTGATACATGAAATTTAGTTCATACTTCTATTTTTCAAATGGGGAAACTCTAATTTAATTACGTTAAAATGAAAGTTTGATTTACAACAATTTGCTCAACAATGCATTAAGTAACAAGTTAGGTTATAAGAGCAGAGGGTGGGAGATCTGTATACATATTGTATTTTACATCGCAAGACAGTACAGTGGGTCTCTCTCTCTCTCTCTCATCTAGGAACAACAGCTTAATGTGCCCTTTGAACCACGATACATTTAAACACAGCCAAGTTTATTAGAAGTCGAATCCAGACAAGAGGATCCAAAAGCAGTGAACATAGCCACTGGGGTGCTTTCCTGTAAATAAATTACCTTTATATATGCACTAATTGGAATAGTCAAATTTTTCCCAATATCTAGATTTGCGTTCCATGGTAATGATTGAACCTTTTTCTTCTGATAATAAACCAATGCTGGAAGAGCTTCCCTGTAAGTTTAAAAAAAATTTAAACAACTGGTTCATTATATATATATATATATAAAAAGTTATATATTACAATATGCACGATTATATAAAAGGAAAATACAATGCAACAAAACAAAAGCCGACCACCAAGAAAATGTCTTAGTGTCTGACACCTACCTATAATACATTCACAACCAACCAAGCTTACTTGGGAGTCAAATCCAAATTCAATGGATCCAAAGGAGGCGGATATAACCACTTGACTATTTGGACATGTGATGGTAATAAGTAATTAAATTCTATCACAACAAATGGACAATTTACTACAGAACAACTACACAATTTAAAGTTCCCTTTAGTACCTTGTATTAAAGGAAACTTAACCATATATTCAGAACCTCGTACTCATATCAACTATTAGTGATGTTTCACCACGGTTAAATCAAAATTAATTATTCTATAACATTTAATTTTCAAAGTTTATATTTGTTTGTGAATTATAAAAAAATATATATATACACACACATACAGACATTTCTAAATAATAAAAGATATATTTTAAAAAATAAAGAAATCCTAACATATCGTCCTTCCATTAAAAAATAATAATAATTAAACATGCCATAAAGGTAGTGGCTTATTTTAACTTAAAATATAGTAACATAATACACCTATAGTAGAGCCCATTCATAACAAGCCTGAATTTAGTGATAAAAATGTGGATTTCATTTGTTACAATGATTATGTGCAATACACACTTCAGCTGTTTTTAGCAAACAAGACCTTTAATCAGGATTTCCATTCATGTGGGAGAAAAAAAACCTCACTTTTCCAGCAAATTTCCCTGACCAATCAAAAACAACTTTCAACAAAACTTCGGTTGCAGAGAAAATAGTTTCACATTCGTGAGATTTAATTATTCAAAACAGAAGTTAAGGTAGTTTTCCTTGACTTTTCCCTGATCTTTAGGGATGACTTCGAATTCCTTGACAATTCCAAGTTCTCCAGGTTGTGTGAGAACCCTGTTTTCTGGTCACCGGATTTACTGATGAAAAAATGTTTTTTTACACAAAATGTGGAAAATTCTAAGTATCAGGTTAAAAAATCTGTAATCCAGGAATTCTTTTTAACTGAGATGAACATGAATATTATGAAATAAACTTTCCATCAATTGAGATCGGAAAAAAAGATGAAAGTGAAAAAAAATTGGGGGAGAGGAGTCCTGCTGCCATTCAACAAATAACATGTGTTTAGGGAGGCATATCTCAATCTTGTACTCAAAGCTCTTGGTGGGGATTAGAGCCCTGCACAGGCCTGTTTTTTTAGGCCTGGTCCAGCCTGAAACCCAAAAGTTGGGCCCGTCGGGCCAGCATCCAGGCCCAGCCTGTAGTCCAAGTCCACTCCGGCCCATCCATTTCTGACTTGGAGTACAGAGAGACCTATACACGACCAACTCGGAGGAGGAATGTATTCAAGGGGAGGGGGAGTTTTGAAAGGTAGCCTCCGTAGCAAGCAAGCAATTGGAGCCCGTAATAGTCCACTAAGTTTTAGCCAATCAGAAACGACATGAAAATTGATGACAACTCGGCATCAATAGCCATTTGCCAAAGTGTTAGCGAAAGAAAGTTAGTGGTCGTTTGAACGATAAAAACGCAAAATTCATGATATTCATGAACATTACCAATGTTATTATCAGATATTTAATTTTAATTTTTTTTTTATTTATATACAGGGTGATTCAGAACTAATGGAACAAACTGAAGATGGAGGTAAAGGATGTCAAATACGGAACATTTGGCGAAATTTCCATGTCTGCAAAGGACTCATACTGGCTGTAGAGTGAAAGTATTATTTACATCCACATCATTGCTATGTAGGCAATTACAAAAACAAAACAAAAATTTTAACACATAATTTGCTTCACCTAACAATGCAGCAGAAACAAAAAAATCGAAAATTCCCTTCCCTGGCCCTGAGTAGTATTGCCATTTAGTTATCGAAGGTATGGAAAATGGTTGTTTTACCATACTAGAGGCAATTGGAAATTATCAAGCATGAGTAATAGATGAAAGGTATGAAAAGAAACAACTTTGGTCTAGTGAACCAATGTTCAAAAATTAGCCATTCTGGAACTACAGATATTATTTGGTTGGTTGTGTTTTTATGGCTCAAGGACAGCGAGGGTCATTCTGCACCAATATTATTTGCATCCACATTTGTTAATCATATAACAAAATTTGGAAAATTTGCCGTTTTAGCCTAAAACCATATTGGAAAAGGTTTCACTACTTACTATAGTCCAAAATAACTTCCCATGGCCAAATTTATGCAGTTGGGGAATTTATAGCCCAAACATGAGCCTCATGTTTGGGCCATGAATTCCTGAGCTGCATAAATTTACCCACAGGAAGTTGTTTTGGACAATAGTAAGTGGTGGAATTATTTCCAATATGATTCTAGGCCGGAACGGCAAATTTTTCAAATTTTGTTACATGATTAATGTGGACGTAAATAATAGCAGCCCTATAGTTCCAGAACGGCTCATTTTCGGACATTGTTTCACTGGACCAAAGTTGGAGGGGTTTTTTATGTCCTTCACCTATTATGCTTGCTGGTAATTCCCAATTGCCTCCAGTATGGTAAAACAATCATTTTCCATACCTTTGATGACTAAATGGCAACACTACTCAGGGCATAAGGGAATTTCAATTTTTTTTTTCTCTGCTGCATTAAGTCAATCACCTCAATTATGCGTCAAAATTGTTTTTAGTTCATATAATTGCGTACATAGTGACAATGTGGATGTAAATAATACTTTCACTGTACAGCCAAATCGGATCCTTTGCGGACCTGATTTCGCCAAATATGGCTTATTTGGCGTCCTTTACCACCCCTTTCAGTTTGTTCCATTAGTTTTGAATCACTCTGTATTGTTTAATACAATGTAAGAATAAAAAATATATTATTTAAAAGTTAATTATGCAAAATTCATGATATTTATGGACAAATATGAAAACACACATTCACGATTTTACTCTACTTTTATTTATATACTATTTTAAAAGGAATTAAAAATTTATTATTTAAGCAATAATTGTAAACGTGAAATTCATTATATTTATGGACAAATGATATTATCATAGACACATTTTCGATTTTAATTTTAATATTTTATTTATTTATTACAATTAAAAATTTATTACACACTATTATTTTCTTTCTCTCCTTTGTAGATCTGTGAACAATTCGTTCGTGTTTGCGAGTGCTGCTTGATGATGCAAATACTTTTTCACAGATGTTGCATCTAGATGAGACAGAATTGTACACAGAAATTGTTGCCCGTTTTCATCCATTTACACTATAAAAAAAATCACTTTTGCAAAAATCACCAAACTACAATATGGCGAAAAAAAATTGGTATTTATAAAAACATCACTTCTGATTGGTTAGAATTCAGTGGACTGTCGCGGAATGAAGTCGTTCATGACATATATGGAGTTCAAGTTTGGCTTGACAAACTTGCACGGACCTGGACATTTTCAGAACAGGCCTGCAAGGGCCTGTTCCATGTGAGTGGACCTACACATTTTTGGGACAGGCCAATGCAAGCCTGTTGTATTATCACGGGCCTAGACATTTTCGGTACAAGTCAGCTCAGGCCGGAACTCTAAACCAGAGACCTTCACGAACCTGTTTCTTTAGACCCGGCCCAGCCCAACACAACCCACGGGTCCAGACCCAGCCTGTGCAGGGCTCTAGTTGAGATAACATGAATAGTGATGATAATGACTGGTGAATTTGAAATAATCATTCATTTTCTATTTAGCTACAACAAAAACACATCAAGCATTTCAATGAGATAACTAACATTGATAGGTTTGTTTATGAAGACGTGTTTAAGTCAAGCATAATTTCCTCAGAAAAAATAATAGAATCCATTAAACCACAACCAAATAATAAAGAAAGTAAAGCAAATGAAAAAAACACCACTCAATCGCCATCGAATGTTACTGCCATGGAATTTGTAAAAAACCTTGAAAGTTTTTAAGGCAATGGTAATCTATTCAATCTTCTAAGTATTTTATGATGAAAATTAAATTAACACAAATAAAAAACATGGTTGTTTGCTTGTTCATAGTTGTTTGCTTGTAACAAGCAAATAACCAGAGATTATTTTTTGTATTAATTTAATTGAAATTGTATTAATTGAAAAATATTGTATAATAAATTTCCCCCACGAAAACTCACAAAATTCTCGCCCCGGAGGCTTTGTGTGTTGACCATTATTTGGCAATTGTGTTATCCCTGCGAAGGGTAATATCTTCCATCTTCAAATAAGCTCTATTCTGGGAATGAATACTAATATAGGTTTCTTTACATAATTCTTTTTATTCAGCTTATTGTGCTAAAATTCAAGTGGCAATACAATATTGTTCATTAAATTTTAAGCAAATTCAATGCTGAACTTTATTGTATGCATATTGCATGTATATATATCTATATATCGTCACTTAAGGAGCAACACGACCTATCATTTTTTAGAACTTTACAGGACATTGAAAAAAATGATTTTCAATCATTTTAATGGAAAAAAGTTTGTTTTCAAATATTTTTATCAAACTGTGCAGCCAAGTGAAACTATGTCCTAACTAAGGAAATAGGATGAGCAGAGAGAAAACACAAATCTACATGAGATACATCGTCACTTAAGGAGCACCATGATGTATCAGTTATTTGAAATGTTTAAAATTCTAAAAACATATTTAGTGATTGACCAGGTTTTCATTAGTTCCAAACTCCTTGTAATATATAAATCCTACTGTATATATACAGAAAACACAAAGAAAAATAAAATATATAAATAAATATCAAGGTACAAAGAAAAAAAAAGGTTATTCGGTCCAGTTTATTTAACCCTCCCCCCTTGTTTTAACTTTCTTTTTCTATGTAAGTTTTAAAAATGTGGATTTGTTTTATTTGTTAAATTGAAGGACATTTTAATTTCAATTCAATACATTACTAAAAGTGATTAACACTTTAAACATTTATATAAAAGGAAATAATTACTCAAATGTATAGGATTCTCCATTAACTGCTTTCAATAGTTCTTTCACAACGATTTCAGCCTTGATTTGCTCTTGAGTTTTTGAGCTGTATATTTTTAAACTACTGCTTGAACAATCGTCATCAGACATTGCAAAAGGACCACTAAAATAGGATATGAATAATAATATTAGTATCACATTTTTAAACTTCCTAAGGTAATAAGCAATATTATCAGTTTGCACTTTTTTTTTATCATAATTCACTGTTTATAATAAAATTGGAAACTTGTTTCCAATAAGCATATTCCCATATTTAAAATTTAAATAGTATTGTACCTTAATCCATAGCACGGAAAAACCATAATTTGCTTACTTGATTTGAATGAAAATTTTAAAATACATAAAATTTAGCAATTATTAATAAACATTTAAATAAACTATTGCCACAAAACAATTTTTTAATACATAATTGTTTAGGACAGAGAGCCTTAACGTTTTTCTTTTGCAGTAAAAATAAGGAAACTGGACTGCAGTACCCCTAAAACTGTTTCATTAAAAATGTGACAGATGCTCAAGATCTATTACTGCTTGAATAATTAAGATTATTGAATATTATTGCACAGGGGGGGGGGGTAAAGTTAAAAATACAGATAATGGCAAAAACTTTATTTAAAAACTTAAATAATTATTTTAGGTAACCCCATGTTTGATGGTTGTCTTGACAGACACCTATCAGGTATAGTCACTCAGTTTTTTATGGTCGGATAAAAATTCCCTGGAAAGAAACTCTTTCATAATAACATCTCCCCCTCTTACATGAATTTTTCAATTTGGTAAGTGTCTAATTATTTGTGTCTTGTGGCACAAGGTCAGCAAGGGTCATACTCACTGAGACCTAGTTTTCCAAGGAATCCGAAACTCTTGAGATTCAGGGGATCAAAAACCCTGGACTACAGAAAGCTGTTGATTAGTAAGTTTTTTATTTTTTTTTATCACCGTTGGAAGTCAAATCTGGATTAAAGTGCCCATTAATCTAGTGTTTGCTGTATTATTTAATTGATGTGGCATGTGAAACTGTTTTGCCAAATATAAAGAAATCTGAGTTGAGCTGGATGGAACTAAACTTTTATGTTATCCTCTGCATCTAAATGACTAAGACAATCTTGTAGAAGCATAAACTGAGAAACCACATCCACACAGAAAGTACCTCATAAAGTACTTTTGTTTATGTTTTAACTGCACAAGGACAGCATGACCTTCATTCTACACTGGGATCTACAGTCTTCTGAAAAATCTGAACCTCTGCTGCCAGGGATAGCATACCCCAGACTATGGTGAGCAGAAAACCAGCATACATTCCATAGAACTATTGGAAGAATTAGAACCTGTGTTAATAGCATAATAGACAAATGCATTACCACTAGGCTACCATAGAGTAGTGGGCCTATGTTTTTTCCGGGCAACAGAATCCCTTGAGGACCAGGTAACAGACTTCCAGTGAACAGTTTCAATAAATGCTCTTTGTTATCTACTGTTAGGAGTCAAACATGGATTGATAGAAAGCTAGGGAAACGTGTTGCAGCTATACCATCACAGGGTCTTTTAGGAAGCACTGTTGCATTTCAAAAACAGCCTTAGAAAGTACTAGAACATTTAAAACTATTTTAATTCTGCATTGTTTCACAGTACACATACGTGCAGTGCACAGGATATTGCAATGCTGTTTGAGAACCACTGGTTTACAACATAATAGCACAATGATGAAATTTTTTGTTATTGTTTTAACCACAAACACTAAAATCTAGATAATTTGAAAAAGTAATATATTAACTACAATTCAAGGTTATCCATTTATATAGAAAAATTCTATAATTCAAAGCTCTTGAAGTCCAACTTAGAAATAAACCTTCAACACGATCAAACAGAAAATGTGATGTATACTTCCCAACTTACTTAATGACAATCTAAAAATGTATTATGATATATGGAATAAAAAAAAATATATAAATTTAACAATAAAATACCATAATTTATGAAAGAGAAAGTTAAAAGGATACTTTTTCCTTTTCAGACAATTAACGCAATTTAATTATGTTCAAGATTTCATAATATCTTTCAATAAAAGAACATTAATGTGAAATAGGTGTCACAAGGGGTTTTTTTTTTCACAACACACTAATATAATTATTAATGATGATTAAAAATAATGGCTCTTATTAAGCAATATATTATATCCATAAAAAAACACATGGAATTTTAAAAAAAAACAGTCCAGGTAATAGAATCAAAAATCTTCATATAACTTCTTGAGACCTGCGACTTCAAATATGTTCCACAAAAATAACAGACACAATTACAGACAGAATTAGTATCTAGAATATAGAACGATGTCAAGATTTTGCACAAATACGAATTTGGCCTGCATATGATAATTATATTTTACAGTACAAAGACAGTTAAGGTCATGCTGCACTGGGACTTAGTTTTCCAAGGAATCTGAACCTCTGTTGCTTAGATAGCAAAACCCCAGATGAAGATGGGCACAAAAAAAAAAAAAAGCATTCACCGTTAAAATTAGAATCAAACATGGGTTAATGGCACAGCAGACAAATGCGTTATCATTATATCACCACAGAGTTAATAAAATTTGCTTTGCATATGCTCGTGTTTCTACAACTTAAGGTTGCATTATGGGCAACCTGGGATGGGACAAGCAGCTTAACATAACATTCAAACCACGATACCTTTAGACACAGAACTAAGCCTAATAATAATTAAATTCATTCCAATGAGCTAAATGGTCATGCAATTACTGACTGTAGTTACTGGAAGACTTGGTAGGGAAACAAATTACCTTAGAAAGTTTCAAATAAACATGCACCCTGTGAAATTGAAATTAAAACATGAAGGGGGAGTGCAATTTCCCTAAAACCTGTGAATAAAACTAGTTATCTGGATAAGACATGATAAAATCTCTACAGCAAAAGAAAATATTTCAAAATAGAACATAGCCAAATATCAGTATAGAATGACTCCATTTTCAGTGATGCATTTTACTATGGGTTGCCGCTTTGAGCTGTAGAGATGTTGTAGTCTTGGGTTACCACTTGCCATGCTTTCTCAATCCATTAAGTACTGTTGTCTGTGCTTGATTTTGTAGATGCTGTTTTATGTACAAGGCATTATCTATTGCAGATAAATTAGGATCTGGAAGATCATGATAGCAGGTTGACACCTCATGGGCATTATCATGAAATGTTAACGAATGTGTAATCTTCCTGAAATAAAGCATTACCCATACAAGTTCACTGGTTGAAGCTTTATGGCACAAGTAGACCATTAGCCATTCTGTACCAAACAGGGTGTAGCCATACATATGGTTTTAAAATAAAAGATGAATTAGGTGGTTGTATCAGTACCAGTAATGGAGGGTATTACTACAGGATTAACATGCATGCAATGGGTAACACACATTTACCATTTCCCTAAGTCAATAAAAATGGTTAAATGGTAATGTGTCAACTAATGGCATTTATCACCACTTGTCTAATGATTGATAAAGTTAATGTAGGCATAAATAGTACTTGTTGCCAAATTAGACGATCATCACAATGAATGGTCATCCTATATGCTCCAGTTCCGACTTCACAAGTGTAGATGCTTTCTCTTGATCATTTCTAGACATATCATTGGATTGTAGTATTATCTTGGTCGAATAGCTTCCTATGCGCTGAATTAACAACCCAGTCTCATAGTTCATTGGTTATATTTTTATGGTACAAGGACAGCAAGGCTTATTCTGTGACAAATAAGGTGACCATACGTGCAATTTCAAATGAGAATAAATTAGAATTACACTATAAAAATGTACTGAAAGTAATGTATTAAATGTAATAAAACGATGTAATAAACTCAGATGATATGTGAAAAGCCAATATTACCCAGCTTCATAAAGGTTAACTCTCACATCTCCTTGAAAAATTACTTTAAAATTATATTTAATTGTCATGGTCATTCCATGACAAATCATCCAATGGAAAACCTCACTCTTTTGGATTTTTTCCGAATTTGGCTGATTTGATGTACTACCAGAGGTAGTAGAAAATCAAATTTTTTAGATTTCTTACTGCAGTGTTTTTTAAATTATAGGCCCATGAAATCCAGAAAAAAGCATGATTTTCTGCTTACATGCAATTACAAAAACTATTATTACTCAAGCTAGGAATGAGATAGATGGATGAAATAAAAATCATGTTTTATATATAGAGAGATTTTAAATATAGTAAATTTAGAATTGGAGAAAAGAACAATAAAGAAATAACTGTGCAATTATCTAAGTCTAGCGCTCATTGAGCCACTGCTATATAATGGATAAGTTATAGTGCAAAATAGCAAATGCATATATAAGACGAATAATGCATATAAAAAAAATCAGAGCGAATTAGATGAATAAATTTGGATAGGATTAAGGTAAGAGAAAAGATTAATAGAAAATACAATATTCAAACACATACATAAACATGCAAATATATATATACATACACACACGCACATATAAATATGACGTAATATAAGCATACAGCCCCAGAACTGTCGTCTGGGACCTTTTCTAGGACTACATGCTTGGCGCCTTTTCTGGAGGTATGTTGCAAAATACAAGTAAATCAGATAAGCCAGATGTATTCAGCGAGATCCCAAGGCCCAAAGGCGCCAAAAAACAGAACGTACAAATCCAAATAATATTACAATATACACAATAATATATACAATATAGGCACATCAAACGTAAAATCAATAAAATAGAAAATCATACGTAGATACATTTGATACATGCAAAATAGAAATATGTAGAGGTGTAAAAAATAATATAAATATACAAACGCTTTTCGAAAATGGTTTATTCTCAAATAGTGGAAACAGAGCCGAATATTTTCAAAAAAAAAAAAATTGAGAAATCTTTCCAAAAAGCTAAGTCTGCATCCTATTGCCCTTACATAAACAATCCTTAGTGTTAATGCAGTAAACAAAAAAAGTTTAACATATGCAGAAAGGATTTGATTGTATAAATGTTTGTTCTTCATGCCGCCATCATACAGTTGACTATGCCAAAGGGTTGCCAGGCTGTGGCCCTGTACAGAGACGCTTCAGCTGGAGCATTCAATACGAAACTAAACAAGTCGCCATCTTAGCCTGGATTGCTTGCATCCTTTGGTGTTATGTGTGGACAAGAAGAGTCTAAAAGAGAAAATTTTCCTTATTGCATAAGTACCATTCACTATACATGCCATTACTGCATTAACGCTAAGGATTGTTTTTGTAAGAGCAATACGATGCGGACTTAACTTTTCTGAAAGATTTCTTTAACCTGTTAACTGGGTATGACGACATTTTTCGTCATGCCCGGAAGACTACCAAAATGCGAATGACGACATTTTTCGTCATTGAAATTAACCGTATTATGTTGAACGCATTACGTTTTATGTAGTTCTTATATATTTAATCCTAGCGTGATGGTGTGATGACATTACTTATCACTGTGAAAAAAAGTCCCCAGTGTGAAACGAGTTTCACAAAATTTTATTCCCCGGTTAACAGGTTATTTTAGTAGGTTTTTGTTTTTTTTTTGAAAATATTCGGCTTTGTTTCCACTATTTGAGCATAAACCATTTTCGAAAAGCGTTTGTATATTTATATTCTTTTTTACACCTCTATATATTTCTATTTTACATGTATCAAATGTATCTACGTGTGATTTTCTATTTTATTGATTTTACGTTTAATGTCCCTATATTGTACATATTAGTGTTTATACTGTAATATTATTTGGATTTGTACATTGTTTTTTGGCACCTTTGGGCATCTCGCTAAATACGTCTGGCTTATCTGATTTACTTTATTTTCCGACATACCTCCAGAAAAGGCGCCAAGCATGAAGTCTTGGAAAAGGCCCCAGACGGTTCTGGGGCTGCATGCTTATATTACGTTGTATTTATATGTACGTGTATGTTTATATTTGTATATAATCATTTTCAACCATTGTCTATTCACTGCTGCATAAAGGTCTCTTCAAACACTTTCCACACAAGTCTATCCTGAGCAATTCGCTTCTACGTCACCCCAACCTGCTTTCTTATTTGATCCACCCATCTAGTTTAAGGATGTTTTCTAGGTCTTCGGTGGTCTCTGGGAAGCCAGTTCAGAGTTTCTGTTGTCCATCGTTGATCAGTTCTTCTTGCAATATGCCCAGCCAATCGCCATTTCAGACCTTTTACTTTAACAATGATGTCCTCCACTTTAGTTTGCTCTCTCACCCAAGTGTTCCTTTTCTGATTTCTCCTAGTTATTCCAAGCATGCAGCTCTCTATGCTCCTTTGCATATATATACGTGAATATTGTATTTTATATTAATCTTTTCTCTTGCCTTAATTCTATTCAACCTTATTCATCTAACTCGCCCTTTTTTTTTTTTTTTACGTGCACTATTCATCTTATATATGCATTTGTTATTTTGCACTAATATACATATGTATATATTATTTTACTTGTTTTAGGCAGTTTGGAATTTCAAGGTCATGCCATGAACTCTTTTACCTTGAATTTCTCAAGAAGTAGTATTTTTGAAAAAAAATCACACATAAACTTGCATATCTTAGCATTATTTCTAGAAAGTTTTATCTAGGGATGGGAATTTTTGGTCATTCTTTAAAAAAAGATATGCCAAGGAAAAACCATCTGCATAAATGGAAATTTTTAATTTTAATACACAATTATTAATTACTTTAGCAAGAACAACTGTTTTTAAATGAAACAATATTATCATATTATCATGCTAAAATAATTGAAAAAATTTATTCAGTTGAGAGAAATGTGGGGGGGAATGGATGAGGCCAAGGTAAATGTATCTTAAGAAAATTACATCCTAAAATAAACATTAACTTGTGAACTTACGAAAATTTTCACCTTTTTACAAGTTGGTGCTGCTTCATTCCATTATTTTTCTACGTTACTAACTTCAACAATCCCACGCAAGGTAATTTTTAAGAGCTGTAGTTGCCAAGTCCATTTTTTCTTCTTTACGAATGTAATAAGTGCGGCCAGTAGGATATCTGGGTTCCACCAGAGTCAAAATTTTAGAAACATGCACTTCAAATTTATCTTTAAAGTCAAATGAGTACGTTAAGGATGGCGTAGAACCTTTAGAATACAGAAACTTCACATTCACCATCTCAGTGGTTCCATTCATTTCCAAAATTATACTAAGTCATCATTGACTGTTGTACTCACATGTTACATATCCTTTCACATCTGTGAGAGTCTTTTTCAAAGATTCTCCTATCAAAGAGAACTTACAGGACTACTTGCTTTTTGAATATACTTTTGTCAGTATCTCTTCAGATGACACATTGTGGAAATTGTGGAATTTCCGGGTGCTAAGTATTGGCTTTGCAACCAGAAATCATTTTTTTAGAACTTTCTGTTTGTCTTCATGTTGTTGTTTATTAAAAAAAAAAAATCATAAGAGTCAATGTTAGCTTGACAGCATTTAAATAACTGTAATGGTGTCATAATTTACTTATCATAAGGTAGTTGTAGACTTGCCCTCTTGCTGTAAGTCTTTTCACAGTCTCTCAAAGACCATCGCATATATCTTTATCACGTGACATTGCATAAAAATGTCACTCAGCCTGGATACCAAACTCACTGTCATGGTGACGTAATTTTAAAAAGTTTTTTCAATTTTTGAATTTAGCAGCAGAACCATCTGAGAAGTAGAATATTTTTTGCAAGTCTGGTATTAATTCTGATTTTAGATATGAGCCAAATTTTATTTGAAATAAATGTATGACAATCGTGGCATGCTTAAGATGTTCAGAGATACAAACAATGCTTTTAGTTTTTAAAACATCAAAATCTTTGTAGTGGACTGCTATTGGGGAAAACTGTAGCCTGGTCATTTGTTTCAATGAAAAGACTGAACCTCATCTTGCAAAATGAAGGCATAATTTTCAGCAAAGTCAAAGGGTATCATAGCCTCATTTTCTCTGATGTTCTCCTTCAAATATCTGTAGTACTTGAACTGTGTGTGCTAAAAAAGAACGTCTTTTCAAAAACAGCAACACAACGATTCCAAAAACTCCTCGGTAGTTTTGGTGAAAGTTTCAAAATTACATCTGTCGACAGATACCCATTGTCTTCTAACTTTGTAGCTAATTCTTGTTTCAAATGTTCAACACCAGAACATGAAGGACATTCATTAAAGTGGCAAGTGGTACTTGGGTCATTACACATTATCTTCATTAAACAGGATTTAATTCACTTACTGCTGTACCATCACTCTTATATTTTTCAGTTTAGCCCCTTGTACCACAAGTTTCACATTTTAATGTGTTGTGAACGCATATGGAGTGAATATCACTTCCTCCAGCTAACACACAGTGCTTGGGTCACAGTTCAGCAAATTTAGAAAATCCTATCTTTTCAGTAGGATGTTTTTCCTTATAAACAACTCATACAATTCCTTTAAATTTCCTAAAACTATCTTTTTTTTTTTTTTAACTCTACACTTTTTTTTAAAAAAATGACCAAAATATGATCCCATTCCTGTCCCAAGATGAAACTTCTCAGAAATGATGCTAAGATAGGCAAGTTTATGTGGGGTTTTTTTTCAAAATTTTGAAAACATTCCTTTTTGATAAATTCAAGGTCAGAGTTCATGGCATGACCTTGAAATTTCAAACTGCCCAAAACTAGTCGTGTTGGATATCATATAAAAGTTTATAAAATAATTCATATAATATGCTTTTTATTTCATCCATCTATCTCATTTCTAGCTTGAGTAATGATAGTTTTCATAATTGCATGTAAGCAGAAAACCATGTTTTTTCTAGATTTCAGAGGCCTATAAATTAAAAAATGCTGCAATTAAAAATTTGGATTTTTTACTATTTCTGCTAGTACATCAAATGGGCCAAATTTGGAAAAAACTCAAGAGGGTGAGGTTCAAAAGTGCTAAAATTTTGGTTCACTTGACATGAAATAACCCATTAATTAAATTCATTACCTAGTTGTATTTCTTTTCCAGGCATTTTGAATAAGCTAATCTTACCTCAGAAATAAGTTCCTTAAATTAAATGTTTGTTGCTCAAGAAAAATGCATACTATGTTTCAGTCACAAATCGCCACATTTTGATTTGCATATGCTTTCCTTTCTCCACGATTACTGTGATAATTTAATCATCTGCATAAGTCATTTCAGCAGTCTTGCAAACAGATCTATACTTCTATGTATTGCAACTTCAATTTCTGAGTACATATGAAATGCTTTAAGCAGTGAAAGTTTAATACAGTCTAGTCTCATTATTCCCAAGCACACTAATCTGAACCTTTTTTTCAGTTGGCTAGATGCTTTCTTCAACAGCAGCCAACTGACAAGACAAACAATGGTGTATGTGTTGGCAACTAACTGAAATTTCCTGTAAGTAAGGAGAATTTTCCATCTGTTATCTATTACGCATACACATCAGACAATTACAGCTTACAGTAAATTCTATAGTAAAATTTTTGGTTAACCCGAACAGGTTTCAGTCCCAATTAGTGTGGATTAATGAAAATAAGCTACTGTTTAACAGTTGGGAAAAAAAAAATCTTAGACAAAGGAATTAAGAATTGAGTACAAAATGAAAAATTAGAAAAAAAATTTACGATGTTTTTATCATTACTTTTTTTAATAAAAAAAATACTGATACACATAATCAAATCAAGCTACATTTAAATGCGTATATACCAGGCAAAAGCGACGTAGCGTGACGCCATCTCTAATCATTTACCATGCCACCCCCACCTTGAACCAGAAAGTCACAATTCATACATATACCATCATTATTATTATCACCATCATGATGGTACATATGTGAAAGGTGACTTTTTATTCAAGAGGGGCAAGGCGAACAATTGGAGATGACCCGCTTTTGAGATCATACTATGCCACTGCTAGGCGTACAATTACACACAGATAGGGAATTTAGCAACATATACATACCGCTTGTTAATATTTTTAGGCCCAAAGATCGCATGATGGGCCATCTATAATAGGACTGATGGTGTAACATTATCTAATCTCTTAACCATGGTGAGTGTACATACAATCAAGTTTACTGGAAATCGAGTTTGAATGATTTTAAAAGCGATGATCATAGCCATTACACTACTACATATGCACACACAAATATATATATCCTACAGCTGCCCTCTGCCAAGAATACCAGCACTTGACCGAGTGCTGTTACAAAGCATCATTGGTGAAGGTCACTCTGTAGAGCAGGCAGTCTTCAACCAGCAGCCCACCAACATGTTTTAAACGACTTGCTGGCTTGTGAAAAATGCAAATTTTTTTACACAAAAATAATGTCAGTTGAACACTCTCAGTCTTAAATCTGTGTATTTTATTCTGTTGTCATTTTCACATTTCGTAATAAATATCTTAAAACACTATAGAACTAAAATAACACTCAGTTTTTCCTCAATTGTGAGAATTAAAATCAATCAATCGTGAAATTTACTTTAGTTTTCTAGCATATATGGGGATTAGGAGTAGTTTTATTGATTTGCAGTGCAACAGTGATTTAAAAGAATTTTAAGTTAGGACTCATCCTAAATATGTCAATAAAAATGTGTTCCCAATAATTTGACTGTATGCCTTGAAAACATTATTATTTGGGAGCACTTACATCTGCGTATACGTGCACTAAGGGTTCGTAAGTGGGGTTACAGACTTGCAACGTAGGTTACGGAGCTACAGCTCCATATATTATGTATACATATAAAATTTCGTAATAAGGATTACAGCATCCAACAATTCTCCTGCGTACATCAGTAAACAGCTGTTTTCTATAAAATCACAGTAAAATGAAAAGTTAGGACCAGAATAACTGACATCCACATTGGAAACACTCTTAGGGTTGCAACGTCAAAAGTATATGATATTGACAGGCTTGTTGAAAATAAACAGTGCCAGATATCTCATTGATTTGATTTTGCTTTATATATTAATAATATCAAAGTTTTGTGAATTTTTTTTTTTTGCTTCTTTGTGTATTTTATATTGCATTATATATATATATTCAGTCTGAGAGGCAGATTCAGAAAATGTTCTCTGGTGGGCAAAAACTAATATACAGACTTAAGAAAAAACGGCAACGAAGACTGATCAAGGAGGCGTCCCCCTGGATATGCCTTCGTTCAATCCTAATATTGCTGATACAGTAGTGCGGCCCATGGGCCAACAAGAATAAGCAAAATTGGCCCTTGGACTGAAAAAGGTTGAAGACCCCTGAAATAGGGGATGACACAAGTCCCACCTTAGTGCAGGTAGAATGAAGAGTGAGTGAAAGTCCTAAGCTTATATACCCGCATGTTGGGAATCCCCATCTGACGCCATTTGGTGCGGGATAGTCCTGGCTAAAGAAAACCCCATACCAAACATCAGATGGGTACCCCCAATTCGAGGTTTGACAAAAATTTTGTAAGGTTCTGGTAGATGCTTTGAGATGTTAATAGCATGATTCCTTGAGCTGTAAGTTTCCCAAGATTCCAGGAAGAGTCGAATACCCAGATTTGTTATATTTTGATGTAATACTTTCATTGAATGTCAGTGGCCGCTCGTGACTTGAAGGATGGGTGAAGCAGCTAGCCCCTCCTTCAACAACAAGTTCTTGTGTCTAAAAGATAGAATCGAACTTACATTCAAAAAATAAAGACTGGGTAAGCATATATTGCATATTTGTTTTTGCTTGTTGTCTCTACCTATTATCTCTGTCTGTACAACATGTATTACCATATCACAGGTCCTATATATATATATATCTGACTTGATATGTTACTACATGTTGTACAGACAGAGATAATATGTGGAGACAAGCAAA
>QLNU02015360.1:152888807-152910922 GCA_006491805.2 Dysdera silvatica | reverse complement strand
CCTAAGCTCTTCTAGCTCCTTCATCCGTTAAGCCCTTGTTGTCTGGAGCAGCGAAGAGCGGAAGATGTCTTCCGTAGCGTAGTAGGCCTTTCATACGGATAGTAAGGACGTGTTTGCCGGCGAATTTCTCAGCCAGCAGAAAGAAAAACGACGATTGTTCCGGTATTACGAATTCGGTTTCCTTTGACGTGAGGCACCAAACACGTCCTGGTACGTTTGGCAATCATCGAACCGTGCTTACCCGATAGGTCAACTTTTATATAACGCCTTCCCAAAGACGAGGTCGTCATTATCGCCCCATAGGCCAAAGCAAGTCGTAATCTGGTCAATTTCAGCCACTCAGTGGCCGAAATATAACCCTTCACACACAGTGGTTTTGGAGATATTTTTACCCTTCTCGGGAATTCTTAAGAGCAGGAGCAATAGTCCTGTCAGGGCGCCGCCCTGTACTTTTTTTTGCGTAGCCAAGGCGCGCCCTTCTTCACGAAACAACAATTTACTGTATTTAACATTAATGTGTTATGTACTTTTCTAAACAACACCTACAATGACTTATTTGTTGTATAACAACAAAATAACTATTTTATTGGGAGATACTTGAAACGAACGACACCATGCTGTTGCACTGCCTCCGGCTTGTCAGCACTTTTTCTTTCTGATTAAATATCTCATCAGCGTTTTTTATACGGGGTATCGCGCCGCAATTTGCGATGCAAAACGCGAAAAATACAACGAAGTTAAGATTTTGCGTAGCAAACTGCGATGCGAAATGGTTACGGCAGGGAAAAAAAATTTCGGAAAATAAAAATTGAATCGAAAAAATTATGAATAAAAAGTCAGAAGACCGGATCGTATGATTCGAAAAGTATCGCATTATTTGATAATTAAGTTTGTGAGAGTAACACTTCGTAAAATTTCGTTTATAATATTTTCAACTTGTATTATGCAAATGATCAGGACCATCCCTAGTTAGACAATCCAGGAGATGAAGTGTTTAAAACATATTTTTGGTGAAGTAATGTGATTTTTAGATTTAGAATTGGGGGGGGGGGGTAATGCACCGGTAGTTTCATTATAGTAAGATTACTGAGTTTCAATAGAGCACACCGGATGTTTTGGGGAGCGTTTTGGATGAAATTCTGGGCCAACTGGAACTTTCCAGGTATGGAAAAGTGAGCTTGGGAACCCAAGACCGGGACCCAACGAGCAAGTATGTGAAATCTTGCATATCAATGTAGCGGAGTATATAAGCCAGGGGTGGGCACGCATATGGTCAATGATTCCAGTTTATCATAAAGAAGTGCGAATCAGAAAGTCTTTGCCCCTATTTTTTATTAGCCAAAATAAGGTACATACAAGTAATTACAAATACTATTCTACATACCTTACACTACTTTTCCACGTAGTCCCCACACCGGTCCAAACATTTGCCCCATTGCGGCACTAAATTTGAGATGCCCCTGTGGTAGAATTCATTTGGCTGACGTGAATTGCTGTCCTGCCAGAAACTTCTTCAGCGGACCGAAAACGTGGAAATCACTAGGGGGCGAGGTCCGGACTGTATGCAATCAGAACCGCCGACAAGCTCCGGTCATTTCACTGGGAGAGTCTGGACCACCCACCATACAGTCCGGACCTCGCCCCTAGTGATTTCCACGTTTTCGGTCCGCTGAAGAAGTTCCTGGCAGGACAGCGATTCACGTGCAACGATGAAGCCAAGACAGCAGTCCGACGGTGGTTCCACAGTCAGCCGGACGAATTCTACCACAGGGGCATCTCAAATTTAGTGCTGCGATGGGACAAATGTCTGAACCGGTGTGGGGACTATGTGGAAAAATAGTGTAAGGTACGTAGAATAGTACGTATATTTGTAATTACCTGTATGTACCTTATTTTGGCTAATAAAAAATAGGAGCAAAGACTTTCTGATTCGCCCTCGTAATTAGGATTCTGCAGTTTGGTAACCTATATTGTGTTTAATGGCTCAAAGAATGGTTAAGATCATACTGTATGAGGACCAGGCCTATAACCAAGCTGGAGTCAGCAGGGACGTGGCCTTAGTTGCCCCATCGAGTTATTTGTATATATATATACAACAATCACCAGTGCCCTGTGCCCCACATGCACTTTGCTTTGCCCCAGTTGCCCCTTCATCTTGGCTACAGGCCTAACGAGGATGTATAGTTTCCCCAAGGAATTTGACAGGGTTCCCACTCAGAGTGGGGGAAAAAAAAATCCACGACTTTCCCAGCAAAATTCCTTGATCAATTGCGGGAACCGGGTTGGGCAAATCTGACTACAAAACCCAGTGAGGGAAAATGGTTTCATATTTAAGGAAGATTTAGTTATTCGAAACGGAGGTTAAGAAGTCTCCTCTGATTTCACCCGCTTTAACCAAAAATCTGGCATTTCTCCCGGTTTTTAGGGCCGATTTTGAATTCCCAGAAAATTCTAGTTTTTCCAGATGTGGGAGAACTCTAGTTGAATTAATTACATCTGCAGAATAAGTTTTTTTTTTTTACGGCACAATGACAGTAAGGATTATGCTGTGCCAGAACCTAGAGTTTTCTGAAGAATCTGAACCGCTCAAGGCCTTTGAAACCAACCATTGGCGTATGCAGGGGGGGTGATGGGGGTTGTAACCCCCCATTGGAATGAAATTTTGTATATTTAACACAGAAGTACATGAGTTGTGACTCTGTGACCCCCCCCCCACACACACACCATTGAGCCTATAATCCAGGGGTCAAAATTAACTTTTTAAATCAGGTGCACAAATGCACCCAAGTCTTACGACTTACGTGCATAAAATACTAGTTAAGTGTACAAGTAACGAACGGAATAGAAAGTAAACCTCAACCTTAAAAACGGGTAAAATGTAAGTGAAATAATTACATTAAAACATGTAAGATAAAGAATGCAACTTTTCAAAATAATGAAGCATTCACTTATTAAAAAAACAAAAATGCAGATACCCGGAGAAAATTATATAAAATTAGTCCATAGGTCACCGTTCTTGAAAAATAAATGCAAGTAGCCATGGTTTTGAATAGTTAGGTGCACTGCATGCACCCAAATTAAAAATTTACATGCACGGATAAAATTTCATGTGCACAATGCACCTATACACCCGCTAATTTTGAAACCTGCTATAATCCCCTTATGAACTTCCTGCGTACATCTATGGAATCAACCCCTAGACAACGATGAGCAGCTAGGCAATAAGCATAAAGAACCGAAGCTTCAGATATTGACCGATAGAAAAAGCAGTACATACACAATGATAATGTGCTTCAAATCTGTATTTTCTACAGCACAGACACGCTTATTACCTCACATCACTACATTTCAAATAATGAACAACTATGGCATTTCTTCTCAAGTTCTTTATACATAGTACAGCAATTTGAAGTCCTTTTGTACCAGCCCCACCCCTAAGGATGACCAAAAAAGTAACAGAAAGTTAGACGAACTCTCAAATAGCATGTTAGATACAAAATTTAACACTTATTTTGCACTAAACAAATACTTCATTCAGGCTGGATCAACTTGCGACAGAAGGGCAACAAAGCTAAAACAAGATGATAGTAGAATGATTACACAAATCCGTACTTACACAACCCAAAGAGTTGTAACTAGTGGTGGATTTATCAATAGGCTATAGTCTACAGTGTCAAATTTTTGACGGAAAGTTTTTTCCGACAAGGAATTTGAAAAGGCGAAGATGAATATTTTGGTAGCCAGTTGAATTAATTTCGAATTGTTACATTTAGTACCGTAACTAGAGATTGGCATAGAGTAAGCTGCCAATGATGCCGCCTTGAGAGGGGCTCAAAAATCTCCAAATATACGAATACTTGCAAAAAGGCGAATTTGAAATAACCACCAGAGGCATCAAATTAAGAATTTTACAAAAGCGGTCAAATCTCCGCTACGCCTCTAGTTGCACTTTTTTTAAGCCTCTAGTTAAGGTTAGGTCGCAAAATACACTAGAGCCCACAAGTGACAAAATCGTAAATCCGACTCTGGTTGTAACTACATCTCTCTTTCACACACACACACACACGCAACATTTTATTATATAGACCAGGGGTGATTTAAGCTTTTATGGTGGGCAGTAGAGATTTTGTTGGATGCTGAAGCTGATGTACAAATGTTCTAAACTAATGCTTCTGAACCTAATGAAAATTGAACCAGATACCAAATATTTAGTTTCGCGGCATCAGCCAGCCTCAAGGATCTCATTAATAATTAAAGGTAATTTCAATAGACTTCATAGATTTTACATTTAATTTCATTTTTCTTCAATTAAGCAGCTTCCGCACTAGTAGGCACTGTATCGATCGAGATGCAGAAATGCAGCATCAAATTAAACGTTTCGTGTATTATAACTAGACGAAAAGTATAGATAAAAAGATGAACCTAAGTACATATTTTTACTAAACTTCCACTCAAAAATTACAAGAACTTTGCAGTCATGCTAAATCAAGTTACTGTGGAATTGGTGGACAGTAAGAAATTTTTACTACCAACAAAGATACAAAAATGGGCGGTGGGTATAAAAAAGTTGACAACCCTAATATAGACTAACATGTTTTAAGGTTTTCTTTTCCATTTCAAAATATTATAAAAATCTGGATTAATAGCTCCAAATGTGGATAGATTCCTACATGATCAAGCTTATGTGGGGGAATATGTATGCATGCATACAACCTATACTGAACTCATGCATCACAGTTGTATTTGCTGCATTTATATCAGCGGATACAAATCACTGTGTCACCATCAAGTCACCATATGGTGGTTACCACTGAATAATTTAGAGCATATAAACCAAGAATTTAAAGACCAATTAAGATATATTAACATAGAATAAGAATTGCAAAAAATTAAGACTCAAAATTAGCAAGAATAAATCAAGAGGTGCAAATAATAGCAAAAATCTTTATGGCTTGCAAAAAATTGTAACAGTATATGTGTGTATGTATATACATACATACACAGAATTGACCTAAACTCTACGGACAAACGTAGAGGCATAGTAAATGACATCTCTGTGATGCCAAAACCGTTTTAACTTTTCCAAAGTACGGCTTTGTTAGAGATATTAACCCCTTACCTGTGGAGCATATTTTTGGAAAATGTATTAAAAATGGAAAATTCTTTTTACTCTTTAATTTTGTGCATCATAACAAAGACATTTAAAAAAAGTTTATTTTGGAAAAACAAATTTCTACATGAAATAACTACCATATTTAATACTTTAAAATACATGTGAAAAATTAATGGATTATAGTCATAGTTTACTGAAAATTGTTTAATTATAGCAAAATAAATCATATGACGTAATTTTCAATACTTTCCGTGACAAGTTTCGGAAAATTCATATTCTTCAGTAGAAAATGTCAGTATCTGAGCCTGAAGAACCTAAAAGGTATTTTTCACTGACGTCTAAATCAGACATTACCCCCCCACACAAAAACTTTTTCATATAGAATTTGCAAAAAAATGACAATAGGAAATTAAAAATCCGACTAACTGTACGAAAAACTCACTCCTGATGAGTGCCTATATAGCTAATCCCGTCCAACTTTCAAATAAACGTGGAACAGGTATCATCATCTATTGAAAAAACACTGAATAGGAACGCTGATTTTTCTCTTGCCTGAAGTCAGTTCTGGCATTCCAAATTTGGCATGACTGGGTTGTCCGAACTGGATCTGGTGACACTGGCAAAGGGTTAAGGGTCAAAATTCGATGATGTCACTTCTGTCACTTCGATTTCGTTGTAACAACATGGAAAATATGTCAGCAACACATACTGACAGCTAATTTGTTGCCAGATCATTTTAAGGAATATTGTCCCCTTTACCCATATCATTCGTATAGATGTACAGTTACCATTTACCAACCGGTATTTTATTCACATGAGTATTTGTAAACTTTTAGACCACCCTGTACCATTTAGTACCTATCTGCACATGTTCCACTCTCTCAAACACAACCTTAAAATGATCGAACGACAATTTGATTGTCATTATGTGTTGCTGACATATGATTATTCCATGTTTTTACAATGAAAACAAAATGCCGGAAGTGACATCAAATTTTGGCCCTTAATATCTATGCAACGAAGCCATACTTTGGAAAAATTCGAACGGTTTGGACATCACAATGTTTGCTACACCTCTTCATTTGTGGGTAGAGTTCGAGTCCACCCTGTATATATAAACACACCTTAAGTAAAGGATTTCAAGTGCTGACCGAAAAAAAAATAATAAAACTAATGCATGGGCGACCAGCTATTTGCAGCCCTAAGTCACCTTATTAAAAAAGAAAATAACGTTATATGAAAACAGAAAATGCAAAGATGCTATACAAATGTCTTGTACAGTCCCATGACTGTTTAAAGCCACCCGACTTAAGACTGGCAATTTAAGTCAGTCTTCAAGGAATCAGACCAAGCAAAAGAAAAGCACTAAATGCAAGAAATTATTCATAGCAGCCCATTAAAATCCACCTTTAAAATAAATGAAACATAGAAATTGAATTATGATTTGTCATTTCTCTATATTTTACTTATCCTGTTAAATTGTAAACATGTAAAATTGGCAAAATGTATTAAACAGATATGGCGATAAAGGACAATCTTGTGGTATACATTGATTCATCAATATATTTTCCTTGAAGAATGCATACATGGAAATATTACTAGAATTTAACAGTTACATTTAAATAAGCCTACTATTCTCTTGGCATAAGAGAGAGCATTCAAGTATTACATAAGCAATATTTTGGCCATTTTATACCTCCCCCCACCCCCACGGGGAAGCAAAAATTAACACTGGCTAACAGGGAGAATTCAAGTGTTACATAAGCACCTTTGGGGGCGTGGCTGTTGTGCTTATTTCCTATGTTAGCCAATGTTAATTTTTGCTTACAAGGGGGGGGTATAAATGGCCAAAACATTACTTACAGCATACTTGAACACTCCCACACAGGAAAATGAGCACAACAGCAACCCCTCCACAGGTGCTTACTTAATACTTGAACTCTACAATAGGCATACACAGAAAGTTCATAAGGGGGGTTATAGGCTCAATGGAGAGTCTACAGAGCTACAACTCCATATATTCACATGTAAATATACAAAAATTCATTGCAATGAAGGGTTACAACCCCTGCATATATCAGTGTCTCTTGCACTGGCATATGCAGTGGGGTGTCGATGGGAGTTATAACATACCACCTAGATCTAGATAATTTGGACGGTATTAGTAATTCCCCGCCCCCTCCATTTCATTGAAATTTTGTGCATATACATATAAACATATGGAATTGTAGCTCTACAACCCTCCCCCTTATGAAGTTTCTGTGTACAACTATGCTCTCTTGGTAAGAATTAGGCTGCACTTCCAAATCTTGTTAATAAAAATGGCGATTTCAGAATGTTTATCATATAATTTAGATATAGAGCTGTAAGAAACCCGCCCAAAGTTTTAAAAAATTCTATGTAAACAAAAATATAGAAAGGAAAATGGGCAAGCATACAAAAAAACTAGCAAAATAATTTAATAAAACAAAATCTATCTTGGTAAAGACAAAAATAACTAAATACAAAGGAGAACTGTGATATATATAACATATGACATATATGATATATATAACTGTGATATATGATATATATGACATATGCCCAACGTTTTGTAAAACTTAAAATGAGAAACACCATATTGCTCTAACTACAAAAACAATGTTATTCATTTTAAAGTACATGGGTAAATGATTATTTAAAAACATAAATCACAAGTAAAAAGCAATTTATTTATAAAATAAAAAAATATAGAATTTCTTCATCGACGTCTCCTCCTGTAGATGTAAAATCGCAAGATTTGTTGTCAGAAAAATAATCCATCATCATTTAATTAATTTCTTTAATGGGTCATTCCATATCAAATTAACACAATTTTAATAAAAATTTAACCCCGCCGTCTCAGATTTCATGAAATTTGGCATGTTTATACTATTCACATAGACTTGTAAAAATACAAAATTTTATTGAGATTGGTCAATTCATTTTGAAATTACGGATATTTAAAGTTTTCAAAAATCGACCAAAAAAAGCATGAAGGGCAATTTTTTGAATTGATGTGAAAGCTCTCCTAAATAAGATATACAGCTGGGCTAGGTATCATTTTACAGCATTTATCCTACCGTTTCCTATGATATAAAACACTATATGGGTTAAGACAAAAAATATTTAGTCAAAATTAAAAATTAAATTTTTAATTTCTCAAAAAACACATTTTTAAAAATTTTCAAATTAATACCAAGAATGTGGTAAATTCCATTTGTAACAGGCATTACATCGCAAACTTTTTTTTGTTATTTATGAAGTAAATATTCCTAATAAAATAAAATGACAAATATGCCTGATTAGTTTTAACCTATTTAAGTATTAATAAAAACAATTTTGAAACAATGTTCTTTTTATAAAAAAAATAAAAACTGTGTGTGACAGACGTTACATGAAAAGGACACAGATTCTCACTTGTTGATACATTTGGGTAAAATTCTGTAAATTTATAAAACAGAGATTCTTTAAAAAATTCATGGTTAAAAAGGATATTTCAAGGAATAATTTGAATGTTCATATTTTCAAAAGGAATAATCTTTGAATCAAAAATAATTTTCTTAATGTGACAGATGTTACACATCTGAAATTATTACTTTTTGATTAGCATCGACTTATGAAAAATGATAAAAATGTCTATCTTTCATTAAACTTTTGTTACAGATGTAATAATAATTGAAATAAAATAGACAAATTACAAATGTAGACTAAACATGAACAAACTTATATTTATAATGCATAAAATACACGTTTATCGTTTGAGGAGCTGAAACCACTTCAATTATATTTTCATTTGTATACCAGATCTCATTCTCTTCTTTCTCTAAAGTGTAATTCCCAGGTGTTGTTTGTTCCAAACAACACACTTTATATTCATTCTGATATTGTTCAGTTACAACTCCTGTATAAATTTTGCTATATTTAACCTTAATTCATCTTTCAATCGTTATTTCTTCATTGGAGTAAGCTTCTTTTCCAGTGGTAAAATTAAATTTCATTTTTTCAGATGTTATTGCTGTTCGTCCATGTAAAATTACCCCTGGTGATACACGCTTAAAGGAATGAGATTGTCGAATGCCTGGTAAATTGTATATTTCAGTCCATGTTTTATCTAGTTCTTCTTTTCATCAACTGCTGTTGCTGCGACATAAATGATATTTATGTTATTAGTAACATTTTTTGCAGCTTCAGAAAACTGAAATGAGGTTCTAAGGTCTACACAGTTCTTGCTTTTATGGCTTCCTTTAGCTGTTGCTTTATTATTCCTCCAATACCATCTATACAGCTTTTCCCAGGAGCTGTAGCTGGGAAGTTCCATAAAGTGAGTGGGAATGGCAGAATTTGTTAATGAAAAAATTATGAATCTTTGTTTAAAATGCTGAACTGCATCATCAGATTGATAAATGAGTTCATTAATTTTGAACTTGGAATGTTTCTTCGGAAAAGCTCTAAGTATTTTTTCATTGAAAACAATTACAGCATATTTATCATGTTGTAAATAATCAGAAATTAATATGTATGATTCGTGCTTCAAATTATCTTCACTTTTATTTATATTTGTTTGCTTAAGATCTTTGTAATGCAGCATAGTTGTATACAAGGTTGATGAAGTACTTTGCAAATGCACAGCCTGGACTTCATCTTAATATTCATGGGTAAAATTTTCACTGAAATCAATTTGTACAAAGAGTGTGTTATTTGGAAGGTTCTGTTTAAGTTGTTCAAAGTAGCTTGCTTACGTTCGTTTCACAAACACATGTTGAAGGAAATTTTGTAACTGCTCTTCAAGTTTAGAAAGTATTTCATGCAATGTTCCAACAGTTGAATTTCTTAAAAATCTTTCCATCATTGTTTTTTATCCATTGCTGATAATGAATGTTTAAAGACAAATCGTTTTCAGAAATAACAGTGATTAATTCTTCATAAAGCTTAAAAGCTTTACATTTCTCACATATTTGAAATGTACATGTTTCGTTTTTATCATCACACACTATTTCCTTTATAAATTCGGATGTAGAGTTACAGAACATTAGTATAACTGAAAGAAGTAATCTCACGTTTTCATGGTAAATACAAAGACAATAATTATTCGATGTTTCATGTCGAAGACAGACATATTCAGGTCTCAAGGTAGAAAACCGTGATAAACCTACCTTGTGGTCAGGATGAGCAACTTTAATTTGTTCATATACATCCCAAATCATTAGCTGCAAAAAACGTTTCTGAATTTTTTCTTTTTGTTCATTCTCATTTTTTATTATGCAAAAATCACGAATACTTGGAGCTTGAGTAGATATACTATCATGTTGATAAAAATTGTGAATACACGTTACTGTATTATCAGGTATACTCTTACCAATACGGTTTTGTTTTCTTGAATCAGGGGAATATTGCTCAATTAATTTATTAATTATGATACAGCATTTACGTGGAGCGGATGGAAGATTTTGTTTCACTCGGCTTAAAGCTTTTCCTAGTGATTGCTTAGTCTTGTACACAGTTGGTTCATCATTACTTTTATTTTGCTTTTTTAATTCCCTGCATTTCTTTACACAAATTCTTACCATTTCTCGATGTATAATTCTTTCATTGTTGCTTATACTTTTACCTTTCCTTTCTTGAGCAGCTTTTTTTTAATAATGTTTGCTTATTCTTATATTCATTATACTGATTTTCTATCTTGAGTCTTGCTGTTCTTTCCCTTTGCTTCTCTGCTGCTGTTTCTGCCATTTTTAATTTTATGCTATTAATCTCTTTACAAATTTAACTTTAAAGTAATTTAAAGTAACTATAAAGTAAAGTAGTAACTTTATACATTGCACTTTTTTAATAAACTAACACATAATTGTACATAACATGTTATAACTGAATGCCTTATTTTTACATTAGACCTACCACATGTTTTGAACATTGAAGATTTATTTATGTTTGAGTGAGTCGTAAAGCTGTTTATTTCATTTGAGAAAAACTATAAATTGGAAAAAAAAAAATTGATTTCTGTTATGACACTAGAAAATAATTTGTCAAGTGACTTAAGATTAGGTTTTTTCTAAGAATCAAATGCTGTATGTGTAAGTTGCAGTTGTTTACTTCATTAAAAATGTGCATGCCTGTTTAATTATTAATTACAGTAAATTTCATTTCAGATGTTCATAATTGCATATTTTGAATTTTGCATGAATATTCTATACTCAAGTATAAAAAAAATAATCATTTTAAAATATTGCAAAAGTGACAGATGTTACAATTTTGTTTTTGTTTTTTTGTGACAGACGTTACAAATTTTAACCTCTAATATTATAGTTCCTAATTAACATTTTGATATTATACTTGAATCAGGCATTGGTGCTAGCACCTTAAAAGTAAATATTAAATATTTAGTTTTTGATAAATATATGCTGAGTAAATAAAAAAATTATGTTTTTCGTGACAGATGCTGCAAATGATTTAATGTAAATTTAAGTGATAACTTCTGAAGAATAGTGTATTTTTTTTAATTTTTAGTTTAAATTTATAAACTTACGATTCAAATCATTTAATGACTAAAATTGAAATACACTGGATTAAGATTTTAGTTTTATCATCGAATGATCCAAAACTTACCTAAGAAGTAAACAATACAAAAAAAAAATTAATGTGTAATATTACAGCAATACTTTATTTTTGCTCACTTTCAACCTTTAGCTTATTGGTAACAACAGAAATTATAATATATTTTAATGTTTCAAAAATTAGACATAGGTTGACTTTGACGTGAAATTAAGCCAAATATATTTTTACTTTGTCAGTTGGTTTTAAAATATAGGTATTTATGATATAAAAGCATATTAAAAATTTCAGAACTCTAGTGCGCATAGATCTGAAGATAATCTGCATAATATAGAAAAAGTTATTATTAGTAAAAGTAATAGTTATTTTTATTTTATACAATAGTGCAAGAAGTAATTGAAGAATTTTGATGCGGTTTGTTTTAAAACATTGCCAAAAATCGACATTATTTTTTAAGCTAATAAATAAAAAATCGATTTTTTAAAGGTCCTGTGTCCCCTTAAGAAACAAAAACACAACGAAATTACACTCTTCTACTGTTACCACTCAACGTGCCTCGAAATATTCCAGAGTAATTAAATAATCCTAACAGATATAACACTAAACTGTTTGTAGTTTGAATCAAAGTTTTATTCAATTCTTTGATTTAATTTTTTTTCTTTGACCAGTAACACCCCCACAGAAAATTTTTTACCTCTAGAAACCTCTGTGGTAATCAAAAATCTCAATTTTTATTTCTGATCAAGCCATACCTCTGTTTTGGTAATTTTTACCTTTTTCCCCATGCAAAACCTCTAGATTCAGAGGTAAAACCTCTGATCTGGCAATACTAGCTGACATGATGATGCGATAAAAATTTCTCTTCTCTGACAGTACTTGCTTTCGCCGTAAATATTCCATCGCCATGGTAACCATGTTCGCAAAACATTTCCGTTTTGAAGCGAAGCTCTGAATTTCTATCGTCGCTTCATCCGTCCCTTTTTCTCAGCGGGCAACATTTCGTTGGTGCGTTTAACGCGTTTAAAGCGCTGACTTAAAAACGTAGCCTTCTGTTCCTGAATGTAATTCCAATTATATTAAAGGAATTAAATTCAAAAAAAAATAGTGGGCTCAAAATAAAATTTCGAATTTTATTTTTCTAATCAAATTTTAAATTTGACAAAAGAAGTAAAAAGAAATTAGAATTTAAATGAAAAACAAAACTGTTCGTCAGCCCAATATTTTTAGGTGAAGTGCCGCTTCACTCGCGTCATCTGAAGAACCACCACTGTTGAATGTTACTCTGATTATTGGTCTTCCATGAAAACATGTTCGGCTAATTGATTTGGGTCAACTCCTCTGGCCACCGCACACATATGCTCCTTTCTTCAGAGGTGTACCGATCTTCCCGTCTGTCCAAAGATTGATATGTCTATGAAGAAAGGCACATATGTGTGTGCAGTGGCCAGAGGAGACAAGTCAATTAGCTGACCACGAATCAGATTGGCATTCAATAAAAGTATCATCATCAGAATGTGGGAAAACTGGGTAGTAGACCCTTTATGGAATCATGTGGGACTTACAGCTTAAGGAGTCATGCTATTAACATCTCAAAACCTCTACCAGAACCTTACAGGATTTTTGCAAAACCTCGAGTTGGGGGTGTTCATCTGACATCCTCAGGTGTGGGGATTCCCTAACTGAAACTATCCCACACCAGATGACGTCAGATGAGGATTCCCAACATGCGGGTATATAAGCTTAGGACTTTCACGAACTCTTCATTCTGCCTTCACTTGACAAAGAGAGCAGTTGGCTCCCTAAACGTCGTGTTTTAAAATATATGCCAATGTTGAAATAACTGTTATGCAATCTCCTAGTGAAACTTTATATTGTTTCTTTAATACTTAAATCACTTGCATCGGTTTACGAACCTGTCCAAAACATTATTAAATCTTGGGAAGTAGGGTTGTGTGAACTATAAGCTTTGTGGATAACGTGTAGTTGAAAGCAGTCCTAAATAATCGCAACCAAAATCAATAAAACACTCAGCGAAATTGAATCACAAAAATTTTACCCTAGAACTTACGATGCTCAATAATGGAAGCAAGACATTTTCCACTCACACAATGAGATGAGGACTCAAAGAAATAGGATTAAGCAACTGTATTGCAAAAAAGAAAGTACTTGTTATTTAGAATAATCGGGGGGGGAAGGGAGGAATAGAGTCCAATTTGCTAAGGAACATAAAGATTAAACTGCTGAGTAATGTGGGGAAATGATATGGTCTGATGAGTGCAAATTTACTCATTTCCAACATGAAAATATCAGGATAAAAAGGAAATTACGTGAAACAGACTCATGCCCTGTACCTACTCTACAAACCTAAGAACTGTTATGATCTGGGGATAGATTTTGTTCATTAGGCTTAGATTCAGCAACACTATGCGGCAATAAAATCAAGTTAGGTGAGTATCTGAATATACTGAATGACCAACTTGTTCCATCAATGGATATTTCCTTCCTTGAAAGCAACGTATTCCAGGACAACAATGCTGGGATTCATTAATCTCAAATTGCAAAAAATTGGTTTGAGGAGCATGAGACGTAATTCACACTTTAATTGGCCATCATAAAGTCCTGAACTCAATCCCATTGAAGATGTGTAGGATATACTAAAGAAGAATCTAAGGAGTAATTCGACTCTTCCTTCATTAACCAAGGACCTTGGAAAAAGGTTAATGCAAATTTGGCTAAAAATAAGTACTGCGACATTGCATAGACTAATAGAAACAATGCCATAATGAATGTGTGCTGCAATTCATCCTAAAGGTGGTCCAATTAAATATTAAAATGCGAGACTTTTTTCAGTCAGGCAGTGTATACATACATACACAACACACATAAATATTCTACAAAGAAAACTATTCCAAATTATTTTTTTAATAACTAAGCAATCAATACAAAAACAAATTCGACAAAATTTTCTTAATTGCCAAAATAAAAGACACCCTCATGAAAGTGTAGAACATGACTATTGGCATTTTTACAGTGCAAAGACAGCAAAGGTCATGTGGTGCTGGGATCTACAGTTTTCTGAAGAATCTAAACCTCTTGAAGCCCAAGGAAACCAATCTCCAAACTACAGTGTGTAGTTAGCCTTTTTTTTTTTTTTTTTTTTTTTTTAAAAAGACAAACCCAGGTTAACAGCATTGAGTGAAAATGTTACCACCACAAGGTCAAAATTATGGTATATATGGCCGAAGATATTACACAAATGATATTTTCAAGAAAAACATTGCTGTAATTTATCTCCATAGTAAACATACCTCAAACATATCTTAATATGTCAGCACTTTTTTAGCAAAAGCATCAATGCATCTTTATATTTCCTACTTTATTACATGCACATAGCCAATAGAACATATCCATTACAATTTAAACTACCATAATTAAAAGCAAGATTGTTACAAACAAGAAAACGAATATATATATATCACTAAAAACTGAACTAAAGACCAATGAAATACTCAAACACAAACCATAAAAACAAAAGGAATGCCAGGGAAGAATGTACTTACATAAGATTAAGGTCAATCTTGGAACATTTGAGACCTTCACAAATAGTACCAACTTTGTCACCACAGAATGTATCATCAAAGTGGGATAGAAAAAGTATTCTCCGTGAAAAGAATTTCTTTCCATTCATTGTATTTTGGAGCAAATCCATAGCAACAAGTAATGCATTACCTTTGATTACTTAAATGGAGTTAAAAGAAAGCTCATGAATGTAAACAGTCCATCAGAAAAGCAGATTAATGCAAGGAAGAACATTCCTATTCTATAATTTTGTATATCTCATAAAAAATATAAGAAATGTATTTTGTAAATGAAATTCATCCCTGAAATGGGAATAACTTTAATAAGGGTCCAAATTATGCCAGAATTAATTAGTTTAACAAAGATGGCTTAAGTACATAGAATTATATACTTACATAACATTTAGTTCCATCTTGATAAATTTTAGGCCATCGCAAATAGTATTTAGTTGGTCCTGACAGAAAGCAGCATCAAAATTAGAGAAAAAGAGTATTCTCTGAGACGAAAAATTCTGTCCTTTTGATTGTGATTGTAGAATATCCATTGCAACAACCAATGCATCAATAACTGTGTTTGCATGAAGGATTGTAGTTAAAAGGGTTTCTAAAAAGTGATCAATATCAATTTCTAGATGCGAGATTACTTAAAAATCAAATTTGAGCTAAATTTCAAAAAGAACTGATAACAAACATGGAAATTCTGTTCTAAAGTGCATGATGTAACTTTCCTTATCATATGTGAGTGGCGTAAGTTACACATACTTCAAATTGGAATCAAAATCTCTTTGAAATCAAAAATATTACAATCAGATTACTAAAGTTAAACTATTATTATGAAAATGAAATTCCATGTTCCTCAACTATTTTTTAAATAGAATGCAATTCGTACAAATAAGTTTTTAATTTGTATTTTATCTTTTTTTTTTTTTTTTAAGTCTTATAAATTTAATGCTCACTTCTCAGCAACAACTACTGATTTTGATTCCAAGTTACTTCAATTAACAGCTTTACTTTACACATTGTTGTCTGATAAGGAATTCCACACAAATCCACATTTTCTGTTTAGGTGTTTAGGGAACATTAACACTTATTTAAATTTTCTAAAGGTCCTATAATGAGTTTGGGACCAACAGCTTACAAAAGCATATTTGAAAATTCATCTCCTTTAAATAATTAGAACATTCTTTTTAATCTCCCCTTCAGGGGAATTAATTTGGTTAAAATTTTGTGCAATTTGATGCAAAAGACAGCTAAGATCATGTTGTGCCAAATTCAGCAGAATTACCGAATTTTTTTATATACAGTCCTTTTAAAAACTTTGGATGGACATACGTATGTTTAGGTTTAAACTGGCAAAATGCTTTTATGGTAAGGGGGGAAACCATCTTTAAAAGTAACCTTTTGACCTTAGATCAAGATAAAATATTAAGATAATTTGATATTCCACAAACCAGTCAGTTCTTAAGATAGGCGCTTATAAATATACAGCACAAATAAATAATATGTATGCATAGGGAGAAAAGACAAAATTTATTTTTAATCATATCAAATTGTTTGCAGGGAGTTTTTATTGTGCACGGACAGCAAAGGACATGTTGCACTGGGACCAACAGTTTTCTGAGGAATTCAAACCTCTTAAGGCATAGGGAACCAAACCCCAGACTATGATGAGTAGTCAGTTGATAAGTATTTTTTTTTCCTCTGGTACAATTACGAATCAAACCCGGGATAACTGTACACTTGAGGAACACGTTACAACTGTACCACTGCGGGGCCTTTAACTCTAAAGTTTTTTGCCGGCTGAAGAGTTGCTGTCCTTTCTTCAGATTTTTAAGTGGCCATACAGACGCTTAAAAACCTGAAAGGACAGAAACTCTTAGCCCGTTTTGACCAGCAAAAAATCTTAAAGGGTTAAACATATTAGAACAATTCGAAAAACAAAAATTCAGAGTAACCAGACTTATTTAAATCTTTTCTACAGACACTTCAAATCAAATCCCTACATAAAATAACCATTCAGAGTAAGTTCCCATTTTTCTCAAATTATTAAATTAATAAAAGAGTAAAGCCATGGTATTTTGGGACATGTTTAAAATTTGTAAAAGCATGATGTTTTATATATCACGTTAAAACTAATAAATTATATCATTTTAATCTTTCAAGTCTTTTCAAAATAATGAATTGTATTATTTAATTAACAGTTCCGAAATTGAAGAAAAACAACAGAAAACCCCATTACAGAAGAACATTATTTCGTGTTTTTTCTGTCTTTCCATAACACCACTTATTTTTCAAATTCCATTTTTTTTTTTTTTTATACTGCAGGAAAATTTTCATACCATTTCAGTTAAAAGTAGTATTAGGCCCTTTTCTTAAAATGACTTACGAAAAACATTTCAGTTTAATATTTTGAAATTGTAGAAAACATTTAACCACGAATGTCATCCTTCTATAACATTTTGAATACCATGGCTTTGCACCCAAAACACATTGATAGCAAATATTAAACAGCATTTTGTTGGTGAACTTACTTTGTACAAACAGACTTAGTAAGTAAAGCATATAGATTACAAAAGTTAATTTCAAGTTCAATTCTAATTTTACGCAAAATTGGATATAAAAAAAGAATCTGTTCATTTTAACATAAAATGTGGAAGTCGTAAACAATCATACCTATTCAAATACCAGCAATGCTAAAATGAATGTATTTTTTAAACAACTTTTTATCTGTGACTTCATTCTCAAATGCTTTGCTATTTATTGTATTAGCACATTTTACTCACTTTTGTTTTGAATAGTGGAGGTATAATAATACATAGGTGCCAACTTCTAGAAGTGAAAAATCTGTAGTCAATCGTGCGAATGTGGGCAGGCCACCATTTTTTAATTAAACAAAATCATACATAATTTATGAAAAAAGGGCACAACGAAGAAATTAAGCATTTATTAATTTAATAATAAAGGATTAAACAGTATTAAACGCAATATTAATTCTTAGAATTTACAAATGTTGTAGTGCAAGATTTTGCATTTGAGAAATTTGTCAAATACATTCTCGTAACATTTTACATGTCTGCATTTAACTAATGGTAAATTTTCTAATGTGTCATCAGACATGGTTGACCTGAAGTCAGTACTAATTTTCTTCATTTGACTAAAGACTATCTAGCATGCTGCATTACTGTGAGGGATCGTAAGTATTGACAGCATAACGTGAGAAAGTCATTTAAATTTTAATTCACCAGTATCATTTTTTATTTTACATATGGCCGCCCACTGTGCATCAATGCTACTTTCATTACTCACAATTTGGGAACTTCGAAAGCCTGGAACTCCCTGAATTCTGTTTGTAAAGCATCAACAGCTTCATCTTCTGTATTATTGAACAAAAGAACAGGAAATTTGTATGTAAAATGCTTTAAGCTGAAAAATGATGCACTTTCCAAATTCGATATTTGTGCAATCTCCTCACGATGTAACACTTCGAACTCAAAAGGAAATTTATTGTGCATGTAGTCACATGCTGCTATGAAATAGCTTCTGACGTTTTCATAAAATTCATTTTTATTATGGATGTTAAAATCTTGGATTACTTTCAGTGTTCCATTTCCAATTAAGATATCAACGTCATCTGTTTTAATTACTCCTCTCATGATAGTAGACTTTCAAAATATCACTACATGATTTTATGATGCTTGGTTTTACAAGTTTCACTAGCATTTCTCTGTACAATTTTAAGGAAAGAGATTTTAACATATGAATATGTGGTTCCAAAGACTAAAGTTGAGCATTTGCTTTTTCAAATACAGGCACAGTATAAGATAAAAATAAGCAGAAAACTTTATTGATATCTTCCGACAGAAAATAAAACAACCTTTGTTCACGAGACATGGAGTTTTCAGTTTTTTATTTCTTAGAAATATCCACATAATTTTGAGCTTTCCTTTTTAATTTCTGTGATGCTTTTTTGCTGTTACGTTCTTTCACTTTATCTGCATTTTCAACCGAAACTTTGATAGAGGGAATAGTAAAGAAAGAGTGGTGATTTGATTCCTTTTCATGGCCTCTTCCTTAAAAAAAATGATCAAAGGTTGCCACTGTTGGATTATACGCTCTAAGCACTTTCCAACAGACAACCAACGAGTGCTAACGTGTTTTAGTACCTTTTTTATATCAGTCTCATGAAATTCTTGAAGAATTTTCAACCTATCTTTTCTTTTCGAACTCTTTTGTAAGTAATAGTAAATGTCTACCAAAATTTCATCGATTTTAAATGGCAAACATGCAGCACTCTTTTCAGCTGCTAAGTTAATAAGGTGGCAGGAACAGCCCATAATTTCAATATTTTGGTGATGATTCTTTAACACCGCTGCTACACCTGCTTTTTTCCTATCATAACAGGTGCATTATCACAGCTAAAGGCAACACAATTAGAAATTGGAAAGTTTTCAGATTGTAAAGCACTTACCAGAAGATTTCCAATATTTAACCCAGTAGCATCTTCTTTCAAAGATGGCATAGATAAAAGACAATTCACAATTTTTTCACATAAAGGATCGAAGAAAGTTACCACTATTGGATACAGCTTTGAATCAACATCGTTGCTTCCATCAGTTGCAATTGAAAATGGATAGCACCTTAAAGTTTCAACAAGTGATGAGGATTCCTTTGCGGACATTTCTTTTATAATTGCAGAAGTTTTGGTCCTCGCAGATCCATATTGTTTTGCAATACTGCCGTTAGGAAACATTTTCCTAAAGAGCATCCCCGCGTGATCGCTGCAATTCATTGGCAAATTATGTTCGATCAAAAACGATGTAAATAAACATTCAGCGTTAATAAAGGAGGTATCGTTAAATGCAAAAAATGAAGGCTTGATACTATGATTAGACTCTACAGCCTTGAACGCTATGTTTAGATTGTGTTGTTACGCTTATGTTGTTATGTTTAACAGTCTCAGAATGCAAAGTAATATCGCGTTTACCACAATGAGTAATGCTTATGTCTTTACGGCAACATGTGTAGAAATCATATTTTGGCCCCCCGTAATGTTTTTGAATAAAACTAAACATCTTCATATATTCAGCTTTAAACGTTTGGTAGTACCTTTAATTAACGGTCGACATTATAACGTTGTTTTCAAAAACACCTAAAAACAAAACTTCCTTTCCAGAGCAAAGAAATATCAGACACGTCTAACACATGGCTTCCCTAAATAAAGTCACGTGCTGAACCCAAAATCTTATCGATGTAGCGCATTCTTTCTTTCCTTCCCCAACAACTACAAATCCCGATGCGCGATTTTGTTGTGCAGAGGCATCACTCTACGTCATAGCTGGAGCTAAAATTCCACGTCACGCCACGCATGTGCCATCAACGGCAGACGAATTTTTCTGGTGTTTTTACCGATATTTGCATTTATTTATGCATATTTATTATTAAATATGCACATATGCATAAAAATTTAAATAAACATGCATCAAGAAAAATAGGTATCCAAATTTTTTTTAAAAAAATCAGTATTTTAAAAAACACTGGGGATTTTAGATGAAATCTCCGAAAATTGAAAGAAAACGTTTTCCGCACGGAAGACCAATAAAAAATCGAAAGCCTTCCAGGTAAATCGGAAAGATTGGCACGTATGCAATAGGAAGAAAGGTGTGGACGGGACATACGTCCTTTATTCTAGCTATCTTGAGTATCTTTGAGCTATCTCTTCCCATCAAAGTTTCCAATGTGTCCAAAATTCCCGGGTTTTTTACAACTCTACTTACAATGCTTCTATGGACCGCACCCCACTGGTTGTAACCCCCCATTGCAATGAAATTTTGTATATTTAACATAGGAATATGTGAGTTGTAGCTCTGTAACCCCCCATTGAGCCTATAACCCCCTTATGAACTTTCTGCGTATGTCTATGGGCCCTTGCCAGCATTCGACAGCTCTGTGGTTATTTTAATCAAAAACAATAAAAATTCATTTATGTCTCGGCATCACATCTAATTAAGTAAACAAAAGGAATAATATAGATAGGTAGTTCATTTGTAAACAATCATGGCGGCTGGAAATAAAGCGCAAAGGGACAAATCATGCTGATGTAATTTAGAGAGGAGAATAACAACAGTCAAGAATAACTAAATCTGTTACGGCCGATTATTTTGGTCAAAGTACTCAGTCATAATGACCGATTCATTCAAGAAAGACACATTTGTATCGCGCATGTTAATAACACAGGGAAAAGTCAAAGTGGTGGTGGTGGTGGTTTGTGCAAGGAGATTAATGGGAAGGGTGGCCGCCGAATGGGGCAGCGCTGTATTCCCAGACAGGCTTTTGTCATATGATATGACGACCAGTGGACCGAGAAGGGACACTGGGAGGAGGGGGCATTGCGGATGATTGTCGATCGAAACAGGCGTACAGAGACGCACAGCTCACATGATTGTCGTCATTCAACGTCGACCGGAGACCATCCACGATCAGTCCGCCCCGAAGAGCGGCCGAAATAGATGGATGGCGCGGAAGAACACCCCGGGCCAGCCGGTATTCCTACAGGAGACCACCGGACACCGTTTGCGAAAGCTGGCCCCCAAGCGATCGCAGCGGACGAAGACAATGACGAACGCCCGTCATGGACAGAAGGCCAAGCACGGCCCTAGCGACGAAGTCCGAATTACGAGGGAGGGCGGAGTCCGGTCCCAGAATAGCAGAAGCAGGCATCCATCCAACTCCGCCCGGCGGCCAAAGTGAATATCCCAAGCACTCCGTCTTAAGCGAGCTGGAACCAACACCCGCCAGCCCGGACAGACATCCGCACGCCACCAGAGCTGAGACCGAACTCGGGAAAAGTCAAGGTC
>QLNU02015360.1:152861692-152873762 GCA_006491805.2 Dysdera silvatica | reverse complement strand
CGGAAAAAAAGCATGATTTTCTGCTTATGTGCAATTACAAAAACTATTATTACTCAAGCTAGGAATGAGATCGATGGATGAAATAAAAACCATGTTATATAGATTGTTTTATAAGCTTTCATATGATAACCAATATGACTTGTTTTGGGCAGTTTAGAATTTCAAGGTCATACCATGAACTCTTACCCTGAATTTCTCAAAAAGCAGCATTTTTAAAATTTTGAAAAAAATCACACATAAACTTGCATATTTTAGCATCATTTCTGCAAAGTTTTATCCTGGGATAAGAATGTTGTCCTATTTTGGTCATTTTTTAAAAAAAATGTTAGAGTTAAAAAATAAAGGCTAGTTTTAAGGAACTGTATGCATTGTTAAAGGAAAAACATTCTATTGAAAAGATAGGATTTTCTAAATTCAAGGAACTCTGACCCAAGCACTGTGTGTTAGCTAAAGGAAGTGATATTCACTCTGTATGCGTTCACAGCACATCAAAATGTGAAACTTACGGTACACAGGGCTAAACTGAAAAATATAACAGTGATGGTACAGCAGTAAGTGACTATAAATCCTGTTTAATGAAGAAAATGTGTAATGATCCAAATACAGCTTGCCACCTTAATGAATGTCCTTCATGTCCTGTTGTTGAACATCTGAAACAAGAATTAGGTGTAAAGTTGGAAGAAGAGATGATAGATTGTATAACATACAAGCAATGGGTATCCGTTGAGAGATATAATTTTGAAACTTTTGCCAAAAACCACCAATGAGTTTTTTGGAGTCATTGTGTGAACAGCTGCTGCTTCTGAAGAGACATTCTTTTTTAGCACAAAGACAGTTCGAGTACTACAATTATTTCAAGGAGAACGTTAGAGAAAATGAGGCTGTGATACCCTTTGACTTTTTTGAAAATTATGCCTTCGTTTTGCAAGATGAGGTCCAGTTTTTTTGTTGGAACAATGACCAGGCTACAATTTTCCCAATAGCAGTCCAGTCCAAGGATTCTGATGTTTTAAAAATTAAAAGCATTGTTTGTATCTCGGAACATCTTAAGCATAACACGATGGCCATAAATTTATTTCAAATAAAACTTTGCTCATATATAAAATCAGAATTAATACCAGACTTGAAAAAAATATTCCACTTCTCAGATGATACTGCTGCTCAATTCAAAAATTGAAAAAACTTTTTAAACTTATGTCACCATGAGAGTGAGTTCGGCATCGAGGCTGAGTGACATTTTTATGCAACGTTGCATGACAAAGGAACGATTTTATGCAAATTAAATTTAATTACGATTTTATGCAATGGTCTCGGAGGGACTGAGAAAAGGCTTGCAGCAAGAGCAAGTCTACAACGACCTTATGATAAGTAAATTATGACACCATTACAATTATTTATGTAGTGTTAAGCTAAAGTTGACTCTTTGAAAAAAAATTTATTTTTAATAAACAACATGAAGATGGAACAGAAAGTCTCCAGAAAACGATTTCTGGTTGCAAAGCTAGTAAGTATCTAGCACCCAGAAATTCCATAATTTCCACCCTGTGTCATCTAAAGAGACACTGACAAAAGTATACTCAAAAGGTAAGCAGTCCTACAAGCTCTCTTTGATAGGAGAAATTTTAAAGAAGTCTCTTACAATAGCAGATGTGAAAGGATATGTAACACGCAAATACAACAATCAATAGTGGCTTAGTATAATTTTGGAAAAGAATGAAACAACTGAGATAGTGAATGTGAAGTTTCTGTATCCTAAAAGGTCCTACTCTATCCTTTACGTACCCACTTGACTTTAAACATAAATTTGAAGTGCATGTTTGCAAAATTCTGACTCTGGTGAAACCCAGATGTCCTACTGGCCGTACTTATTACATTTGTAAAGAAGAAGAAATGGACTTGGCAACCACAACTCTTAAAAATTACCTTGAAGGGTTTGATGAAGTTAATAACATAGAAAAAATGGGAATGAGGTAGCACTAACTTATAAAAAGGTGCAATTTTTCATAAATTCACATGTTTGAGGATGTAATTTTCTTAAGACACACCTGCCTTGGCCTCATCCATCCCCCTTTAACCTCTCCCCACCCCTTCAATTGAGTAAATTTTTTCATCTATTTTAGCACGATAATATGATAGTGCTGTTTCTTTTAAAAATAGTTGTTCTTGCCAAAGTAATTGATAAGTGTGGACTAAAATTAAAAATTTCCATTTATGCAGATGGTCTTTCCTTGGCATAGTTTTTTTTTTAAATGACCAAAATATGACTCCATTCCCGCCCCAAGATGAAACTTTCCAGAAATGATGCTAATATGTGCAAATTTATGTGTGATTTTTTTAAAAATTTTAAAAATAACGCTTTTTGAGAAATTCAAGATCAAAGAATTCATGTCATTACCTTGAAATCCCAAACTGCCCAAAACTAGTCATGTTGGATATCACATGAAAGCTTATACCATAATCCATAACATGGTTTTTATTTCATCCATCTATCTCATTTTTAGATTAAGTTATAATAATTTTTGTAATTGCACGCAAGCAGAAAATCATGTATTTTTCCAGATTTCTGAGGCTTATAATTTAAAAAAACACTGAAGGTAGAAATCTAAAAAATTGGATTTTTACTACCTCTGGTAGTACATCAAATGGGCCAAATTTGGAAGAAATCCAAGAGGGTGAGGTTTTTCCATTGGATCACTTGACGTGGGATGACCCAATATTTTCTTGCATAATTCCATCCTTTACATATTGATATGAACATTTGATTTTAAGCACAAACTATTAGTTATATTAATTGCCAAATTAATAGTGCTGGTATGAAAATTTGTGGAATCATCACAGTATGAGAATATGTTAACTTACTGTCATTATAGCGTCTGCAGTAATTATAATTAGGTGATATATTTTTACAGCACAAGTAAGGGTCATATTGCACTAAAACTTAGTTTTCAGAGGAATTCTAACCTCTTAAGGCCTAGGGAACCAACCTCTGAGCTAAAAAGAATGATTTGTAAGTGAGCATTCTATTTTGATGCCGCTGGAAGTCAAACCCAGGTTAATAGCTAACAAAATACCACTGCACCACCGCAGGACCCTTATAAAAGTAATATCACATTCAAAAATGAAGTCTAATTTTTCAACACCACCATATGACACAGTAGTGAGAAAGAGAAAAAAAGCTTTAACTTAGTTCTTAAAATGAAAATATAAATTAAGGAACTAGAGTCCAATTTCTTTTTTACTACCACTTCTCAAGGCACATTGGCAGCTACCTGAATAATTACTTGTCATTCAATGATTCTGTCACAAGTTTATCCATTTCTTGTCACATGAATTACCACTGTGCTACTGTAGACCAGCGGAACCTATCAGTTTCAAAGCAGCCTCTTAAGGCTAGGAAACCAACCCCTGGACTATGGTGAGCAGTTAATCGGCAAGCATTCCGTTTTTTGACACAGCTGGAAGTCGAACCTGGGATAATTGAGTGCTAGGCAAATTCATATAATCTTTGGATGTAATAATCTCATATAAATTCTAATTATCTTTAACAAGAGAGAACTATAGTTTCTTCTCCAGTCGCTTTCATCCTCATCATTAGCATCTGTTTATGAAATTTCAAATCATCCTTTGCCAAAATTGTTTCAGATTTTTTTTATCTCTTGCTTGGGGATTATATTCGTTGCTTCTAGAACAGTTAGCTTTTTACTTGTAACACTTCTGGTCATAATATTTTCAAAAAACAAATTGAAGCAGCTTTTACCTATAATACAAGTTCTGGATAATTCATCAATCTGGAAAGTATGGTTGACTAGTACAGTTCATAAGGTGGAAAATTATTTTGACATTTTCTAAAAAATCTGTTTCTTGCAAATGAGCATTGGTCCATAAATAACAAAATTTTTAGGGTTTTTTTATTGTTTTTTCATTAATATTAAACTGGAATTTTTCTTTCTGAAAGAATTTTGACAATTACTTACATTTATGAAATGTTAGTTTTTTTATAATTTTTTTAAATTACTTAGATTTATGAAATGTTTCATAAACAAAATTTGCTGCTAAAGAACATAAAAAACAATCAGGACTTGATGTATAAATGGTGTTTCACTGTATTTTTAATACACCCTCATGACAAGGAATAGAAAGGAATTTTGAATGACCCAATTATATTTATCGTTCTCTTTGCATCCATTTCATTCGTAACTTTTTGACAGAAAGCACTGTACTTTTATATATTGGTGAAACTTAACACATCCTTGCTCTAAAAACTTTTATTATCTCAACTTTAAAATAATGGGGGTTTTTTTGTATATATTTTTATGAACGAACCAACAACATCTAATCTTTAAATAACACAAAATTCTTCAGCAAAGGATACAATCAGCTGATCTTTCACTTCCTTCAATATCACGAACAAACTGCAAAAGTTCCCAACTTGCAGGTTTTAAATCTTGGGCAACCACAATGTGATTATATTCCAAAGCATCAGGAGTAGCTAACCTATTTGCAGTTTCTTGAGTTCCAAATAAAACAAGAGCTATTTCATCTTTTGATTCTGAGAAAATCTAAAATTACAAAATTTAAGGTTCTGCAAAATTCTAAGCAAGTAATACGCTGTAAATAAACATACATAAACTGTAATAACAATAGACATAGTTATCACTACTTTGCTTAATTACTTAATCATTACTTTTTATTCGATGCTTAACGGGAGCAAAGCGGTTAGATAGATTTTTTTTTTTTTTTTTTCAGAATTTCAATTGAAGACAAAAGGTGTGAAGGGGCGCTTTCATGGGGAGTATGAATCGACATAATTTTACGGTAGATAGATTGCAATTAAAAAAAAGGTGAAGATCACCGCTTTTTGCATCCCTAAAAATTTAGCATCCCATCCATTTGGTATTTTTCTATGAATAAATTAATTTTATTTGACGACGATTGTTGGGATTTTTTTGGATATTGGGGAAAGGGGGGAAAAGACAGGATGCAGAACAAAATTTCAGTGAGGGCGCAAAGCTTGAAAATTCACTTGTAAGTTTAGTTTTATTTTTTACTTGAAAATAATCATTTTTAATGTAAATTTATTATTCTCAAGGGGTGCACGCCCCATTTCTGGATGCACACTTGGGGGGTGGGGTTATTTCGCAAAGTTTTTCTGAATTTCAGATTTAGGAAAAATAGGTGGAGGGCACCTTCTCGGGGAGAGCTAATTGCCAGAATTCTAAGGTAAATAAATTGCAATTTTAAAAAAAAATCTGCCACCTTTTGCACCCTGGGCAAATGCTCAACGTGCCCATTTATAAATCAGGACCTGCCTAATACATAACATTAAACGAAAAAACGCAAAAAATTTTCAAATCAGGTAAGTGTAGGAAAATCATAAAAGGGTTTCATCACATTAATTATTCTTCAAGCCATTAAATTTAGAAAGTCATGTAAGTCGCATTGGTGTCAACCAAATTTATTTTTATCAAAAAATGTATATACAAGAAAAGTTCAAAAGGTAAAGTGCTGCCCTGAAAAATTACGATTTTATACTTAGCCACTAATGCCCTATGACTGCAGATATAAATGTATCTATACATACAGTATCTCTAAGCTCAGACTTAGCAATATCATGTGCATGTCAAAGGCGATTAGTCGGAGTATTGCATACTGACACTCTGATGCTTGTTTTGATACTGTGATATTATCGAATTACCTATAACCGGCCCGGTCACCTTGGACGGCACCATGACAGATTTTTTTTGTTTAAGATACTTAATACTGTACAATGCCTGAGATAAACTTTACAATAAATGAAATTTGAGTGCCTTCACGAATATTTACCTTTCTTCATATATGTCTCATTTTTTTGTTGTTTTCATACCCACAACTCCTTGCTTTTTGTACATTACTAAATTTTCCACTAATTTACATAGCTCTGAATAACATTTTCCCATTAGAGCTACCCCTTTCAATGGTGCGAGTAGTACCGCTGCCGTATATAGATTATATATATATTAAATCATTTGCGGTTTGCTGATGACATTGTTATTTTTTCAACGAACCCATTAGAACTCCAAGATATGGTACAGGAGCTCTCAACTAGAAGTAAAGAAGTTGGACTCAAGATGAACCTACAAAAAACTAAAATCATGTTCAATAATTTCGTAGAGGAAACAAAAGTACAAGTTGACAACATTGAGCTAGAAATTGCTGATTCATATATTTACCTTGGCCAGCTGATTTCAATGGATGGCAACATTATGAAAGAACTCAACAGACGTATTAAACTTGGCTGGAGTGCATTTGGAAGAAACAGTTTTATCCTGAAGGGGAAATTGCCTTTGTGTCTAAAAAGAAAGGTCTTCAACCAGTGTGTATTGCCAGTCCTCTCTTATGGATCAGAGACATGGAGTCTAACAGTTGGAGCAATACGAAAGTTACAGACAACGCAAAGGAGCATGGAGAGGTGCATGCTTGGAATAACTAGGAGAGATCGAAAAAGAAACACTTGGGTGAGAGAGCAAACTAGAGTAGAGGACATCATTGTTAAAGTAAAAGGACTGAAATGGCGATGGGCTGGGCATATTGCAAGAAGAACTGATCAACGATGGACAACAGAAATTCTGAACTGGATTCCAAGAGACCACCGAAGACCTAGAAAACGTCCTCAAACTAGATGGGTGGATGAAATAAGAAAACAGGTTGGGGTGACGTGGAAACGAATTGCTCAGGATAGACTTGTGTGGAAAGTATTTGGAGAGACCTTCATCCAGCAGTGGATAGATAATGGTTGAATATGATGATGATATATATATATATTTGAACATTACAAGCATTACACTACAATTTTATCTTGGCAACAGCAAAATACCAGGCTATTTTTTTTTTTTTTAAGAATTTAACCTTTGATCATTTGTGTTATGAGATAAGCTATGATTATAATACTTCGCTTTTAACTGGGACTATAGTGAGAGGATGGAACATGCCCCTACTTTTTCATTTTCAACACATATGTACTGGTCAATTTTTATTGGGGTGGGGCACACACGTTGTTTGCTTAAGGTGGCAAATTTATTTGTGCCAGACCTGCCGCTACCACCAATATCAAATGAAAAGTATCAATAGCTACCCATATTGTTAGTATCCTAACGTCCCAACCTATACACAGACCTATACCACTCAAACCCTTTTCTGTGCAGTTATTGCCCTAAAACCGTTTTTCCCTTTAAATTCCTTACAATAAATTTTATGTTGATAAGTATACAAAACACAAAATCCTGAAGCTGAAAATATTGAATTATTATTACACTCATTGACACAAAAAATAACGCACTCACGTAAAAATGTTGGATTACTGCAAAACTTAGTATGCAGTTCTATCTCAGGCAGATATGCAAATGATTAGAATTGTAGTATGATTTGGACACTTGGTTTTACTACCAAAGGTCAGAACGGTGCTACCTATGTTCCACTATAAAAAAAGTTCTTGAGGTTAGGTTCATGTAGTGCACTTTTTTTCGGTTGTTGGTTGTCAGTTGAGACTACTAAATACGCCTCTACGATGAAATCAAAGACATTTTGGACAGTTAACAGACTCTGAAGTGGGGGGGCACATCATTGAAACAAAAGAAACAGAATGGATGTTGAGAAGAATTGCCCACAATATAAGCAATTCTGACCAAGCTGTTAGGTGTTGGGAACACACAGGTAGGTGGTGAGGGTAAGAACACATGGTGAACAGGCTCTGGACGACCCAGACAGACCACTAGTAAAGAGGATCATTTGATCGGCCGATAACCAGCTCCAACAGTTTCACTGTCCACCATCCAGAAACAGGTTCCACTTTCATTACAAATTCCTGTCTGTACGAACCATTTCAAGGCTCTTAGCAGAAAGATGTTTGGTGTCACAGCACCTATTACATGTTCTGCCATTGACTGTCAGTCGCTATCGCCTTCGTTTGCAATGATGTCATGAAATAGAAACTTGAACTGTAACCATATTGTCTTTAGTGTCGAATCCAGTTTCTTTTTGGGCTCCAACATCTGTTGTGTTTGAGTATGGAGGGCATGTAGTGTGCACTTCAATTCTATCTTTACTGTGGAATGACACACTGCCCAGACTGCTGAAGTGGTGATTTGGGGAGCCATCACGACAGCCAGTCGTCCCTAGCAGTGATACGAGGGACAGTAACAGTCAGCGATATGTGCAGGACGTTCTGCCACATGTATTGCCTCTCATAAAAGGGCTTCCAACAGGCATTTTTCAGGAAGATAATGCTCGCCCTCACACTACAAAGGTTTCACAGAAATATCTCCACCAGGCTGACAATTCCTTGGCCTGCACGGTTACCATTGCAAATCAAGCATTTATAGGACCAGCCGGAATGCCAGCTTCCGCAGCCTACAACATTTTAATATGCAGTCAAAACATCTGTGGACAAAAGTGTCCCAAGATATTATATGGAACCTGAATTGTCTCCATGGACAACCGTATCTTGTGTCCCCCACAAAACTCAAGGAAGGTCAGTCTAAACCATTTTAAATACCAAAATTACATACCTTTCTTTGTAAGATCATATTAATGCATGTCTTAGCTTTAGTTAAGATGGTTGGCACTTGTTTGCAAGAATACTCCATTGAACGCCCAACATCTAGAACAATAATTATGGCTTCCTACATAAAATAACAATGATGAATTTAAATAATTAAAAAAAAACTTTGCATTAAATTTATTTTATGGAACTGAAGTACAAAAAAAAATTTTTTCACAGAATTCTAAAAAACACTGATTTAATTTTTTGCAGAATTTCATTAAACTTTGCACAATGAAACACTATCTGACTCTTAAATTTGCAATCACATGATTAACTGCACACGCTAAATCCAATATAAAATTATACTATTAACTTATTAAGCTGACGAAGTATTTCATTTAAAAATACTTGAAACTTATGGAGGTTTGCAGAAATTAGTTAATCACAGCCAAATTATGTGCCAGTTATACCTGATAATTTTCCATATAGAATTGGAGAGTATTCAAGAAATGGAATACTTCTTTTTTTAGAATTCACAGATCCCAGTTTGAAGATAAATTATAAATATAATTTTTATGCCAAAACAGCTTTAGTTATATCCAGCGCCGTAGCTAAGAGGTGGCGAGGAAGGTCCTCACCAAGGGGTCGTAGCTAGGTGGTAGAGAGGAATAGAGATGAATTCAGGCACAATTTTCGAAGCCTGAGCCCAAAATACTTTGTGGAAATTTGAGCCTGGGCCCTAGTATTGCTAGTACTATATATGCAGAAGAGACAGATACTATGTAATCTGTGTGAGTTATACTCTTCTACTCTTTATTCGCACTTCAATTTCCTCAGGCAAATATAAAATTTTCTCAAGTCTTACTTTTTGCGGCCAAAATGGTGTGTATTGGTTGACTCTTCAGATACACATTCGGTATAAAAAAAATCAGAATGTCATCCTTTTATGTCATGTTGGTCATATTACAGAGGAATACCAGGAGCTTATTAAATATCTTCTCTGTTGCAATGGTACTCAAGATTTCATATTGCACCACTGTACCGACTGTCCAACTGATGCAAGTTTGAAGAGACTGGAAGAAAAATTTTAGGACTATAATCCAACTGATGAGATCAAGTAGTATAGGTGGGTTAGCACAGACCGAACAGAAATAATCATGTGTGCTGTTATTTTTGATGAACTGAATTAAAGTCTGGAAAAACTCATCTCTCATTCTTTCATTAAAAAGCTCAGTCTACTTTTTCCTGAAGGAAACCAAAGCAAATCTTGGACCAAATGAGACTATCGTTCTTCTGGATTTTAGTGAAAACTTCACTTTTGTTATTCACAGTAAGGCTCAGGGATATCGCTGGACAAAAGAAACTTGTACTGTACATCCAACTGTTATATACACTCCATCTCTTACTACAAACTTGGCAGTTTCCAATCTCTGCATTTGCAACATGATGCTACTTTTTTTATGTAAGATATTATTACCCTTCACAGGGATAACACAATTGCCAAATAATGGTCAACACAGAAAAGCCTCCGGGGCGAGATTTTTGTGAGTTTTTTGTCCAGGATGAGGACAGCGTCTTTCTCCAAATATAAAAAAAGCTCTAGTTTGAGCTACTTAAACGTGGGTGGCAAAAATTATTGTATAATTACTTTGTTTGATACAGCAGGAAGTCACAATATTCATAAAAAAGAGGGCCAATATAAAAATTACAGAAACTTCTTTAACCTGTGTTATCATGGAGAGTATTTCTCTCTTACAACATCATAGTTTTTCTTTACCACTAGCCAAAATAAATCATGTGATGGTATTGGTGGGACAGTCGAATGACTGATCACTAAAGAGAGCCTGCAGAGATGTTTTGCAGATCAGATTAATTCCGTACAAGAAGCATTTTACTTTTGCAATTTGTACATACAAAACTCTGACTTCAGGCTTCTCTTAAAGCATAATGTACAAAAAAGGGAAGAATTTGGAAGATCACTTTTCAAAAACAAAAAACATACCTGGAACAGAAGCATTTCACCAATCTGTTCCACTTTCCAAATATATTACTCACGAGGAACAATACTCATACACTTTCAGTTTTAACAACAAGTCTAATCCACTACATGTCTCCATGTCACAAGTGCCAGTACAAAGTTACGTAAGATATATTGTAAGTCTGTAGGGATTGGACGATATAAAAAATACTTGGTTGTGTCCCCACAAAGGTTGAGAACCACTGGTGTAAAAGACTAGATTCATATTTTAATAATTAATGGAAAAATCTTTCAGAAACTTAATATTTCATGTTAATAATTTGAAAACTGGTGCTTTCTTTATTTAGATAATTATAATGACTTAAAGCACATTTTACAAAACTGGAAATGAGCTACAAGTAAAATGAAATGGAAAAATTAAGCGTTAAGTGCAAAAATTATAAGTAATATCGTACAAACTGTAAGTACCACATTTGTCCAGATGCTTATTCTGAACAAGTCTAAAAAATTGTAAAATTCCCTGTACTTGGGGGCAGGGCCTTCGAGACGGGGAGCCAGCGGGGCCATTTGGCTCGAGCCTAGCTTTATCGGAGGGCCTCAAATTTTGCCTTTTAAAAAAAAGAAATGTTCTCCAATATAACTCTTGCATTGAGGATTTTTCTGACCCTTCCAGTGTTAGTGGCCTCAGGTAAAAGAACATTTAATGTGCTCAAACAAGTTAAAAATTTGCTTAAGGATACTAATTTTGATTTGCTAAGGATAAAGATTGACATAGGATTTGTGGACTGCCCTGCAGGATTCCTGGTGTGAATTGTCTCCAGGATACCTTCAGACATTAGTCGAGTCCATGCCATGTCGTGTTGCGGCACTTCTGCGTGCACGGGAGAGAGGGGGGAGGGCTACATGATTAGGTAGGTGTACCAATTTTTCTGGCACTTCAATGTAGTATGGTGAAAGAAATACTGAAGAATTGGCCTTAAGCTTGCCACGTTGGCCAGACGTATTGGCAAGCTGGACCTACAGTTTAACGAAGGTTCCAAACTATGGTCACCACAGCCGAAGTCCAGCTAAGACAGGACATCATGCCACCACCACCCCCCCATACACCTCCTCACCAAGTGACCGTTACCTTCTTCACATATACATGTGCGTGTGTGAGTATGTGTAAATAAACTACTTCATTTTATATAAAAAATAATCAGGATACTGGGTTAAAAAAAGTTTTCAGATATAAAGGTAATGCATGAGTCTAAAATGTGTTCTACCAAATATAAAAGACATCACAATAAAAATTAACTACTGAACTTTTACCTAAAAGTTTTAAAACAGTTACAAATAACACATACCTTTGATTTTACTAGCACATCAGCCATATTTTACGTGCTAATAAAAATCAAAATACCAGATATGGCTACTTCCACACCAGAAAACCCACTAACCTAAAATAAATTCAAAAATAAATCTAGAATGTCAACTATACAAGAAAATGGGAGCATTGCAGAAAATGAGTAAACAATACAGAAATTCTTCATGTGCATATACAAATTTGCCAAAGTAAAGAATACACCAACTAC
>QLNU02015360.1:152841442-152860692 GCA_006491805.2 Dysdera silvatica | reverse complement strand
TGTCCATTATTAGATCTTCGAGCGATAAACTTGCTCGGGTAGCCATTATCTACAAGAGCTCTCCGTATCGTCCGTACCTCAGCATCTTTCAACTCAACATTGTTGTTGTGTTTGAGGGCCCGACGTGTCAGAGACCTAACAACAGAAGCTTTGTGGTAAGTTGGATGAGGTGAGAGGAAATCCAAGTACCGGTCCGTATGAGTTGGCTTTCGGTATACAGAGGTTGACAAGCTTCCATTGTCTCCTCTGGTGACCCTCACGTCCAAAAATGGCAAACATCCCTCATGTTCTACCTCTAAGGTAAATTGAATATGGGGGTTTAAGTCATTAAGGAAACGGTGGAAGCTGTCCACCTCTGTCTTCGAAAGAACGACAAAAGTATCATCAACATACCTTCTCCAGACCTTAACATCAAACTCGTCGCAGTCCAAAATGTCCATCTCCAAAGACTCCATACACAGGTTAGCTACAACATTAGAATCGGAGGAACCCATTGCGGTCCCCTGTCTCTGCTTGTAGAAGGTCCCATTGAAGCTAAAATACGTCGCGTCCAAACAGAATTCCAAAAGAATGCAAATATCTTCAGCTGTCAATTTGGTACGTGCAGCGAGAGAGTCGTCGTTCTTCAGTTTTTCTAGAGCTGTTGAAATCGAAAGGGAAGTTGGTATACAAGTGAATGGTGAAACTACATCAAATGATACCATAACATCTTCCGTACCGATTTGTAAGTCACTAACAGAAGAAATAAAATCCTCAGTAGTGATAGTTAGATATATAATCTCTCGCATCCTTAAAGAGGCAAATATCAAAACATTCTATTCCCCTGTCACAACACTTCGCAAACAACTTACAAAAGTTAAAGACCCAGTTCCACCAGAAGATCTCACAGGCGCCATATACCAAATACCATGCAAAGACTGCAACAAACATTACATAGGACAAACAAAAAGAATGATCAAAACAAGAAAAAAAGAACACAAACAAGCACTCGCGAAAGGAGACATAGCCTCACGTCTGGCAGAACACGCTTTACAACACGGACACGAACCCGACTGGGACTCAACAAAAATACTACACCGTCACATCACAAACAAGAATAGTAGACTCTTCTTAGAATCTTGGGAAACTTACAAACTACACGGGAAAGCCATTAATACATCACAACCACTTCCAGAAACTTATAAACAACTCTTACTCTGAAATGTATGAGACATCCCCAAATTAGGTAACCCGCAGTGTGGGTTTCTCATTGGTCCCTATTGGGGTTCTTCCATGATTCTATTGGAGGCCTCCCATTGGTTCTCATTGGGTTTTCCCATTCTGCGGGACTACTCTGATGAAGGGTTTTCCAGAAATTTCAAGTATAAAAAAGAGACAGAAACATAACATCGTCATTACTCCTGATGAAGGACTGCTGCTGATGCGTCCGAAAGCTTGAGTGATCTTTTTCATTGCTATTTTACCAGTGTTTAACCTTTTTATGTAACACCTACCTTCATAATAAAAATATTGTTTAAAAACTACCTTTTATGAATTTGTGGTGTTTGACACAAACTACATATAAAACAAAGGGAAAAGGGGAAAAAAATTCGAAAATTTCACAGAATGTACTACTCCTAGTAAAAGTGTTAATGTGAGCAGAGCCGTTTCTAGGTGTTTTGCCACTCTAGGCGAAAATTGAAAAAACAGTCTCCACCCTTTTATTACCATCACCCTTTCACCTGTATCTGCCTCTCTCTACCACCACCAACATCCAGCGGTTCAACAACGTAAATGTTCTATTATACTTTTAATCATTAAACCCGTTAATTATATTTATATTTTAAACTTATATTAGTTATTTTGTAATATTAGAATATTGTGAATAGTAAAACAATTGCTACATGTTATAATTGTTTAATTTCAACATTTTATATTTTTGAAAACTGAAATATTAAAGGAGTAATATTTCAAAACACAACGTTGTATTATCAGAGCTAGAAGGCTTAAATGTATTAGATATAGAAAAAAAACTTGTGTGCAAAATTAAACAATGAAACATAAAAAAATTTTACATTCGTCAAAGTAAAGATTTATTAAGTAATTGTTTCGTATGCTTTTGAAAACAATTCGATGGTTTAATTTTTTCCATTTTATTTTTTCTCCTCATTTGCTCAGTTTTTTCTTTGATATAAAATGAATTTATGTCATTTTGCCACCCCAGACAGTCACCTACTCTGGTCTAATGGTAGAAACGACCTTGGATGTGAGGTAAGTCATTGTGTTTATTTCTATAGCTGCTATAAAATATTAAAAATATATGTAATACGTTGAATTTCCACAACAAAGATTACAGTTAATGATTTATCTGATCACGGCAGTTTTATTTTTGTTTAAAAATTCATCCATGTCTTTAATATATGTATTACATATAAGAACACATGTATTGATATATTTAAGCAAAATCTCGAAGTAATGAAGTTTAGTTATATCGTAGTTATTAGTTTAGTTATAAATCGAGAAAATGCCATCTTAAATATACATTAAAAAATAAATAATACTAGATTTCTTGCTATTAGCTATATATGCTGTAAAACTAACATACCTAATGAAAATATATCAAATGATTTTGAAACTTCCAAAGTCCCTAAGTCATTTTTCCTGTAGTACTACTATGTTGCGAAAATTCAACACATTACAATACAGTCGAACCTCGTTAAGACGAACACCAAGGGGAACAGAAAATCTGTTTTCATTAACAGTAATTCGTCTTATCCAGAAAGCATAGTATGCTATACAATCTGACGGAACTTCAGAAAACGGTTCGTATTAAAAGTAATTCGTCCTAAGCGTGCTCGTCTTAACGAGGTTCGACTGTATTTTTAATATTTCATGGCAGCTATAGAAATCAAAAACACAAGGGACTTACATCACATTAACACCTTTACTAGGATACATTCTGTGAAATTTTCAAATTTTTCCCCCTACTCCCTTTTTATATACAGTGTGTCAAATACAACAAAATCATAAAATGTAGTTTTTGACTAATATTTTTATTATGAAGACAGGTGTTAATATTGTTTTAATGCACCCGTTTGGTTTTGGTTATGTAGTATATTCGAATATGGTTTACTTTACACATTTTTAATTTTACTTTCTGTAGAAAGTATAAAAATAAAATAAAACGAAAGTAAAACAAATTAAAAACTTTTGAAATATTTTTACCAATATTTGATATTGTTACTTTTTAAACACATAAGTTATGTTATTTCACATGAAAATGCCTAAAATTTAATGAATAAGGATATAATATATAAATACTGTTAATTTAATATATCTAATAATACGACAAATAATTCATTACTATTGTCTGTTTTTTTATGATTTTTAACGCTCTACAGCAGCTATACGAAGCCAAAAAATGAAAAGAAAATTTATACCATGCTAACACCTCTACTGGGAGAACATCCTGTACAATTTTCAGATTTTTTTAACTTGACCCTTTTTATGTACAGTGTGCCAAATATGTCCAAAATTCGTCTGCGCATGACTATGTATATCGGACCAGAGCTGAGCAAAATACTTAGAAATATATATTTCCGATACAAAATACTTGAAAATTAGTATTTTCAATACAAAATGTATTTTGAAATACTTTTCACGATCGCACTATCATTGCACATGCATCCAATCTTTCGTTGGCCCCTTTTTCTGTTGGCGCTTTTTTCCAGGCTCTTTTTTTGGTGGAACTTTTCCGGAATTAAATTCCCTGACATTTCCGGAATTAAAAAATTCCCTGAGAATTCCTTGACATTTCCAGAATTAAAAAATTCCCTGAGAATTCCCTGACGTTTCCGGAATTAAAAAATTTCCTGAGAATTCCCTGATTTCCCGGTCCTGTTACCATTCTGGCTATATCTACTAAAATACCTCCTTCAAAATACCTTTTTTAAAATGCCTCCTTTAAAATATTTTCTCTAAAATACCTCCTTTAAAATACCTTTTATCAAATACTTTCTATAAAATACCTCCTTTAAAATATTTTGTGTTTACAGCTCTGAGTCAATTTTTAGAGTATAGCATCAGTTTTGGCGACGAAAGGAGCTTGGTGAACTGAATTTATTGTAAACATTTACCTTTTTTTGTTTCTCAGAATGAGGGATAGGTTTTAGGAGCAGGAGGGAGGAATAAGGGATAGGTTTTAGGAGGAGTTAAAGAGAGGAGGTGGAGAAAATGCTTTATATATGTAGGTAAGTTTTTTAAAAAAGAATAAAAAATAAGAAATGTAAAAAAAAAAAGTCTGAAAATATAGAAGTAGGTCTGTTTGCAAAGGGTATTCCATCATGGTGACCGGAAACACATGCAAAACGGCACGTCATGATGACGTAATCCAAGAAGGAAGTGGTTAGCAGGACTGGCAACAAAAGTAAGGTTGTAATATGCAATGTGGCTAAAGCGCAGGGAGGCACGCATCAGATAATACCTGAATCAGTGGATGCCTATTTGGGGCTCGATTCCCCTTCCCACCAACTTAATGCTGTTAGACTCTCGAGAAGCTGCTTGAATATTATAAGGGTTAAATGAGATAATTCCTGAATCAGTAGATGCCTAGTGGGGGCTCAACCTCTACACCCCATATCTCAATAGGTCAATTTCATTTATGACAGACATGGCAGTTACTTAGTCCATTATTTAGTATTAAATATTTTTGTATTGTTCCAAAATTTTATCTGCTGATGAATATGGGCCTTGGTTATAAATGCAGTAAATAAATTGGGATAAAATATTTTTATTGCCAATTTAGGGGTAAAAGCTAGTCATGACAGAAGAAACGGATGCCATTTTACAGTGTGTTTATATTAACACTAAAAAGCTCTGAATTCATTCACATTACAAGTGGATTTTTTTTCTATCATGAAGATAACTGTTGAATTAACAGTTACATAAAAAGAAAAATGTAATTTTTGAAACAATTTAATTTTAAAAAAATATATTTTACAATGTGACGGACATGACACTGTTTTGTGACAGACATGACACGTTTGATTTTTTTTAACAAAACTTAGCATATTGTTACTTAAACTTTTTTTCCCATGGTTTCTACAATTTTGATTGCAATTTATAATCAGGAATTATAATACATAAACAGTGGCAGTTTTAGAACTTGAGGGGCTCCAGGCCCAATCAAATTTTGAGGCCCCTCCCGCTCAACTTCTAGATGGTCAATTTCATTTGTGACAGATATGACATCAGACAACTGTTTTAACATATTATTCATATTGCATTACTATACATTAAAAATAAAGATGTTCATATATTTGCTTATAACCTTTTTTATCATTCTGGAAAACAATACATGTAATAACTGCATATTTTAAATATTAATAAATTAAAAACTTCATGTGACATGACAAAAAATACACTTTTCAGGTTAAATCCTAAATACCTTGTTTTCTCTGATTTACTTCAATATAAACATTAAGGGTAAATTGTTATAGGAAAATAACATTTATAACAATTATTCTACAAAAGATATAAAATATAAGAGATTCAAATCATTTTTATTTAACATGAAATAACCTGACAGACGTGACACATGTGACGATTTTAAACACAAACTTCTAAGTCCACCTGAATATTCACTCGTGTGTCTCTTTGGCAGGGGGAAGTGGAGGTTTTAAGGTGACGCTTGTAATCCCAGACAGGACGCTTGAATAGCGAATCAGTGGGCGTCGAGGGGGATGGATTGCCGATCAACACGGCATTCATATATGCACGTTCACGTAAAGTCGTCATTCAACTAATATTCACTGTCTGACATTTTAAATGACCATGCTGACCATACGCACGTTTTAAAATTTTTAAAAAGTACTGGTTTTTACTACAGTTTTTGATTTTACCATGTTTGGCGCAGTATAGCCCAGATGCTCTTGCGCCATAAAAAAGCCAAACAAACAAAATCCACCTGAATATATTTACTTTTTTATAAGATTAATAAGAAGAACTATGAAATTTTTATCCTGCTGCAAATGTGTTATAATGTAATTAAAAACTACAATTAATCTTGGAATTTATAACATCCACAAGTATTAATTAAGACTGGTATGTCTATGATTTTTAAAATGTTAGTTCTCATATATCACACAGTATGAGCACCTTGCTCGAATTTAAAAGTATTTTTAATTTTTGTTGGTCCTAAGCATTTCATGCGATATTATTGTTGCTTTTCAGTTTCTGTTATTACACCTCTATATTCATCATCATATCTATATTATCATCATTCTATATTAAAACAACAAATCTACCTAAATTAAAAAAAAATTTCATGAATACAAGCTTTATGGATTTATTTGCAAAAAAAGAAAAAATATGACAAATTAAAATTAAAAAATTTACAGTGGCATGTCATTTCTGTGTTAAAACGAACTTTTTAGTAATAGGTAAAATGACTAGAAGTAAACATCTGCAGAAAAATAACTGAGAAAAACTTTAAATTTTGTTATTTTTATGACATTTGAACATCTATTATTTAACAGAAATAGAAAAACAAACAGTATTCATATTTCAAAAATCATGAGTGGGTTGACCTTGTCATGAAATTTACCAATATTGTTACTCTCGAGAAGCTGCATGAATATTAAAAGGGTTAGTTCAAACTCCAGAATTATCCCTGTCTCCAAAGGCACACTAACTTCCTTCTCGGGCAACTGTTCTTGGATGATGTCATCATAGATTGACATTTCGCAAGTCGTAAATTTTTTGGTGACAATACAGATTTCGTTACCCAGTTTTAAGTATCCTCTAGAAATCGCTGGAAATTAGATGTGGGTTGTCACGTGACGTAGCGTGATGTCACATATGTGTACGTGAATGTTCAAGGAATGGTGCGCAGTGTTTTTTTGTGTTGACTTTGTCGTCTTTGTGTGTTGCAGTGAATGTGCGTATTCGTTTGAATCTTGCATTTTGTTATGGATTAAGAGGTGAAGGTATGAAAAGTGTGTTCGAGTGGGCGATGAAAGGGGGTTAATTGTGAGTGAGAGTGGAAGGAGGGGAAGGGAAGTATAGGAAGAAAGGAGAAGTATAGAAAGTTGGATGGGAGGAGGCAGGGAAATGGAAAAAATCGTCCGTAAAAAAAAAATTGAAAAAAACAGACGTAAAGAAGCAAGAAGAACCCATAAACCGATTAGGGTAGAGAGAGGTACAAGAAGGGGGTAGAGGAAAAAGAGGGAAAATTCGAAAAGTGTACGAAGCAGCAGAAAAAAACCGCTGTAAACAACATGGCTAGTCACTATGGGCCAACTGCTAGGTTTGGAGTTCTCAGAAACACTGCGCTAAATTCTGCTAAAATTGCACTAGAGCTAGAGGGTAACGAACTGTGTATTAGTGCCAACTTTTCTAAATATTTTGAAAACTCACTAATGCTGTGACATGAAGTTTGCTAAAGCCGGAATATGAACATTGGGGGTTTGTTCTATTGAGTAAACACGTTCTGCTTTGCTTTCATCGACGTTAACGACCACTTCATGTACAAAGGTGAGCTTTTTATTTTTTCACTTTTGTCAGCTTACGAATTGCAGGGGAGTGCGACTCCCATGCTCTACTGATGGTTTTTTTGGTGGTGGGAGCCACCCTCCCACTAGGCTTTCACTGACTCAAGAAAAATACTGAGTCGCAAAAATACCCTTGCGTACGAAAGTAAAATGGCCTACATCCAGAGATTCTGGCAGCGTTCCAAGATACAAGCCAGGTTTTGCCCATGTTACAATTTATGTGCAGTACTTAAATTATGATATACAGTATATAAAAACTATGGAACCTAATAAAATAGCGTTAAAAGGGATCATATATCGAATTATTGGGCGCTAGTATAGAATTTGTCCCCCAGTGCTTTTTAGCGGGAAGTGTTTCCAACATGCATGGCAACAGTGACACTGACTTGCCACCATGTTGTTTACATCATGTCATCTTAACAACACAGACGTCCCGATTCAGTGAAGTTAAGAAAAAAAGAGGTACTAACCTATATTGCACTTCGTCAGATGTGTGTGGTTTTTAAGGCGTTTAAAAACACGGGGAACACATTTTCTGGTCTACTTTTGTGCCAACACTGCCATATAAATTCTGCGAAATAAGAGTAACAGTTCCTCATTAGTGACTATGCTTTTTCCTTACTTCCTACTTCTCTCTCCACTCCTTCACCTCCCCGTCCCTCCCTTTCTCCTTTGCTTCATTCCCCCTCAATTCATCTCTCCATCCTTGCCTCTTTCCCTTCCCCCTCCCATATCATGCCTGTTCTTACTTCATGGCAACGGCACTGAAAAGTGTCATTCAAACAAGGCCCAGCCCACGACCGCATCCCACATTCACATCCGAACGAAATTAATCCTTCTTTTGTAACCCACTCCAGCACATTTCTTTTCTCTTTCAACCGAAATTCCACAAAAAAGACGTCAATCGTTCCAACATAATACAATTCACTACAACGAACAAAACACAGCCAAAAGAACGACGAAGCACTTACAAATGCCCTTACCAGCTCGGAAGACAACATGCATGTGTCGTCACAGTGTATGATCTCACAAACCCATCTACAGTGGCTTTTCTACCCTTTTCAAGAGGAAAAAAGCACTAGGGATGGATTCTGTACTGTCACCAATTATTGATTCAGAAACTGCAAAGGGTGCTACAACAATCTAATGGCCATGGAAGTTGATCTCGATATATATTCTTGTTAGAATTCTCAGACTCAATTTTAAGAGTATGGCATGAGTTTTGGCGACCAGGCTAATTCTGGAGTTTCCCCAAGGGTTGAATCAGTACAATACAAACAAGTTCATTTGTAAACGATAATCGGTAAAACTACAGATGAATCCCCTGTTTTGTCGCCAACTCGTCTCCAAAACTGATGCTATACTCTTAAAATGGAATGAAATCTTTGTGGAACGTAAAAAAAAGCTTGCATGCACAGGGTAGTTGTATTGTAGTGTCGTAGCGTCTGTGCAGGTTTGTGAGTTGTAGCAGTACGATGAGCAAACGTTTAAATGTTTTTATTTTTATAACGGATTGGAAATGATAGTATGTTTGTGACGGAGATGGGATATAGGAGGAAGAGGTTACAGGCGATATGGGAAGCAGCAGTTCGAGTACGTATGGGAGGAAAAGGTTAGAGGAGGTATAGGGAGAAGAGGTTAGAGGAAGTGTGGGAGAAGAGGTATGGAGGGAAAAAGAGGTATGGGGGAGTTGAAGGGAATGTGGAGAATTGCAATGTCGGCGATGAAAAGCTATTGGACTCGTACTTCGCAAATTGGCAATGAAAAGCTGTTTAACCCGTACCTCACAGAAGGTAAAGGGCGGTGAAGAAGGGAGAGGAGGTATGAGGGGATAATGGAGAATCGGAATGTCGGCGCTGAAAAGCTGTTTGACTTGTACTCTGCAGAGTATATGTGGAGGCGGCGTCACAAAAAGGAAATGGGGGAAATGATTCCAAAAGCAATAAAAAATCAGACGCTTAAAGACAGAAGTTTTTTTTTTTTGTTAAAAAAATTTGAAAAGGTTATAATAGGTAGTAAACTCAGTATAACAGGTGGTGATGATATAGATTTTGTTACCCAAAACTCTATTCCCTTAAAAATGCTGCAAATTCCACTAGATTGCATTACCACGTAAGAGTGTGACGTCACATAGGTGTGTACGAAGCTGAAACAAGCTGTGAAGGAGCACGTCATTTTTTTCAAACGCAAGGGGATTCTTTGTGAATCAGTATTTTTTCTGTATCAGTGAAAGCCTGGTGAGTGGTCTTCCCCTGCCACCATAAAAACATCAATAAAGCATGTAGTATTCTCCCGCCGTGAAAATCAATGGCCGCTAGTCACTGTGTGCCAATTGCCAGGTTCAGAGTTATTAGAAACACTGCGCTAGATTCCGCTAAATCTAGGGGGTAACGAACCGTGTATTGGCGCCTAACACGTGATTACTCCTTTAAAAAAACATGGCGGTTGGGAAATGAGCGCGTGATGACGTTACCCGGGAAGGAAGTTGCCGCGCCTTGGCGACAAATCGCATAGTGGATACACGTGTAGTTTGGCCCGGTAGTCCATCATAACCACCGGAAATAAACTGAAAGCGCAAAACGGCAATTCATAATAAGGTAATCCGAGAAGAAAGCTAATGGCGCGATTGGCGACAGAGACAAGGAACTCATATGACCTGACGCCAAACTAGCATTTATTTCCCACTATACACTGATAATAAAGTGCATACCATGATTGCAATATTAAATAAAGTGCATATATATTACCATTAGTGAATGCTGGAAACCAATTTATTCCGATGTAATACACATTAAAACTGCACTATAACTAGACTACATTTGCAATTCATAAACCCTTCTAATACTATAAGGAGTACTGAAAAACAAACGAATGAAATGATTTAAAGCAAGAATGAACAAAGGGGGGATACAAAATTAGCACCCTTTCTTAAATAAATTAGAAATACAGAATTTAAAATTCCGTTACCCTTTAAATTTCCGTAAAGTGGAGATTCTTACGAAGTATGCAAAATAATTCGCTTTAGATTCATTAAAACTAAATTCAAATTTACCAGAAATGGTGTAGCTTTTAAAAAACGTTCAGTGTATTAAAATCTATAATTGGAAAAAAAAACAACGGTAAAACACATCTCACAGAAAGCAAGAACATGCACCAATTTGAAATGAAGTATGTTAGACTTCTCACGACGGCGGCCACAACACAGCCTATTGCGCGTGTGCATACACCAATGTTTCTCACCACAGCCGACTAGATTACTACAGGCCCGCTCACGTGAATTTTAAGGGTGTCCCCACTTTCTGTTGCAGTAATTAATAGGGTTGTTCATAGGGGACGCCAAGTGATATGGGTAAACATGCCACATACTTTCGTATGTTTACAGTTTACCGAACAAGTTTAAAACGTTTCAGAGTTTTCTATAATTTTGCATGGTATTATGTCGTGTTAACAATGGTATATTATTGTGTTCCATTTTGTAAATCGCAGTCAGGAAAAAGTAATGTATCCTTTCACGAATTTCCAAGTGAAGAAACCCTTCGAATACAATGGATTACAAATATCTCACGTAAAGGTAATTTGTTTCCCCTTCATAATTTTACTCTGTAGTAGCTAAGCTAAGGTGCATTAATTGTTTTAAGTTCATCCAACATCAAAGCTATATATGCACATTTAATGTTTTCATCTATTTGAAAAATATATGTTGGCTGTACATAGTTGAATAAATAATTTTTCTTGGAACTTTTGTTCTTTGGAAACATATGCTTTAAAATCTACAAATTTTAATATAATCTTGAAGGTAATGGCAACATTCTTGAAGATTGCAAATGGAGGCAACCATTTATCTTGAATACTTACAAATTTTTGAGTCCCATTCCAGTTTGTGTTACTGTAGAACTTCGTTTAGCTTTATTTTTTTATCAAATAATTAATCAGTGTCTGCTAAATTAGAGGGGATGTCAAATTTCGGGTTCACACCGGGCACCATATGAGCGAGATACGTCTGTGAATTGCACAAATTTATTTTTAAAATTTCCTTTATTTTATAATTCAAAATATTTCATCAACACCTCTGTTGGGAGTATGGGCAGTTTCCAATCCTACCAAACATAGCCCTTCTTGTTATGGTCAGTAATTTAAAAAGTACTTATTAATCTATATTTAATCCTTTTAAGGTATAACATATAAGTAAAACCATTGCTCTCTTCTACAATACGATACGGGCGCCAAAACGAAGTTTTAACGAGTGTTCCTTCTACACGTTTTTTTCTACTTGGATGTTTTCGTGTGACATACTGTTTTATTACTTGCTATGTATTAGAGTGAAAATTATTTTATTTTGATGAGCAGTTCTACATTTTTGAAATAGCGTTATTGTGCCCTCTTTACATTTTATTAGGGATATATCAATAAAGATTCCAGAGAATGTAAACTGCCGTAATTATTTACTGTATAAAGTTTTCCTTTTATTGTACATTTTTGAGACATGGGAATAAATAAAAAATAACGTACTTAAAAAATACATTTTTAATAATAGTTTATTTTTTCGTTCAACCCAATTTCATAAAATTTTGCCTACTGATATCTACAGTATTAGGGACACAGTAAGTGTTTATTCTGTATTTTGTTTTTCGGTGACATGCTGTTCTATTATGTAGTTTGTGTTTCCAAGTAAAATTATTTTGGAAAGAATTGCTATTCATGAATACCTGATACTTTATTTTTATCATGCAGTGTATTAAAAATCTGACTTGTGTCAAAAGTTATTAGAAATTATGTATTATACATTGTGTAGTTATATCATCAGTTTATTGTAAATTCATGTGTTAATTTCATTAACATTCCATTAAAGTCTTTCCAAACAGGTGTCAAGCCTTCTAATTAATTCTTTGTTTTATAATTAATTATAATAAATTAATGTTAATTATAATAAATTAATATTAATTATAATAAATAATTATAATAAATTAATATTAATTATAATAAATTAATATTAATTATAATAAATTAATATTAATTATAATAAATTATATTAATGCAATATAATTACTAATGATTACTTGGTTAAAATTCTATATAATTCTATTTTATTAACCATTAAAATAAAGTCTGCTTTTATATGCATTTTGCAATTTAGCTTTCAGTGTAAACTATCAATTCATTATCAGTTATTAATCATGCCTGAGAAATCATTTCATCCAATAAACCGTCTTCAGTGTAAATAAAAGAGTAGAAAAAGGTATGTAAGATTTAAATTTTTTAAAAATTTGTTATGAACTGTTATCATATCACGATATCATCGTCGTTGTAAAATAAAATACGATAAATTTTTGAGAAAAAAGCAATATATTTCTGTATGTAATCAGAAACTGGGCTATTAATTGGCATTTATAGTCTGTTAAATTGAGAATATTAACCCAGGTAGCAGGCGCCATCTGTCGGAGAAAAACTGCCTGAGGGAAATGTTGCTGCGAAAATTTAGTGGCTGGTTTTCTATGAAGTTGAGGGCACGTCAGCGGTCCTGTAATAATCTAGTTGGCTGTTGTTTCACAAATGTTTGATGTTTCATATTTTGATTTCAGCAATGCTTTAGATGCATCAAGCCGGTTTGGATCAGCATATAAGAGCAAATCAGAAGATTAAAGTTATAAATTTAACTTTCATCTGTCCCTATTGTATTGTATTTTGATTGCACAATTAACAACAACGACTATCCCTATTGTTCCTTTCCACTCTTCTGTAATTTACCTTTGAATGTTAACCTGAGCTGCTTTTTGCCCATCTGGATCCTTAGGTTTAAGAGTTTGCATTGCACGAGTAACTCCAGGCTTTTTTAACTGCGCGGTTGACGGACCTTGAGAAATGGGTTCGCCATCGTACCCTGATGGGACTCCAAGCGTCCTTCCCAAACGGCGTCATCCCCAAAGCATCCGAAAAGAAATAATTCTTAAAAAGAGGGCGGAGTTGTAGTGACGTCCGAGGCAAAGTATATAGATATAACCACAGAGTTCTTGTAACACACTAGAGTGGTCATCACGTGACTCCGTAACTGGTTTAACATTGGGGGTTTAAAAAAGTCAAGGCGGCATGTTGTGAAGGGCAGCAATCGCGAACTTCTATTTTAAAGCACATAATAATAATGGTTAACGCTTGTTCAAGTTTGAATTGCTCAAACCGAAACAGGGTGGAAAATCGTTCACTCGGTATTTCTTTTCACAAGTAAGCTAAATGTTTAAGAATACGTTACGTTAATTTGAGAATTTTCGTTATATTTTCCCTTCCCGAATAGCAATGCAAACATTGAAAAACGATGCACGTCCTGCCAAATATATCCGGTTATAAACAAATAAATGCAAATATTTATGATAAATTTTAATATAAACTCGTTGTGTAGACTATATATATTTATTTATACCACTGAGTGAAAAATATATAAATATTCTAACCAAATAAGACATGAAATTTGTAGTTAGTTATAGTAAGAAATAAATATTACGAAAGACATTAGATAAAATTTAAAAGCAAAAATTAAATAACATTGCATAGGTTTATGAGCATAACTTCCTTCATAAAGTAGCTCTGTGGTTTGAACCTATAGCAGTGGTGCACCCAGAATATTCCCAAGGAGGGGAACGCCGTTCCTACCCACTGCACCCCTGGGTTTAGGTATGGGTAGGTTATGTTTATAAATATTCTAGCTTTTAAAAATAATGGCACTAAGAATTGTTCTGGAGGATTCAACCCCCATACTGGCTGCACCAGTAGGTGTAACCTTCTCTAAGGTCTTGCACACATAACGTTTTATTTGTAGAGTTTGTTTTCTAGAAGGGTTAAGCCGCCCATAGGGAGCTGTTTATTTGCGGCAGTGTAAAACAAGAATTTATTTGTTTTTTGTTACCTCATTGGGGAGGCAGCAATGACAGTCACTCGCCCCGGGCGGCAAAATATCTAACTACGCCACTGACTTCAACACAATGATAAAAAACTGACCGGGTTTATCAACTTAAAATTCTTCACTGGTCCAAACGCCAAAGGTAATGAAGATAATTAAACTAAATTAAAAGGACATTTGTAAACAAAGTTAACTAGGGATATATGAATCACTTGGCATTTCTTGTCAACTTCGATGCTGTAGATAAATGAAAGGGTTTTGCTTGCTTGTTTGTGGTTTTACGGCTCAAAGACTACAATGGTCATGCTGCGCCGGGACCTACTGTTTTCCGAGGAATCCGAACCTCTTATGGCCTAGGGAACCAAACCCCGGACTACAGTGAGCAGTGCGATCTTTTTATGAGATCTCTGAGTAAGCGTTCTTTGTACACTGTTGGGAGTCGAACCCGGATTAACGGCGTACTAGGCGAACGCGTTACCACACTGCGCCACCGCAGGGCTGAAAGGGTTTTATTTAGGTTTATTGTCGCATTATAAACACAAAGAAAAACCAGCCCAATGTAGTTATAAATTTCTACTTCTCAGAACTTTGCAATAAGTTCTTTTTTGTCGGAAATTATAAAAATTAAATTGTCGATAATTTGTAAAATACTATACTGGAAGACTATAATATAAAAAAATTATAATGTAATTTACAAATTCCAACAAAATCACAGGAGTTAACTTATAATTTACAATAAATATAATCAATCGCAAAAATGTAAAAAAAAAAAAAGCATCTGTAATTCAAAATTACACTATATTATAAAATACAAGAATACGCTAACAATTTTTTCCCAGGATTTCATAAATTTTTAATTTGTAGAATACCGTAGTAAAAGATTGGCCGAAAATATGATTTATTATTAAATTACGGTTTATTATTCAATTGAGAAAAATTTCCGAAATACAAAGATCAATAGGTAGAAAGGACAGGAAACGTGTATTCCTAGTAATATATAATTTCAATTTATATGAATATATGAAATATAATTTTAATTTAATATATAATTCAAATTTCACAATCTTCGTTATTAATGCATGGAGAAATAGACAAGAATGTCACATGAATATATAGAATTTTAGCTGTGTAAACCTCCCCACACCATTTATGAACTTTCTGTTTACGCTACTGAATGAGTATACGTAGCATAACAAATATATTAAAACTTACATGGCCCATAATTTACAATAAAATTGAAATAGTTAATGTGCAATTTATAATAATTGTAATTAAAACTATACAATTAATATAAGCAAAGATAACAGAATTATACTGTAATATGCAATGGAAGAATTATACTATAATATGCAATGCAAGAATTCGCCTATAAAAATAATTCAAGACTTCTGTAATTTGTAAATTGTACAACACCATAGTTGAAGATTATAACATAAAGAGTATAATGTAATCCATAATTTGCAATTAAATCACGCGATTATTTACAATAAATATAATAATCACAAAACTGTAAAAAAAAAATTCACCTATAATTAAAAGTCACAAAATAATTATAAAATAGAGGAATTCGTTTACAATTCTTTTCAGGAATTTCGAAATTTATAATATTTATAATACCGTAGGGGAAGGTTGTCCGAAATTGCTTATTTTTTTATATCACAGGTGGTACAAAAGACTTTTACTGAATATGCTCAAATAAGTGTTTAGTTGTTTTTTGAGAACTTATACCCATTTATTTTTATATGAATTTATCCACATAATAAGACCCTGATTTTTTATGAGTTTTAATATTGACTTATATACATTTATGTTACGTAAATATGGTCTTTCAAGCTAAAAAAAAAGTATCTGCCCTTGGAAATTAACGGAGTTGGCAACCCTATTCTGTCCTTACTGACATGTCGCCTGTGAATCCGTTACGGAGTCACGTGACGACCACTTTAGTGTATTATAAGAACTCTGTACCTGAACACAATGCCTGACAGAGCACTGTGCTGGTGTTATACAGAGTAAGCACCTTAACAGGGGTTAGATAGCTGTTGTAAGAAGAGAAAGTAGACATATAGCGGTTATGGGGAATTTTTTCCCCATCTTTTTTTGTCGTGTGGACTTTTATTCCCTATCAGATTGAGGAGGAAATGCCATTTTGAATTAATTTGACACCGTTTTGACTGGCGTAGTGTATTTTCGTCGTTGTATTTGACACTTTCGTTCCATTTTTCTTAAACCTTCATTTAAATTCCATAATGAGTGAAGCAACGAATACTCCAAATCCATCCGTAGTTTGCAGATGAGTCAATTTTATATCTTAGTTTATATATTTATACACGTGCTACTGTATTATGAAATCAATATGATAAAGTCCATGCTTCGCTGAAATATTCCCCAAAAGAACTATAATCTAACTATCATTATTTCTATCTACCTTTATTGTTTTTCATAACAAACGTTCAATTTAAGATATTAATTGTGGTGTAATTTTCTGCTAATTTAATATTTATATGCAAACTATTTCAGGGAAAAAGACGACACATCTCTTTAAGTGCTTTTTATGTAGAATAAATTCGTCAGCCCACCCTGCAAGGAAATATTTTGTTTACATAAATTTTTGGATCATTTTTGCAATAACTTAAATATTATTGAATGCATATTATGAAGAATAGAATACGAAAGTATTTTTATTATGTATTTCTTAATGTTTTTATATTCTCTTTTTAAGGACAAGAGCATGGTCTTCAGCCACTAATTGCCCACGGCTGATGAAAAAATCGTCCAATACTCTTCATCGAATGGCCGAACTCTGAGAGAGACAGAAAGAAAATCGTGAAAATTCATCCGAAAATTAAATCAAAAATACAAATACTTAAATTTAATAATCCATTTAAAAGACAAAAAATAGTATACGTGAACATCTATTAGTAATGATGTATCTATATATACACATAATATATAATTAAATAATATAAATTATAAATAAAAGGAACAGAAAATAATATAAATAGATATTTAATTGTATAATTAAATATCTGTAGTAAACCATTAAGTAAAGTTGAAAGAATGGGAGAGTAAAAATCTTTGCAGCCCCTGCTTGAACGGGTGGCTTTTCTGCAATATAAAAGTGCAGTTGTCTATGGAGGCAGTGCGATCGCCAATTTTACATTATCCCTGATACGGAATTACACTAATACATCATTACTAATACGGAAGCTTACCTTCTTTTTCCCTCTATTTTCTTTGTCCGAGGTTACCGGAATACAGCCAAGTGATACTTTCCCGCCGATGTACTGGCAATGTCGTTTGATGTCATGACTCTGATCATAGGCGCCAACTTGAAAAATTATTGGGGGTTGCAAAAATAAACGCTAAAAGTTCCCGTCTCTGCATGTAGAGATAGACACTAGACTTTTGTATTTTCTGTGAACCCAGAAAAAACGAAGAATTTGCTTTTATAAAAGATCCAGGGAACAGGGTATAAATAAAGAAAATTTTGAAGAATTTATGACGAAAAAATTTGTGCATATATTTCCGTAAGCATATTTTCCCTACGAGCAAAAATATTAGGAGTTCGAGGAACTCACAACAAAATTATTCAGGGTTCAAAAAGTGTCTCAAACCCACGAAGTCGGCGCCATTGACTTTGATACGCTAATGATGCTGATAGTTAATCTGCAAATATTTACAGCCTTAAAGGTAGTCATAATGGCCTCTATGATATTGTGAATATTTCCCAACCTGCCCCCTTCAGCCTTCTGTCACATCCTTCAAAATGGATCTGCACTCCAATAGTGCACACACATAATCTTTCTTACCTCACAGTGTCATCAAAACAACCGTCAAATTACATTCTGCTGGATTTTTGGTCACGGAGGACATCCAGGTAATGACTTTGCTGATCTACATGACCGCAGTGCACTACGCACCTCGGAACAATGCAAAAACCCGTTCTTACATGGAGTAAGTTTATCAAGCTACACCAGCAGAATAAAAGCTGCAATAATACAAGACAAAGTGCAAACACAGACACAAAGCATTGCGGGGCATCACCGAGCACTTTACTCAGTCAAAGACAAGCCTGCCTTCCTATACGAGAAAGCCCCACGACTAGAGATGTAAAAAAACCCAGGAATAGTGAAACGCGGGAATAAACTGGGAATTTTGGATATATTGGAAGCTTTGATGGGAAGAAACTACCTTGACAATGTTTACGTTTATTTGCACAACACCAGTTCGCAAGCACTTAAGAAAGACCCGAAATACTTCAATAAACTTTTTCTTACCTATATTTTTTACCCTTTCCTCTTTCAACAGAAATTATTTTTAGGTGACGAAATTGTATTCTATTAGAAATGTTCCTAAGTTCAAATTAAACAGTGTTATCACTTTAAGGCATTAAATACAAAAAATTGTTATCGATTAATTATTAAGAATAGTTCAATATTTATTTCTCAAAGTAAGTAATAAGTAATGCAAAATCGTTTATATACATTTCAAACGACCATGACAAAAATTCCATAATGTTCAAAAAACCTTTATTTTGGGAATTTTGAAAATTCCCTTCCCAAAAAACACTCGGTTTTTTCCCAGGTTTAAATCGGTTTTTTCCAGCCTTTACATCTCTACCCACGACACATCTGCACACGCTTTCATCGTTACAGAGCAGGCACCTTCCTCACTAATAAACATCTATACCACATTGGAAAAGCTCCACCTCTTCTGTGGCAACAATGGACAACCGGAGAAATAGACACCGTGTCCCACCTACTATTAAACTGCAGTGCGTACCCGCTACTAAGAAACGATCTCTTCCAGGAACTTCAAGACATGGGTCTCAC